>JBBMOC010000025.1:1746818-2059650 GCA_037975185.1 Centropyge bicolor | reverse complement strand
CCCTTCTCCTCTCCTCCTCCTCACCTGGACTCCACTTCTCACTCCATCATCTCTTCTCTAACTTTCTAGTGGCACATTCAGCTGGTGCTGTGCGCGCACCGCTGCTGGAACAATGACAAACTGATTTATGGAAATCTTGAGCTGATTTGCATGGGAAATACGCGCAGGCACTTTTCTCCAACTGCTTGCACAGAAAACAAATTTTCAATGACTCGCACTCTTTGAACTTTTGCCTGTGGAGATGCACCGAGCTGCCGGACAGAAGCATCGATCGTGCGCGTAAAACAGCGGCTCCGATTTTTTGGTGCGTAAAGCTCACCTCTCCATCACGGCGCATCATTAGGACACCGGGGGTGGGGCGACGGCAGCCTGTCCCGGTGAGGGGAGGAGAGAACAGGGAGCAGAGGCGGTACTTTCTCCGCGGCTCGTTTCTCGGCGCTGGAGAGTGTGGGACCAGGGCTGGAGAGACCGCCGGGGAGCATCAGCAGCAGAACCAGTCCTGCACGGAGCCTCGCCTGGCCGACCGCTGCGCCGTGCACTCTTCTCGGGGGGACTGCACAACATTCCTGTGAAATATAACTGCTTTTAATGGCATGTGGCTTGTAACTTTACTTCTGCTGTATTCTTTGCAAGAAGGTAGGTGGGCAAATCTCCCAAGTGTTGCTTATTAATCTGCATGCCGCTCCAAGTTGAGAGTGTGTTTATGAGGCTGATGAATGTTGTTGGATTGATGGATGAGATTCTCAAAGGAGGGGCAGAGATGTCAGATCGAACTCTAAAATACCTTTAACTTTTTTTTTTTTCTTGATGTTTCGAAATGCTTTTAGAGCGGTTCGTTTTCTTCCTGCAGGAGAGCTCCACCATTCTCCCCACAGTGATTAGCTGATCATATGATTTTTTTTTTTTTTAAGATGTGATCAAAAAATGCTCACGTGCCTAAAATCAACATGCACTTTATTTGGATGTGCATTGAGGGGGAAACAAAACCCACACAGGTCTCTAAAGTGCACCCTGCGTTCGTTAGGATGAGAGAGGCATTTGCATTTTTGCATGATGAATACGTGGAGGTGTCGTGAATATGGAGGCTGTTGAATTGGAGGAGAGGCTGATAAGGATCTGCAGGCGCGCGCACGGAGAGACGGGCGACCTCGAGCGCTGATGCTGGCCACAGCTGGAGGCTGTTTACTCGCCAAAAGTCCAAGAGGGCACAGGAGTTTAATGCATATGCTGACTTTTTTTCGCCCCTGCCCTGTCCCAACACAAATAACATGTTAGTGTGTGTGGAGATGGAGGAGGGGGGGTGAGGGGAGGGGGGTGTCCCTGGGGGTTAAAGCATCCTTTTTTTTGGAGTTAATTTTTAAGAGTAAAATAGTGCATAAACACCAGATTGTGTGTGTGTGTTGCAGAGAGTGTGTGTGGCAACAAGAGTCAATACAATTTATGAGAGACGTGTGAACTGATGCTGGGTGGGGGTGTGTGTGGGGGGGTATTGAGCACTGGCCTTTAATTTGCAGATAATGTGCCCCAGTTGGACATTTAGAAGACGAGGCCATATATTTGAGTTGATTCTCTCTGATCAAATGCTGGAGTGTCAGTGTGTGTGTGTGTGTCTGTGTGTGCAGACTCAGTTGTTATCATCCCTGGTCTAATTATTCATCCACCATTTTCTGTGGCACCAGATTCTGCTGATTGGCTTCGCTCTAAATGCTGCAGATGGGAGAGAAAATGATCCAGCTTTGCCTTTTAAAAAAATATATACAAAATGTTCTGGTCTAGTCTTGTGTTTTAATTTATATATGAATTTCACACGATGGGTAAAAAGAAAAAATTTCACTCCATTTTCGTGCGTCTTCTTTATGCACGAGTCCTGCAGCTGCTTGTGCATGATTACTATATCATGAACATATTGGATGTAAGGTACAGAAGCGTTGGTTTGTGGTGGTGGGTGTGTGTCATGGTCCTGGTCTCCATCAGTGGCCTTGGCTGTGCCCTCTGCCAGGCTGCAGCTGCGGCCAGGACTTGTGTGCTGTTTTTGTTGTATGTAATTGGATTACAGGGTCTATTTCGATTATACACACTGTACATCGCCCCTGTCCCGTGACTGAACGAGATGTACTGTGTGTGTGTGTGTGTGTGTGTGTGTGTGTGTGGGTGTGAGGGGAGGGGGAGGATTGGGCCACTGGAGCGGAAAGAGTGCTTGAGATGGGAGAGATGTAGATAACGCAGTGGAAAACAAACTTCCATTTTCCCTTGTTTTTCATCGCCATGTTCCGCTCGTTTTGCACGAATCTACTGCGTTTTTCTCGTCTCCTGTGGCTGCTGCGTGTTTCAGATGTGTGTGATTTTTATTAAACTTTATTTTAAGGGGGGAAAGGTGGGTCTATTATCATACATGCATATGCATTAGTACTGCGTATTTTCCTGGCTTGGCCGCGCCTCCCAGAATGGCACACAATTCTTGTCTGCTTATTTTTTTTTTTTAATTCTTGCATCAGGATGAAAATCACACATAAAACCAATGCATATTTTTTAAAGAGAATTTATTCTTTTTCCCCTCCCACCCCTTGTCATTAACTCGACATTCATTAGGTTATTAGTGAGCTTTTGTTGCTTTTGGTTTTGGCTGCATATCAGCACACCTGCACCCATGAGCAGGGGGGGGGGAGGAGAGGGTGGGGTGGGGAGAGATGGATAGATGGATGGATAGAGGAAGAGGAGGAGAGGGTGAGATACACTCATTCTTCTTTGACATGATTTGGGAGGTTGCTTGTCATTTTATGGAAATTAAATTGAGACAAACTCAGCTGAGGACTGTGTGTGGGAATCTGCTTTTAGGCCCTGACAGGCCACAACAGGGCCTGAGAAATTGGAAGAGGCTTAAATAATTATAACAATTAATATATTTTTAAATCAGCTAGAAAAAAAACACACAGTGGTTTTGGTGGGGGTTTTTTTGGGGAGATTCAATCAGTAATTGCACACGATTCAAGGGGAAAAAAAGCCATGCAGTGATGGACATGGAGTGAGAGCTCTTGCTATAATTATTCCATCAATTAATGTGATTCCGGTTTTATCCAGTTTCGCTCGACAGGCCCCCCTGCATCACACACACACACACACACACACACACACTCGACATTAAACTGAATATTGACTGTGTTACAGGGTTGATCCTGCACAGATGTAAAACGCTGCCTTTTATATTATGCATGCACTTAATTTTTATTTGTGCATTTGGTAGACTAAGCTTCATGTTTGCCTTTTTTAAAATTTATTAGACCCTGTGTGTGTGTGTGTCAGAGAGAGAGAGAGAGAGAGAGAGCGCTGTCTATCTGTGAATTTATCTAATCAGATGCCATCACTTATTTTTTCTGTATGTCACTAAATAACACACCAACATTCACACCCATTTCAGTACATGCATGAGGCATGAAGGGCAGTTTGAGGATCTCATCTGCTGGAACATCACCTGTATGGTGTGGCTCAGGGGATTTTCTCCTTTGCGCTCTGGAGACCGAGCCGAGACGCTCATCTGCGGCGTTGCAGAGCGCGAGCTGTGCGTAAATTTTGGAACCAAAACAGACGCCGACTGGAGCAGAAGTGGCTGGAGGGGGAGTCCGGTAATTACGGTATGAGTCAGACTCTGGTGGCTCCGAGGCTGCAGCCGAACGAGGCACTCAGAGATCGTCTAGATTGGACAACTGAGGCTTCACTGGATGATGGAAGTAGTGACAGCAAACTTTGAGTCTCTTTCTAAAAGTTTGTTCTCATTTGGGGACTGAAGAGTGCCGTGTGACATACTCACTATTTTGGTCAATTTGATGCAAAGTGAAAGTCACTTGCACAGGAGAAGGCGCGTGCGTAAAAGTTTTTTTCCCTATTCAATAAAGCGCCTTAATAGCGCTACAGAATCAATAGACAGTAAACGGTGACACCCAAGTGTCCAGCTTTCAAACCCTAACTCCATCAACATCAGACCTGTGCGTAAAGATTTCTTTGCAATCACACCTAACAGTAATGGATCATTTGGATCTATCCATTGCGCATATCTCCAAATGACGCACGCTAGTTTCCAAAAAGTCACATTATATGTCAGCATGAAAAGAGCCGCTATGTGTCTTATTTCTCCTCCTCCACCGAGTTCCGCTGTGGCTGCACAACCTGTCAGTTTTCTTGGAGAGAGAGAGAAAGAAAGAGAGAGAGAGAGCTCCGCGGTGTAATAGCTGCATGTCACTCTCAGGTTAACTCGCCTCCCTCGTTGTGCTCCGGCGAGCAAAGCCTGTTTTCGTTGTCAAGTATTGGCGCACTGAACCCTGCAGCGCAAGGCTCCTGTATATATATTCAGTCTGAACATTTTTTGTCATGAAACACTTTGGGCAATTGGTGTGAGGGGATCATTTCATTTGTGTCAATGTGTTGAAGGTGCATTAATGCAGATGTGTGCACACCAAACTGTCCTAACAAATTGATTTGGTGAGTTATTTTCGTTTCTTTTAAGGAAAATTTGATTCTATAATTGTGCATGAAAGGACTTGGAAAGAGGGATAATCTTGCACTGAGCCCATTAAGTTTTAAGGCACCACTCTTCAAAAACCAATCCCCACTGTTCCCACATGTCTGACTGCTTATCATCACACAGCTGCACATCTTATAGTCCATAGCCACAGCATTATTTTTGCACTAAGCTGGCACACACAAGTGGATTATTGATCTCACACTCAACAGGTTTTACACAACAGTGCTGTCCGATGCCCTCTCCATTACGCACGGAGGAAAGATCCATGGTCATACCTTGAACGACAAAACAATCACACTTTGGCATCTCACAATCTTTCCCTCCACTTCTTTATCTCTCCCTCTCTCGCCTGCTCTGCTTACTATCAAACAATTTATGGCCCTGTCTCTGAGTGAGAATAGGAAGGGGAAAAAAAACAAACCCACATCTCTACAAATCTGACACTCACTTCAACAGCGGAAATCATCCTTTTGAAGTGGGAGATGTGAATCTCCAAATGCTGAAATGGCTGCCTAATATTTTACTGACACTGCATAAACTGTGTATAGGGGTTGTTTACCACCACCTACCCCCCTTATGTGTGTATGCATGCATAGTATATTCACATCCTTAATATCATGCAATGCAGTTTTTTTTCTGTCTTCACTCCTGTGTTTCTCCCAATGAAATGACACCATGTTAGAAATGATTTCCTGCACATGCACACACACACTCACACACGCTATCATACAACCCTAATGCATATCTCAATCTGGACTTATTGTATAGTAAATAAGTGGCACCCTCAATCAAACATGATCATATCTTTCGCCTTTTATGTTTTGCCATTTTTCTGTAGCATCACTGTTCATGTTGTATTGCCACTGACTTCAATGCCTCAGTTGCTGTTTGGCCCGAATGTGTTCTGTGTGCTGTTATCTGTAGTGCTACATGGTTCACCACATAGAAAATCTACTTGCTATTATGAACGTATATGTGCAATCTGAAATGTGTTTATGTGACTTTGTGTGTGTTTGAAGGAGAGGGAGAGAGAGAGAGTGAGAGCGGAAGGGAGAAGGAGAGGGATTTATAGCCCTGTTTTTCTATGCACGTGATGGTATGAATCTCAGTGTGTGTGTGTGTGCGCGCGTGTGTCTGAATGAATGTAGATGAGACAGAAAAAGCTGCATTATGCATAGCGGTTCACCATAGGCAATATCCTTGCTTCTCCAGCATACATATTCATACTCCATTTTCATATCCACTGCAAGAGCAGGAAAAAAAAGTGCAAATGTATTTGAGTGTACAGCAAAAAAAAAAAAAAGAGTCAAAAGAAAAAGTGAAAAGGAAACACAGGCATAAAGAAAAGTGAAGGTTAAAAAAAGAGGGAAAAAAGGAAGAAATATATATAGAGAGACTGTGAAGGATTCAGCCAATAGGAGGAAAGATATCTCTGGATGTTTCACGAAAATCACTTTGACCTTCCCTCATTGTAATCAATGCATCCGGGCATGAAGAAGGAAATCAAAATACAGTTCATGATCGGATGAGTGCAGCTCCTTTGCTTCTTCCTTCTCTGCTGGGGAAAGGGTGGAGAGGCGGCCTGGGGCTATGACAGGATTCTGATAACCATCTGAGGTTAGATGTTGCCCAAATCAAAAAGAAAACACTCGGTGTGTTTCATGTTTTTTTTGTGTGAGATGTTTACAGCTGATTGTGATATTTGACTGATAGTACTGTTTCATACCATACATTTTATTCCAATTTCATGGAAGGTCTGTGTTGGATAATTTGTTGTCCTTATTCATGCTACCTAATGTAGCTTTCTGCATTTTCAAATGAGTGTAATGTCTATGATTTCTGTCCCATCTGCACACTTTGACTGTCAGATAACCTAAAGAAGCCAAGGCTCCAGGCGAGAAGAGAAAATAAGTCCATTATTGTCCAACTACAAATTATAGCTCTCCTGCTTCTGTATCATATCATACATGATCAACAGCTGCAGCCTGGGGAATCTCTTATGCCAAATGACAAAATGTTATTATAGTTTTTAAGCAGATGCTTCATCTTCTTATCTTTTCTTTCCCGCTCATCCTTCCTCGTTCCATTTTGGTATTTTGACATCAAACTCTGAGCCATTACTGCGATGAGACACGTGGGTGTCATTGTCATGATGGTCTTTTCCGCTGGAGGCCGTAATCCGTGCGGTGCAGACCGGGCCTCGCTTCTGTGTGGTTGTACACATGTGTCTTTGCGTGCGCCAGTGTGTGTATGTGAACTCAGTGACCTGAATTCATACCGTAGGACAAAGCGATTAGCCATCGCATCATGAGCCGCCGCTTTTTTAGACGTTTCTCCTCTGAGTTCGAGTTGTTGCATCCGAGCTGTTTCGAATTTGTTAAAAGCCATTTTTAATGATCTCACACAATGGTTTAAAGTTTGCTTATTTTTGGTCAGATCATGAAGTTTTAGAGCATATTGGGAATAAGCAGTGGTTTCCAAACCTGGGGATCTTCACACGAGGTTGCAGAACAAGTCTGAGGGGTCTGGAGATGATTAACATTATTGACTATATTGACTTTCCCCCAATCTTTTATCATTTTATTACTGGATTATTTTACCTTCCCGGGCCTTTAGCAGTTATTCAGATAAAATGAGGAGAAAAAATAGTCTTTTATTAAATTGATCATAACTGATTGAAAAAGGCAAAAGTTTTGGAACCACTTGTATAAAGTTTGGATTTTCTACCAAGGGACTTTTACCCTTTTTACTTCTTTTTACTTTTACAGGTATCAAGGATTGGTTGTAGAGTAGCCAAAGTTGTCAAAAAGATTAGGATGTGATTAAAAAATAGCACACAAATTAGATTGCAAATTGGTATGATGCTCATCTTTAACCTGTAACCTGAGCTATGACAAGCTGACTTTGTGCTTCAACATTGGTCAACATGGTTAGCAAGCAGGCATAAAGGTCGAAATAGATCATTAATAATGATCGATAATTGACTCATCCAGCTGCTGACATTCCAAATGATAAAGTGTTAATGAAAACTTGACCACACCTTCTTAAAAATAAGAAAAAAACAAACAAATAGCTAAAGATTTCACTTGGCCACAGATTGACCATTGTGGGGAAATACAATGCAACAAATCCGTCCATCTCTCAAATCTGCACAATGAAGAGGTATTTATGCCTATTAGGTGGGGTCACATTGGACATAAAAGAGAACCAGTGATGTGAATGATAACAGTATTTTGTGATTACCAACATGTTAAAGTATTCTGAACACAAATTCTCATACAGTGATTTCTTGTGTGGGGGCTTTTACAGCAAAACTGAATTGTTTTTTGCCATGAAAATATTCTGCTTCTAAAAATAGCGTTTGTCATCAGAGAGAAGCAGGTCACTGTCACTGTTTTCATAGTTTCCTGCTCATTCGCTGGCTGTGGAAACTCTTCAGCGTGTGCTCCTCACGCAGCCATACATTGCGGGCGCTCTCTCTGGTGCTGAAAGTGCAGATCAGTCAGCCTGCGAGAGTGATTGACACGGATTCGAATGGTAGGATGAATTGAACTTGACCTGAATTCCGATTTTTGAACACAGAGGATCTGCTCCATTTTTTCTGCTAGTAGGCAGGAGAACAATGATTCGCTACCTCCTCAGCGTCTCTGTCGAGCTCCGAGCAGCGATCACATCTTTTTTTTTTCCTGCGCGCCTCAGCCTCAACTGCTGCCTGAGTTTGACATCGAGAACGGAGGCAGTCATTTAACATTAACCTCTCTATCCCTTTGACCTTACCATACACGGACACACACACACACACACACGCACCCTCGCTCACTCGGTTGTATCCAAACACCTTTGCACCTGAGCACCTTTCTCCCCCAACCAGCCACCCATGTCCTGTCTACAATATTGCGCGCCCCCCCCCCCCGATCCCTCCTTCCGCTCCACACCCACTCGTACACGAGAACCAGGGAAGTCGGACATCGGCCTCCCACAGCAGTGCGATTACAGAGTGGATAGACCGTGTGTGTTAAATGTGAGAGGAGATTATGTGGGTTTAACTCTCCGCGTCTGGCATACAAATTCCAACCGCATAGTGTTGCCTGTCTCTGGCGTGGCAGGAAAAGATGAGAGGATGGTGTGCTCGCGTCTTGGAGGGGGTATCTGCTGAGGGTGAAAGAATGGCGGCAGATGGGATACACAAGGAAAAAATACGACCCACTCGGAAAGATTAGATAGAGGGATGCAGATTGATGCATTAAGTGGCAGACAATGGACGAGAGAGTGAAAATCACCTTATGTCAGTTTGGGGGTTTTATCCCTAATCCCTGCATTTTGCTTTTCAGTTTTTTCTTCATGTGATTCATCCCATTTGTGTCATGTTATTAATGTCATTATGCCACTGCCTGTTTCTATTTATACTGGACAGAACAGATATAAAAATCACCCTTTGTATCAGCCATTCATCCATTTCCTTATATCTTAAAAGACAACCAGTGGGCTTCTGTCTCTCCTTTAATAGCTAGCTGCTAATGATATCCATTGATGTAGAGGATCTGTAGAATTCAGAGCCTAAGTGACATCTGATAGTGTCTTTATATCTCCATTGATGTGTCTTAGCCAACACCCTGTTTTCTCCCAGCGCACGGAGAATTTAAGAGATAGGGCTAATCCAGGCATTGTTGACACAATCCGGGAAAAGGGATTAATTAAGTATCATTGTCTGAGAAGAAACTTCTCTGGCTCAGGGCACAGCGTCTTCCCCTGGCCTCCAGCCAAGCTGAGCTCAGCACTTCTTTACACTCTTCTGCACCCACCACCACCACCACCACCACCACCACCACCACCCCTCCCCCTCCTCCAACAGCAAACACACACACTCACAGAAACACACAGATCTTAAAAGATGCCTCGCTACACAGCTCTAAACTGGAAGAGGACGTTTGAGAGAGAGAGAGAGAGAGAGAGGATATATGGTGGTCTGTCTCCCCGAGGACAACTTATCTGGCAGCAGCTCTTCATCTGTGCCATGATACCATTGTTTTACAGCAAACATCTGGGCTATCCAGCTCCTCAGACTCGTACAGATACAGAACTACTTACAGTAAATATGACAACTGAGAAGTGCAGCAATTTACTATCACGCCTGTGTGAATACTTTGTTTTCCTGAATGAAGGAAGGTGTCAACAGAAAAGATGAAGGTGGCGGTGGGGTCGAGTCACATGACCCATTTTTTCCTCCGGTTGAGAGGCAGATTTCCAAAAGGCCTCTCACATATATTAGATTAGAGATATTAGGATAATGCATATGGGATGAGATGGATGGCTGCAGTTTGGCACACAGGGAGGAAGTTGTTTGGGTTGAGGTGACCTGAGTGCCTGTAGATCCAGCTTCTATACTGTATGTGAAGTTTGCGTTAGATCAGGTTGTATTTTCAGTAATTTCTTTTAAAGTGAGTCATGCTCACCTTAGAATTTTATAATTCAAAAAAATATTGTAAATTAATCTCTAGGACACAACAACACAGAAAAAAAGCAAATCAAATATGGACCATGGAAAAAATGGGAATTTGTTTTTTCTTTATTTCTCAATTAGCTATTGATATTGCATTCTTTGCTTTATATAGCATGGTACACAACTGTCACAACACTTCATTAGAAATATGGTTACACTTTATTTGAAGGGGTGTGCATAAGACTGGCATGAACATGAGTCTTTATGAATGTTTATGACTGTTGTTATTAAGTGTTGTTTGGTCAATTATGTCATTTTTGATGGAAAGTTGACTTAAATGTATCCTTGTTATGACAACTTGACATTAACCAAGACAACATAACCTGTCCTAAACAGGTCTAATTACTAAACTTAACAAAACTACTTGGCTTTATATGTTAATGTTACATTAAACTGTCATATGTGGTTAGTTTTGACATTGGCTTTCATGAAACCATTGTAATTGTTCCATTAATATTTTCCCTGGCATCAACTACAGTTTTACAATTTGGGCTTGTCGTACAGATGTGATGAAATGTTATGAGGCCAGTTCGATGACGGGATACAGTGCCAGGGCAGTTTGAAGTAATTATGATCCCTCTCTGCTTACCTGTCTGATATGTGAATGTTGCCTGTATATCTGACACTTAGCTACCAACTAACTAACTCCGTCTCCCTTTCTATCATCCTAACAGTCAACAGTGAGGATGTTGTCTCTACGCGGCTGTACTTTGTGAACGCCTCCCTGCAGCGGGTGACCTTCTCCAGCTCGGTGGGGGTGTCCCTGCCCTGCCCTGCGGGCGGCGCCCCCCATGCCGTCCTGCGCTGGTACCTGGCCGCCGGAGACGACATTTACGACGTGCCCCACATCCGCCACGTGCATGCCAACGGCACCCTCCAGCTCTACCCCTTCTCCCCCTCCGCCTATAACAGCATTATCCACGACAACGAGTACTTCTGCACTGCTGAGAACCAGGCGGGCAAGATCCGTAGCCCCAGCATCCACGTCAAAGCAGGTGAGAGTCGGACACACTAGACACAAACTTAGCTAATGGTCAAAGGGATAGTTCAGTTCTGGGCAACTTTTTAGATCTCTTCATAGTGACATGACCATGCTCAGTTTTTGGATATTTCTGGAGTCTTATCCAAGTTCCATCAGGCTGCACCCAGAGATATGAAATGTGAACTGTCCCTTTAAAAATAATGAAATACTGCCTTTTTAGCCCGTCCCCACCTCCTGCATATATTTGGAAATCAACCAAAGTAAGGCTGGGATGTTGGTGCCTTAACCTCCGGACAAACAGGGCACCCCATCAACATGTACACTATTATAAAATTCTTCATATGTAATCTATGTATAACATTTTTTAAAGTTGCACTTGAGAAATTTTGTAATAGACCTTCATTGAGATGGTGAACTCACTCAAGCACTTGAGGCTGAGATATCCTGATGTTTACTCTGTCATATGCATCAGGCTTAAAAAAAAAACACGGGGTACTGCAGTTCCCATAATGCAAGTCAGTATCTTTTATATACAGAGTCTATTTCATTAGACTCTCCCTCTCCGTTAAATTCCCACATCGTTCAAACTCTTTATATCCAGTTTCGGGCACAGACTTTTTGTTGAAAAAATTAAATCTTAAGCACATTCTGAGACAACCCTGATGACCCTAATGTTTGGAAGACTGTCCTTGGGACAAGTAAACTGACTTCATGTGTATAATAGGTATAGTAGCCCTTCAAAGTTATTCCTATATATCCCAATATATTCTCTTTATACCTAAAGTAATCTGTTACTTGTCTCTAACTTTGGCACATATTGAAATCATCACAACAGCATTACCAAGCTGCAGCCCAGCATCTGGAAATATGGTCACCCAAACGGAGATCGTATTGGGATCCTAAACCAACATCTTCTCTCAGTGGGGGTGAAGTGTCCCAAAGCTCAGTGTCTTGACCTTGTGTATTAAAAAGCCTCCAGAAGACAGACACACAGCCACATAGACAGTTGGCTTGGTGACCTGTCCACACTCCCTGCCAAGGTCAAAGCTGGAGAGAGGCGCTGAACACACTGAGGGAAGGTGTTACTGCTCTTTCTCGCACTCGCACACACAAACACACACACACCATACACACATGCATACAACCTAATGTGATACACACTGGATACACGTGTATACAACACACATGCACGAATGTATGTTCACACGCATACTCACATGCATGCACCTGCTCAGACACACACACTTCATGCACACCAGCCTGTGCGTAGCTCATGCCAGCAAGCCTCCTGTCTCCCAGTCTCTCCATCTGTCCATGGACTGGAAAGTCCCCTAACTACACACACACACACACACACACACACAGACACACACAGACACACAGACACACACAGACACACAGACACACACACACACACACACACACACACACACAGCCATTTTCATCAAGCTGGCTCTTGGTGTTTAGTTGCCAGCTCTTTGTCAGGGTGTTTGGCAGCAAATAATTTGGAGAGTCAGCTACAGACATGGAAAGATGTGAACAGAATCATGAAAAAAAGTGGATTTTCAGGTCATGGTAATAGCCAGGCAGACATTTTGACTGTGTTGATCAATCCTGCATGAAGAGACAGTCAGCAGTTCCTTACCCCACACATAGGTACGAGCAAAATAATTCTCCAGCATGCTGGCGGATTCTCTTCCTCACACACACACACAGACTCATAAACACACCCATATGGCCTGTGTGGTCCCTAGAGGAGGACAGTCCCTCCAGCGTGAGAGTGACCTTCTAGCCAGCCTCAGTGTTGGGATGACCTTCCCGCCCAAATAATTACAACAATTAATCAATTAAATGCTGAGGCAGCCACAACTCCACAGCTCCATAAGCAGGGCTCACGTGCATGTGTGTGCACCTCATTACCTCCAGACTCCCGCACAACATGCGCACACACACACGTGCTCGCACGCACGCTCGCGCGCATACACAACCCTGCAGTTGCCATGGGCGACAGAGGCGTGAGCGTTAGGGTGTGGCATGCCCCGTCTCAGGTGGCGCCGGAGAATGATGACAGCTGACAGCTCTCAGTGTGACACCCCCCCACCAAAAAAAAAATAAAAAATCTGCCCCACCCCCACTCCCCCTCGCCATCCGTCTCGTTCTTCCCTCTCTCTCTCTCTCCTCTCTTCACATCTCTCTCTGTCCCTCTCCCTCTTTCTCACCCTCTCCCATGCATGCTGATTGTGGTCCAATAATAGCACCTGTCTGGATAGCTCTACATTTATGAAAATCACTATGTGGGATGCTTGTTTTCCTGTATTTGTTTTTATTTGGTTCTCTCATTTTGTTTTTTTGTTTTTTTTGCTCAACTTTCTTTTTGTTGTGTCTTTGTAAATGCCAATCTATTGCACACATTTATATTGTGGTTTAAAAAATGTAAATATGTTGGATAGATTTCAGAATGACATTTGAGAAATAGCTATTAAAATACCTTTAGGACAAAACTGTTTTAGAATTGTTACAGTAAGAATCATCATATACTAACTTCAGGTGCACCTTCAGTACGGTCAGTTTTTCAGTTTTTGCTCATGTGTATTTTCTGCTGAATCCCACTGGTTATTTTCAAATGTGTGTTGTAGCATTTCTGATTTTTGTGCACATCTTTTCTTACTTGTCATGCAGCTATTAGTTTCCATTATTTCCATATGGCATCAATATCAACGAGCAAACTTTTAAGTTTGAACAACTTTGAAGTTGTTTAAGTTGCCTAATGTCTGAAATATGTTTCCCTACTGTTACACGGAAATGCAGTTTGAAGTCTAGATTGATTTGTCAAGACAAATAGCTAACTAGGACAAAAATGAAAAGCAGACTTGATGTTCACTTTGATGCGTGACGCAACTCAAGTACATTTCAAGAGTCATGAACGGTGAACTTGTCATACAATATGGAAATAATGAATCCAGTAGAGGAAAATCGCATTCAAAAATCTGAAACAATACAACATATTTTATATTTTTTAGAGCTAAATGAGCTAAATAATTTGAAATCACAAAATATATTTTTGAATAAACAAAATGATGACGTGAATTAAAATTGTACTTGCTTGTTCAGAGTTTTCACTTTCATCACTAATGTCACACTCACTTCAGCATGAATTCATGTCCCATGGATTCTTTTGCACCTGCGGTAATTATTATTAAATAGGGTTTCACTTTCTCTCTAAACTCTAAAGAGTTGAGTAGAAAAATTGTAATTCCTTTAGCATACAATAATACATGAAAGACCAGAAGTTGTTTTATTTCTAAGACACAAATCCTTTTTTTTTAAAATTAACATCCCAGTTACTTAGCTGGCTGAACTTTCACTCTTTAGATAGATGTATTTATTATTCACTTTACCAACATTCATTTTGTAGCTGTATTCATCCATGGAGACAGAGACTCCCACCTGTCTCAGCTTTTAAACAGAATTCCTAAATTAACACATCTTCATCCCTTATTCTTCCTTTCAGAGGGACGAAGAAGGCAATTGTTGAGTCTCCCGTTGTGAAACCTTGTATTATCAAAGAGAAAAAAAAAGACAGGGAAAATCAATTTCACATTGACAAAAGATTCAGTGTGAAGGCATTTTTGTATATGGAATCCTAACCCCTAAAGAAGAGCCTTTTCTGTGTGTGTAACATATCTAGCAGTTTGGCAACATCTAAGGTCTCACTGTATTTTAGGGATCTCCTCTCACATCTGAGCATCTCTTCTCGGTGCATTTTGCCTTTTCCCCCCTCCTCTTTCTCTTCTTTTGGATGCACAGATCATCTTCACTTTTGGCTACAAGTTTAAAGGACCTGATGACAGACGTGTGAGTTTACTCTATAAATGAAAGCACATACACTGCAGTTGTTTGTGTGAGAAAAATATTCTGCATGACTTGAATGGTTTCGTGTTTTGTGCGCCCAATACCTCCATACACAAACTCAATAAAATGAAACGAGCACACCTGTTCAGTGAGCTCACCTCATCTCCCTTTTGTCCCGACTAAAACACACAAACCTATGCAGACCCGGGCCAAGGCAGCAGGTGTCTATATCCCTTTCCTCCATCTGCCCTCGTCATCTTTTCTCTGGCTGACATTTCCTTACTAATACAGTAAGTAGGGTCCCTGAACCCGATACACAAGGACTTGCTTTTCTTATCCGGCCCATTCAATAATGAAACCCGCTTCCATTCATTTCTCCTGCGTTTCATTATTTTTCTCCCTCTCTGTCTCTCTCCTTCTCTGTGTTTTTGCTGCTTGCTTTATGAATAAGTAAATGCAGTATTTGGTTTCCCTGTCGTTAATTATTGAAGCGACAGTGATACAAGACTTGCCTCCCAGTGCGCCCAGTGCACCAGACCCATGTTTTAGCGCGTTCCTAGGCAACCGGGCTGCATATAGTCAGGCATCAGTAACATCCTAATGATTCTGCTGCGCATGCGATGAGGGGGAGTGCAATTTACACACAAATCAGTTGGGTTACCATTTGCATCCTGTCACAAGGCTTAAGAGAATGAATATGTAATGTTTTTTTTTTTTCCCCTCTTCTGTGTCTTTCATATCTTTGAACAGGAACGTGTGTTAAATGACAATGCTATCACAACACTTGGCTCTTATTGGAGCTGCTTACATGGTTGTGTACAAGGGCATGTTGCCACACAGGGCTTATTTGACTGATTTTAATGGAGGGGGAGAGAGAGGAGTGGCTGAACAACACTTTCTTAGAGGTTAGCAAGTGTAGGACAAGCCGGAGTCAAAGCGGAGGAAGTGCAAACCTGAGGTGACCTTGAGTGGACCTGAACCTCCGCTGAACTGACATGTGATGACTGTCATCATCGCGCTGCGCATTTACAAGCTGTCAAGCTGGGTTTAAACACTTTATGAGAGGTACAGTGGGCATTGGGGATTTTCCCAGCTATTGACGAGAAGCAGAAGGGTCAATCAGAGAGTAAATAAAAGATTGAAAGAATTGGCTGGGCCACAACAGCCGTGGCTACTCGGTCGATCCCGGCTATTGATCGGCAGGTAGATGGCATCAATGAGAGGCAGGGGCTGTTTAAATGAAGAATTGAAATGAAGACTTGATTGGAATTATTTGTCCTTTAGCTCTGACTTGTTTACAAATGAGGCTTCAGCTCACATTAGTGGCCCCTTTGTCAGGTGACCAAAATGAGATGTGATACGCTCCCCGGAGGATTTCTTACTGCAACCATTAATTTAGCGGCGGCACAAAGTAGCATCAGTAAGACCACAGTTGGTTTTCTAAAGACCCCGGATCCAATGTTATGAACCCCATCTATATTTGACGCGGTCGCACATGTGAAGCAAGGTTAAATTTCAGCAATGTGGTCAGAATGGTCCTGAGTCCGGTCTTAGCTCCTACACAAGTGATGAAAGGAGGAAAAAAAGGTCCAAGGTTCAGCCAATTAGGAAAAAGTAGAGCAGTGTAAAAGCAATGGACGGAATCAGACAAAGACTTGGGAGATTAAACCTCGGACTTTAAGGTGAAAGACTCCCCACCATTTGGACAAGGACATCGGCTTTGGTTCCACTGGGTTCCAGCAGTGACAGTGGCGGCTGGCATAAAGCATTATTAATGACCAAGGAAACTGGCCTTCAGGCTAGGCGTTAATTATATCACTGGAGAGCTGGGGGAGAGAGCGAACACACGGGAGGGCGGGGCCACTCCCTGTGTTGTGTGTGTGTGTGTTTTACATTGTTAAGCCATTACTGTCCTCATTTCTAAGGGAAGCCTGGTTGAATAGCGGTGATAGATTGTCTTAGATTGTGATGCCAGAAACACTCTTTGACATCAGCCTTCATGAGACTTCGCACCTGATTTTTTTTTATCATCTCACTCATGTCAGTCTTATCTTTGTATAAGTTGCTGAGGAAATATTTGGCAACACCCCTTGAAATAAACGCGATCGGCGTCATCAGTTCGGCTCAGCTCAGTTCAGAAAACGCAGGTCAGTGTTGGTTTAGTCAAACCCGAGCTCGCCTGCCCTTGAACTACCTGCCTCTCCTCCTCACCGAAACAATCCATTAATTTAATTTCACGTTACTTAATTTATTTAATGAAAATTTATTCACTCTGATTCAGCATTTCACATTTCTCGCTAATCTGAATGTGACAGAGTTAACTGGAGAGATAATTTGGTTAGCTACAGGCTACTGTTTTCATCATTAAGCCCGTCTTAATCACCGCCATCCTTTCCGTACACTGGAGCAGATTCACAGCCTAGTGCTCAGCGTGCCATGTGCAGGGGGTGTGTTTTTGAAGCCTGGCGCCTGCATGTGACAGGTCCATCGGCCGTGAGCGACCCTCCGCTCCTCGCCGTCTCAAAGCATCTGTGGCGCCGTTCTTTAAAAGGCCAAGGGCCACTCACTGTGTATCCCCTTCAACGCAGCTCCGTGTCAGCCCTCCTTACCATCATAGCCTGACTTCAGATCTGGGGCTGAAGTGAGAAACACTGGCTTAATGTGGCCGAACAGGACACCAGACAAATTTGTTTACTAGACCTGCGCCTGCTTTTACTGCGGGTTAAACAGGACAGAAGGGTGTCGACTGCACAGCATCAACATGTGTCGTGAAGAAGAGTGAATTGTTCCCTTTGTGCAGAGCTGAAACAATTAGTCCATTAATCAATCATCTTTGGATTTTGGACTCAAATCAACATTGATCAAAGTGAGACGTGATACTGTTACCATTCATTTGGTTGAAGTGTTGCACGGCACAACCATCCACCAGTGGTTTGGTATCTTAAAACATAACAATCATTCACTGATTCCAGCTTTGCGAATGTGACAATTGAATTCTTTTCTGTGCTTTATATCATTATAAACGGAATATTTTTTGGTTTGTTGTTTGTGTTTTGGATTTTTGAAGAAAAGAGAATTTCATAATCATGGAAAATGTGATAGACATTTTTAACTATTATCTGGCATTTTCTGACAACTAATTGGTAAAAAAAAAAAAAAAATCATTACTTGCAGTCCTACTTTTATCTCAAACAAAATTAATCTGCTTCACTTTCACCATTTTTGCCATCAGTCCAAACTGAAGATCAAGGTCTGTTTCACTTCCACAGTTTTTGTTATCAGTTAAAACTGAAGATCAAGGTTTGTTGAGCCTTACCCTCCCTTTCTCAGACATCCATCACCAGCAACCAACCATCCGTTCATTGACTAACTTCAGCTCTTCTCTCCACAAACCAGTGTTCAGGGAGCCCTACACAGTCCGTGTGGCCGACCAGCGCTCCATGCGGGGTAATGTCGCCGTGTTCAAGTGCCTCATCCCCTCAGCCGTCCAGGAGTACGTCAGCGTGGTGTCCTGGGAGAAGGACACTGTCTCCATCATCCCAGGTAGGATCCTCCACCAACGACAGTCATTAAACTCAGTCTGCAGACAAAACCAAACTCTCATTCACCTTGTGTTACCGTCCAAATCTGCTTTTCTCCCTGACATGTACCGCCACCGCACACTGCATTCGTTTGACCATGTGAGTTATATTTGGCCGAGTGCGTGCTCGCTGTGTTTGATCAGGTGGTGGATAATAATGGAAAGCAAATGATCTAATGTCATCCCAATATGTCAATGGACTCGCACATTTGCCCTCAGAGAAATGAGAAATCTCTCCTGTTATTTTTAGACTGAATAAAATCCCAACCCACCACTGCCGAGCTCTGTCAGTTTAAAAAAAAGAAAAGAAAAGTGATTTACTTTCGCTTTTCATTGCAATGAACGATTCTTTCCTCGTTTGCCGTGTTTGTGATTGTTGAAAGCCCTTAATCGATACTAATCAATTCAATTGTGTCACTGACATCCCCTATTTTGTCAGTGGGAGGAGATGAAGGAAAAAAAACGGTCCAATCACTCAAAAAGAAGTCTGATGAAATGGCCTTTCCTTGGCTCCTCACTCACTGACTGACACTGCTGTGGTTAATAGCTGCGTTACAGGGATAAATCAGACATTAGTAGACATGTGCAGTGTGTGTGAGAAGGACAGAGGGAGTGTGTGTGTGTGTGTGTGTGGGCCCCGGGGATCTAATTTGATGAGTGATAGATCTGTTTAGCTGCTCATCACAGTCACCCAAAAGAGAGCAGCCACACCTCTAGGGCTCTGCTGTGTCTGGAGCTGTTCTCTCTGCTTCATGTGATCCTCTATTCAAATCAGCCCATGTTTGACTGAGAATAATATTATCAGTTTGAAATGGAGCCTCCTACATGCTGCTGTATGTAGTGTCTATGCGTGTGTGTGTGTCTGGTGTGTGTGTGTGTTCAGGCTTGTGCGGTGCAGTGTTAACATTTGCTCTGTGGAGCAATGGCAAATTGTAGGGTGTCAGATGAGACTGTTTAGGTCAGATGATACGTATTGCTCCCTCTGCCCCTTATCTCGCTCTCTGATACCAAGCACCCCTTTCATCTCTCTCAATAGTGTGTGTATAGAGGTGTGTGTGTGTGTGTTTGTGTGCCTCTTTGTATGGCTCTGTCCTTCACACGGGAGCACTCATTGATCCAGCACAGCTGTAGTGTGTGTGTGTGCCTGTGTGTGTGCGTGCGTGCATGTGTGTGTGGCCTGAGGGGGGTTTCCAGTCTGGATCGATAAAGCTTGCTGTTGGATTCCCCTCTCTCTTGTCACGGATCCCTCAGTGTGAGAGTGGTGAGACCAGGCCAGTCTGTTTGACGGTAAAACATGCACATATGAACAAGCAAGGGCATGTGTGTGAACATGTACACACAGATACACAAAAGTGGGTTTCTGTGGCTAAGCCGATCGGGACTATTCCTTTGGTAGAAAAGCTGTAATAATTTGATCTATATGTATATATGATCATAATACAATACAGTATATTTACAGAATATTATTATCAGTTATCTCATATAAAATTACAATGAAGAATCATTTTGCTCATGTCCAGATGTTCAAGAATTTACTGAAAATACAGTTCATTATTTGAGTCATAAACAATATGAAATGTACATTTTAGAGCTGAAATGATTAGTGGATTTAGTTTAGAAAAATAATTAGCTATTTTGACTATTATATTTGACTATTTTGATAATCAGTTAATCATTGCATTTATTTTTCAAGCCAAACATATGCTTGTCCAATTTGCTGCTCTTCTCTGTTTCAGACAAGATGATTAACTGATTAATCCAGAAAATATTTGTTAGGTTATTCGATAATGAAAATAATTGTCCTACAGTACACCCTCCGGATTTGCATTTAAAAAGGTTTGAGAGCTTTTTTTGTTTTCCATCTTTCCCTCTCTCTCTCTCTCTCTCTCTCTCTCTCTCTCTCTCTCTCTCTCTCTCTCTCTCTCCAGGGCTGATGAATAGTTCTTATTAGTAACACAGTGCTCCTCTTCTTCTTTCCGTCCATCTTTGGCTCGAAGCCTCCTCTCATCTCTCTCCCTCCCTGGTACAGACTGGTGGCCTGTGTCAGCATCATGGCCACACACACACACACGCTCACACATAGAGTGCACGTGTGAGCCCCTCCCACCGGACGCCGCTCCAAAACACACCTCATCCATCCATCCACTCCATCTATCAGCTCCTGGTGGCATGTACAGCTTTCTCTCTTTCGATAGCACTCGAGATGCTCTAGTGGTTTGCCATTTATTAGGGACAGTGTATGCCAAGGTATTGGCTTGACAGGATGACACATGTCACACAGACGGCCGTGTTGGTCAATAAAGCTGAGTTTGAATGGGCTTTGATGAAGAGGCAGGAGGGTGTTTGCTGACAGCTGGCCTCACTGCGAGACGACCCTGCCTGGGTGTCGTGTCACTATTTGACAGCCAAATCTGTTTGCGAGCTGTGTGTGCGTGTGCGTGCGTGTATGTGTGTGTGTGTAGGGGGGCAGGGGGAGTAGACAGGCAGACAGTCAAACAGACGAGGGCTTTGTGTGTTGACTGGCTCTCCTGGATTTTTACTCCCCTGTCATACCTCCCCTTCTCCTGCTATCTCTCTATCTAGCACGTCTCTCCCTCTAATTGATGGTTTGCTGGTGTTGCCGTTGGTTAGAAAATTAGCATTTGTTTGCTTGTCAGTTAAGGAACTGAAAGAGGATGCTCTGTTGAGGGATGTGTGTGAAGGAACTTCGTCTGTGTGTGTGTGTGTGTGTGTGTGTGTGTGTGTGTGTGTGTGTGTGTGCGTGTGTGTGTCACTTTGTTAGTATCATCTCCTCCTCCAGTTGGAGCTTAAAACAGTGTGAGTTTTATCTGGTCACCATGGTAACGGGTGCGAACCGGCGGGCGGAGTGAGGAAGGTGTGAGGACGCATTGCTGCCTGATTTTTATTAGTGCATCACCACGGCTCAGCTCGAGTGCACACACACGCACGCGCGCGCGCGCGCACACACACACACACACACACACACACACACACACATAGCTGCATATTTCTGTACACTTTAGTGACAGGTTGTGTAGATATACATGTTGTCACTGTCAGGAGAATTAATCTTTCATCTCCAAATATAGAGATAAATCTTTATAACGTCTTTCTATCTTTCTTTCTTTCTTTGACTGCAGTTTTATGTGTTGTAAATTTCACAGTGCATGGTCCTGAATAGGATGACTATGCTGTGCGTGTGCAACATGGTCTCACTCCCAACTCATCAAATAGGGCAGCATCTAGCATCTGTTTTGCATGTGCAGCATTCCATGGGCAAGTTCAGAATGTTAATATGTGATGTCCAGTTAAATTTTCTAGACAAATCTTGCTGACAACAATAATAAATATGTGGTTCGGATCGTGGAACAGTAGTTTTTTTAGGTTAAGGTACCAAAACTACTCTGTGAGGTTTAGGAAAGGATGATGATATGGGTTAAATACACACCCAAAACAAACCCCGGTCTCATTGATGAAAGTCCTGTGTTTGACCAATCCATCCACCCCAACCTCCTCCTTCTCCATACACAAACTTTTTTGCTCTTTTTACTAGGAATCAGTTGATATTGTATATTTTTAAACCCTTAACTATCAGTAATGGCATACCTCCAAAATTGAGTATTGTTGTGCTATAATACACATAAGCACAATCTTCAGCACACTTGTAATATTGATTTTATTTTCTATAAACTCCTGCTGTTATCAAAATGCTAATATAGAAATATAAAAATTTCTCTGGAAATATTCACAGGCCTGTTCATGAGTGTGTGTTATTTGTAGTCAGTTCAGTCTCTTGGGAGTTAAAACATGACCTATGACTAACACTATGATAATAATATACAACTAGTCCCAATATTTAATATGTTTTTTTTATGTTGGAATGAATGAAGAAATTGAACCAATGCTGTAAAATGTCACACACTGACATTAGATAAAGCTTTTTTCCCCCCCTCAGACACACGAATCATGCTTATATGAATCACATTACACACTGTGAATATGTCAAACTGATGACACCTGAGTAGCATGCTTCATTAAATGTTGAACAGACAGTGTGAGTCATATTGCAGAAATAAATCATAAAGGAACACATGCTTTTACCTGATTTAGCTGTTAAATTTTATACAGCCTGCAACATTTTAAATGTAAATATATATAGAACATTACAATAATATTGATCATAACTTGTTCAAAAGTTCCTGTGGATTCATGAAGTCATTGATTGGTTGTTATTGTGGGGGAGAGAGAGAGAGGGTGAAGAGGGTGTGGAAAAGTGTGACGTCTGTGTTTTTGCATTCATTGATTGAGGTTGTTTAATCCCTTTTCTCTTTCACACACACACTCTCTCTCTCTCTCTCTCTCTCTCTCTCTCTCTCTCTCTGTGAAGTGTAGCGTCACCACAGCTGCTGCAGCTTCTGTCCCAGTCTCCATTTTGTGGCCACTCTGCAGAGGCCCTAAGCTCTCGCTCTACCCCTCTGCCTACCCCTCGTCTCTCAACTTTATCCCCCTCTCGCCCTTCCTTTTCTAGAGGCACTTATTAGGCTGAAGCGACAAAGCATCGTCTTTTTCCTTCCACTCCATCAAAGCTGAAAGTGAACAACAGATAGGCGCAAAAAAAAAGGCAGAATTGGCAGAAAAAAGAAAGACAGAGTGGCACAAAAGCATGACATGCTAAATTATGCAGATGGAAAAGTGGGCATGGGATAGAGGGGATGATGGAATGAGGCTGGTAGGTACATGAGGACAAAGATGGACAAAGAGAGAGGTGTGTGTGTGTGTGTACTCTGTTTTCTTGCTGTCCCCAGCACCCCAGGGAGGAAGAGGAGGCCAGGGGCTCTAAAGTCGCTGTGTCCTGCCATTAAAGATGCATCTGACAAGTGCTTAATGCCCCCCCACATACCCTCTCTCCTCCATCTCTATTTCTCCTTTAGACTTATTCATCCTTGTTCTGACCATTAACCATTACACACATTGTGCGCATCTGTATGTGTTTGTCTTTAGAATGGTAGCAGTTTGTACCAAGTGTGAGGGGTTGGGGTTGGGGGGCCAGGGGTAGCTGTGGTGGTGAAATAGGTAGTGTTTACTTATTGATGTGTGTTTATGGGCTGTGGTGTGTGTGTGTGTGTGTGTGTGTGTGTGCGCGTGTGTGTGAACCTGGCAGTGATTCGTGTTAGGTTGGGTTATTTATTCAGCACTCGTGTTTGGATGTTTTACAGAGAGAACAGGTGCAGAGTGACTCTGAGTGCGCTCTGTTTGAGCGGACTGTGTGTGTGTGTGTGTGTGTGTGTGTGTGTGTGTGTGTGTGTGTGTGTGTGTGTGTGTGTGTGTGTGTGTGTGTTTGTCTGTGTGTGAGATAGACAGACAGACAGAGTAAGACACTGGGGCATTCACTGCTGTCCAGGCACTGATAGGGCTGCGGTGTGTGTCTGAGTGGTTGACATGATTTGAGTGTTGAAAGGAAATGATGATTTGTACTTTTAAAGAGGCACTGAGACGTAAATGTTTAGAATATGTCGATGATAGATAGATAGATAGATAGATAGATAGATAGATAGATAGATAGATGTGTGTTAGATAGATAGATGTGTGCTAGATAGATAGACGGACGGATGGATGGATGGATGGATGGATGGATGGATGGATGGATAGACATCGTACATGCACAGGAACATGGATGTTCTGTGTAGAGATTGAAATGGCGGGAGAGATGGAGGGAGATTGAAGGAGGGAGGGAGGTAGGAAGTGAGAGAGGGCTGTGCACGAGGAGAATTTCAATGGCACTCCAATCATGCAGGCAGTCTCGTTAGCCCAGGGAACATTTGCATAGCGCTTCGGCGAATTCATTTGGCCTTACTCAGAGAAGATGGCTCCCTTTCCTCTCTGCTAGTTAGTTATTCATTAACCGCACACAGCCAAGGTGCACGCTAGCACATGCATGTGAATTTGTCTGTGCGCATTTTTTTGTTTCTGACCTGCAGGCCGACGCGCTTTTAATTTTGCACCGTGTAGTCCTCGTCTGTGCTTGAGATCATTGCTGACTGTATTTGCGTCTGCATCTTTCTGACTGAATGGATGCGAGATTCATCTTATATCTTCCTGCATATATACTTACAATAGTAGTGTAAGTATAGACGCCAGCGGACACAATCGCCGTCAGATATTTTGCCAAATGCAGAACCGACGTCAGAGCATTACTCATCACCCACCGTGATCTCTTCGCCACCACCCTCTTCCTCAAACACTGATGCTGCGTCTCAACTTTGTGTATCACTACCGCATCCCTCCTCCTCCTCCTGCTCCTCCTTCGCCTCCTCCTCCAGGCCAAGGAACTAATTAGGGAAAAATACATGATGGGGGTTCAGATCTAGAATCAGATCTATACTGGAGGCCATCACTAATGGGGATCATGACTTTGCCTTAAAAAGCACGTCACTTGTAGGGTGGGGTGTGTGTCAGGGGTGGGGCGTGTTGAGGGAGGAGGGTGGTGTCAGCGAGGAGGCACAGCCAGTAAGTGAAGATGACACACATAATGAAGAATACAGTGCATGTGTTATTCTAATTATCCCACTGACACCGCCTCGCAATCTAATGTTGTTTGACAGTGCACAACAACCGTGGTGGAGAAATATGTGTGTGTGTGTGTGTGTGTGTGTGTGTGTGTGTGTGTGTGTGTGTGTGTGTGTGCGTGCGTGCGTGCGTGCGTGCGTGCGTGCGTGCGTGCGTGCGTGCGTGCGTGTGTGTGTATGAATTCGTCTGACAGTGTTTGTCACATCTGCCTGAGCTAAATTGTGAATTTGTTTAGTGTGACCTTTGCTAAGGATAAGTTGTTCTGTGGGTCAGTTCAAGCAGACACAGACAAAACATTTCTCAGTGCTGCATGTTTATGTTTTGACTGATAATATGTAGCTCAACTATATCTGAAAAGTAACCCAATTAGATTAAATACCAGCATTAAATGGCAAGTACTTTTAAATGTTGCACACGATGAATCTGTCATTCTTTGGTGAGAATTATTTGAAAAACCTTCAAGGTGCCCTGTGGTGTTTTCTTGTAACCAAAAAAACAAGTCATATTTACATTCTGCGTTAATCTCTAAATCCTGTTGTGTGTATCAGTGCATTTCTTTCTGTGTAAAGCTAATTTTTAAAAAAGTTTTCAATCCTATATTATTTACATTCTTGTTTACTATCTTACGTACGTGCTCATGTGTGCACAATGCAAACAAAACCTTATAAAGACATGGTTACATAGTGGTCAAAAGCTCCACAGGGTACCTTTAAAATATATGATCTTTAATTATTTTCAGTAATTATTTGACAACGATATTATAAAAAATACCTTTATATATAAAAAGACCCCTATAAATAGAAAGTTTTCAAGGTGTTAAATTGATGTGTTCATGGCACAATTTCATATGCTGTTTTCCTATTTCCAGGCCTTAATATAGAACTTGTGATACATTCCAGAAATATATGTCAGAAATATGTCCATCACATGTTGAATAAGGTTTTTTTTTGTTTTTTTTGCACCACATAACAAGTGACACCACATCAGTTCCTGGCCCTCACCTTGAGAGAGTTGACATAGTGTATGTAAAAACGTTTGAGCGACGCAAGTAATGACTTTGAGAATTCTGATCTCATCATTTGTAAGTTGTCCAACAGGCCAAACAGCTTGTCTGTGAATTCGCTGTGTTTGTGTTTATTAGAGATAAAAAGAGAGAGATAAAAAAAAGAAAGAGTGGAGTCTGTGTGTGTTTGCATGTTAGGTTGCAGACGCGCATGTGAGTATTTGTGTTTTAGCAGCGAGGTGGGGGCAGGGCAATATGAGAGATATCCTGTTCAGACACATCCCCTCTGGAGCCGACTTAATGACCCGTGACCTGAAGATGTACATGCTAGGGAAGGAGAGAGGATGGGAGGGAGGGAGGGAGGATAGCCGAGGAGGGACAGGAGGGGAGGAGCAGGAGGAGGAAGGCAGCGGGTTGAAGAGCCAGGAACAAAATGGATGAAAACTGCAGCAAATAAAGCAGGGTGAGAGATGCAAATGTGTCCTGTCTGACGCATCAGTCTCTATCTCACTCTGGCTGCGATGCATCCTGACTTGACCACAGTCATATCCATCAGCTGGAGGAGCTCCTCCTCTTACCTCTTTCCTTCAGTCTCCGCTGCTTCCACTTCCTCCACATTCATTTCTTTCATCGGCCTCATAGATCACGGCTAATCAAAGACGGGACGGAGACAGCCGACGGAGCTCTGACATGCAGCCCACAATGGACACAGGCGGAGGCAACGAGAGAAAGATAGAGAGGCTCAAAGTGGAAGGAGGACAGGGAGATAGAGGTAGAATAACTTGGTAGGGGAGTGGGCTGAAGACAGGTGAAATAGATTGGCACAATTTACCTGCTCTCCCTTTTTTCTTCAGTCCCACTCAATTTTTCTTTTTCCCTTTTGACACATTTTTTTTTAAAGCTCTGATTTTTTTTCTACTTTTTCCCCTTCCTGCTCATCCCATCCAACCTCACCTAATCTCATCTCAACCATGTAGCTGCCTGCCTGTGTGTGTGTGAGAGAGAGCCCTCGCTGACCTCCCCTGTGAGCAATGGCATCTCTATGCTTTATTAATAGCTAATCAATGGCCTCTCTGGGATGTATGGGATGCCCTGAGGACTCCCACAAGGCATATACCGGCGTGTCAGCACACACACAGGCATCCCCCCACACACACACATGCATTAAGCTCATAGAAGTCAGTGGACTATAACACATGTAACAGTCAGTTTGCCAATAGTGATTTTAAAAGTTTTCATTATGTTTTCATTTTACCACTGCAACAAAATGATGCAAGTCGCCATGATCCATCGTAGGCAGATTTACATTTGCCGTCCGTGTTCCCTTATTTGGTTTGTTTGCATCATAAATGCACTCTCTTTCTCACTTTCTCTCTTACCTCTGCCTCCCAGGGTTCTCTTACTGCTTGACTTGACATTTATTCCTCTCAAGCGCTTATCAGGCCCACCTGACCGCCTCTTGTTTTGCATCATTATTTTCCTTCCCTTTCTGCTATTTTCAGCGAGCCTGCCCTCTTCCTATTCTTCCCTCACCTACTTATTTTCTCCGCTCCGCTCTCACTTTCTGTACCTTAGCTCTTGGTATTTTGAAAGTGCAGCCTGTTTTTTTTTGTTTTTTTTTTTTTTGCTTTTTTTTGTCTGTTTTGTTCATGTGCATAGCCATTGTTTTACAATGCCCAGGGCAATGCAAGTTTTCTGTTCCTCTCACTCTGTCTCACTGGAGACATTGTTTGAAAACAGCAATGTGAGTTTCAAATATGTCTTGTGAGGAATCCTCCATGTTTTTTTTTACCTTTTTGACTCTTCTTCCGAGTCAACCTCACTGAGCTAATGGTCCTTTCTGCGCTTTACAATTGTGACATGTTGCATGGATAACACTCCTTGCCACATGTGCAAATTACAGCTAAATTACTTATGTGTATTATCGTGTTTGCATGGCACCATCTCGACTTAAAACGAAGGATGACGTTTTTGTGTTTTTTGTTTGTGGTCGCCTCAGATTTGGTGCAGCAGTGAGTAGCAGCAGGATGGTGAATGTGGGATTGACTCAAAATAAACTACAGCGCCAGTGTTCATGGTAATGAAGGAACATGTCGTCCAGTTCAATGGTGTGAGTCAGTGATGTGTTAATAATAGTTTTTTGGACAACTATGAAGGTCTCTGGCACAGAGGAAAGAGCTATATCAGGCTTTGGTCTAAACGCAGAACAGTTGTTAGTAGGATTCCAGGCGAGAAATAGTCCGGCATGTGACCCTCTGTGAAACCACAACTTGTTGTTTTTACACTTTAGTTTATGTTCAAATTAAAGAAACTAAATATATAATACATGTTATTAGTGAGCTACAAAGCTACTGGAAGATGGCGGATTACAGTTGGACATACTCAGGCTAGCAGTTTCCCCCTGTTTCCAGTCTTTATGCTAAGCTATGCTAACCAGATGTTGGCGGTAGCTTTATATTTCACAGATATGAGAGTGAATGTTTGCCCAGATGTTGAACTATTCCTCTACATGGGATTTCACTAGCACTCATACCTTCATCAACCTCCGACTTTGACCCTTTGACTAAGTGTGTGTTGTGTGTGTGTGAGAGAGAGAGAGCGAGACAGAGAGAGTAGAAAATCTTTTTACATCTGAGCTTAGCTGACTAAGGCTCCCGGAAGACAAAGGAAGGAGAGAGAGGAGTGCGGGAAGGGAGAGTATAGAGGAAAAAGAGAATGTAATTTGAATCTCATATACGTTTCAGTTGAAAGTCATTCTAGCCTTGATATGTTCTCTCTGGAGTTGGCCGCATGCAAACACACACACACACACACACACACACACACACACACACACACACACACACACACACACACACTCCCCCCACTCGCTCTCGTGGACAAAGCTCTTGTGTATGAGATTGACAGTTGAGCGCTCGCACTACAGCTCATTCATCCTTGTTGACTACGTCTCCGCAGCCAAGTTGAAAACACAATGTAAGTCAGACGCAGCCTCTCTACGAAACACGATGTATTGTAATAGCCGCAGCCGCTCGCACGCTTAACCGCCCCAACTGCAACATTAGAAGCTGTAAAATAGAAAGAATGGGAAGAAAACACAAACTGTGGGCGCTAAGCTGATTTGTCCTGGCGCTCTTTCTCCCTCCAAACCTATTTTTCTTTTGTCCTGGGAAACTCAATGTTCCAACAGCATCACCTACGAGGAACGCAGCCCGCTTTTAAACCGAGTTTCAAACTGAAATCAGCGGCTCTCAAAGAAATCAGATAAATGTCACTACTCAGTGTTAATATGTTTCTTACATGGCCACAAAATATCTGGACAGTGGCCTCGAGTTTTCAACATTTTGTGACGCATTTTCTTGTAACGTTGTGAGATGAAAGGAGTGGAAGCGACATTCATAATGCTTGCAAGTTGCTGTCTGTGCTATAATTTAGGTTTTCAAAAGACGGGCTACATATCAAGTCTTCTGTCAGTGTCAAGAATACACACACACACACACACATTTTTTGACTTGTGTCCCTCTTCAAGCGTGTGTGTGTGTGTGTGTGTCTCTTTCTCTTTTCCTCTGCATAAACAGTGTGCCTTTCTCTCGCAGGCTGACAAGTGAACGCCTTGTTTATTTCTGTTGAGGGGAAAACAGACGGGTATTTATGCCATCGCTCCCCTACCTCCAGTTCTTTCTCTTACTCTCATCCCCCTTCTCTCTGACATCTTCAGACGAACAGAGAGCCATAGCCGAGCGTCATACAGTAATGAGCTAATGTTTCATCCAGGTGAGGATGTTTGAGAGAGGACAGATGAGGTTAAATGACCTTCAGGAGGTTTATTGTAGGTTTATATTGTTGTGTAGCTAACTTAATGCTGTGAGAGCTTATATAGATTAAATAATAGCATGTGACATTATGGATCAGGAGGAACATACATGCATTTGTCCATTATGGTGGATTTGATGATGCCTTTCACTTACGTCTGATCAACTGTCTCTTAATGCATCTGTGATTCAATCATTTTGTTAAGTCACCTGATTTCTCACTCCTTTGGCATCATCCTAGAGGTGGGATTCGGTTCCTACAACTCCCTTTAGACACAACGGCATTGCAGAGGGCTCATAATACATTTACATGATCATTATTCAGGGAAGAGCACAGGCTGAAATTTCACTGCATATAACAATATGAGACTGTTATTATTGAGCGTAACCATGCATGTAAATAGATTGTCGTCCAGTAAACAGCATGACGAAAATGACATTCAACGTTATGCTTACATTACATTATGTCAATAAGCTTTTGTTTGGACTGGTGGTGAACAGTGACCATCTGTACCGTTTGCAATTTCCTAATATAATTCAATCTGACCTGTAGATAAAAACAGTATATCACTGCTGCTCTGACATCCCAGCATCAGGTTAGCATCTGTTGCAATGGAAATAAACTATCATATAACTTACAGTTCCCGCTGCCTCAAGCTGAGGCTTCTTCCTCATACTATTACCGACTTTTAAGCTTACTTTCACTTCATATAATCTAAAGGCGATGTATTAAAAGGTTGTGTGGCTGCATCAGCATTTTCTCAGATCTAAATGTGGAATTTACAATAGGGGGAAATACTTACAGAGCTTGTGGCACTGCCGACTTTACCGCTACCTGGCTTTATGAGTGAGCTGTCAGCGGTGCTCCGAGCCAACTAACCAACCAACTAACCGACCAGTTACCAGCCACAAAAGCAGTGCACACAGGCTGAAGAGTGAGGAAGTGTATTAGCCATATTTAAAGTCTACAGAGGGTTAGTATTTGATAATTAAAACATTTGGCAATAAGCTCAGACAAACTGAGTATTTGCTCTGTATGTTACCTGAGGGTATGTTGCTTGACAAAACAGCAGAGAGCCAAAGTACACAAGTGGCTGATATAGAAAAAAAAAAAAACACTAAGGAAGTGCAAAAGCAAAATTGAAAGGTTGGGTGAACGTTGCACTTGTGTCAGATGTTGAGAAACTCCAATGGGATGTTGAAGTTGCTGTGTGTCTCCTGGTTGTGTCAGCAAGCAACTTTTAACAAGATCTCCATTGTCCTTTTTTTTACATCTTCTCCTTTACTTTTCTCTAGTAGGTTACGGCTATTTCTTCAAGCCACATTACTTCTGTGACTGGTTTAAAAAATTACTTTGCTGTGTCTAAATGGATAAAATGGTTTATGCAGAGCTTAAGGCACCTATGCTTTTGTTTGATTTCAAAATGCAGCTTTTAAATAGATTTTGATTGTGTTAACTTTTTGGAGGGTGTCACATATAGAAGTTTCATCTTTGCACTGGGTTTTGATATTTACAGGCATGCTCCTTCTTTCAGTCTGTGCATCACAATAAGCCTGTCATTTATTTTGTGTTTAGTGATTAGTAGAGGTTGAGGCTTTGCTTGAGTACAGAGAACTGATGTTTCGATGGATGGAGTGATGTAGATGAACTCTTCTACTGCATTGTGCTTTAAGAAAGACTGGATATATGATGTCAAACCGTCGTTAAACCTTTTCAAAGAACAAGTCCTGAGCTTTGAGTTCTGTCTATTTAAGACCTCACAAGAGTCACCGGGACCTCATTTGCATCTGGAAGCCTCAGTTTCCATTTCTGATCTTCCTCCACCAATAGGAAGTGACCCAATTTTTTCAATTGCATGTATTCCTTGGGTGTCATTATGATCATTATAGTTTCATATACGGAAGTCACCTCTCTGTTACACACGCTCTGCGAGGGGCCGGGTGGCAGGTGGAGGGGTGGGTAATTGTGGCATCATTTGATAACCAGTGGACATGACTGTATGTTTTCCTCTCCAGAAGTCAACAGCGCGTAGCAGCGTTCCACTAATAGGGAGAGTGGCTCTGCATATACGCAATGTGTTGCTGTGCAGGAGAGAACCATTCTGCCACTGTCAGTGTCTGTGTGCTCATACTGCCTGCGTGCATGAGTTTGTACATTTATGTATGCATGCGCACGGTTGTGTGTCTGCATACATACAAGTATGAGCTCGCGTGTTCATTCATGCGTGCTCGCGTATCCGTCGTGTACGCATTTGTATGTGTGACAATAATATTGGCGCTTGCTGACAGGTAGAAGATGAGAAAGAGGGATTGATCGAGAGAGTAAAAGACAGATAGGAGGAAGATGGAGTGATGAGAGAGCGAGATGCAACGTAAAGAAAAAAAAGAGCGGTTGCAGAGGAAGGAGTGATAGAGAGAGCGAAAGACAGAGGAGGATTCTCCAGAGAGATGCACATGGGGACCAAAGACACATTCTGCCACCATAAGCATGTTTAAATTTTGAACAGGCACTTAAGAGGGACAGCACAGAAATGCATATTTCTCAAAGAGGTTCGGAGCAGCCACTTGTGGGTAAAGCAGTGATTTTTGTGCGTATGAGAGAGAAAGAGGTGTTTAAAAGAAGGGAGAGAGCAGAAAAGGGGAGAGAGGAGTTAGAGTGGAGGAAGGGAGGGAAAAGGGAGATGCAGGCTTTCTTAATGGAGGTGTTTTTGCTTCACTAATTTTAGGGCCCATTTAACAGAGTGTGCTCCACTCTCTCTCCTCTCCCACTGTCTCTGCCTCTCCCTCGCTCCCCGTCCCTCCATCTCACCCTCTCCTCTCTTTCCCTACATCTCCAGTTAATTTAATGAAGGGTTGCCCAATTGCTTTTAGCATTAATATTCCAATACCAAGTGATGTAAATAATGAATGCAACCTCCCTCTATTCTCTCTCTCCCCCCTCTCTCACTCTCTGGATGATGTTGAGCCCCATCTGTCGTCTCTGCGGTGGCACAGAGCACTCCCCAAGGATGAGAGAGAAAAGTGGGATAAGAGGGCAGAGAGAGAGAGAGGGGAGGGTGAGGGAAGGTGTGTCTAGAGGGATAACATGAGCATGTCTTCCGTTTAGTGTCAGCACTGAGATTTTCTGGTTGTGGGTTTGTTTCCATTGGAAGGAATGATTTAACTTTACACCTTTTTAAATGTAGCATCACAACAGATTATTACAATGAACAATATAGGCTTTAAGGGTCTCTATCCATCGACCTGGATGCCAGATCTGTGAGACAGTTTCACAAGACCTGTCCACATTTTCATTTTACATTTCATTTTACTATTTGGATTTTTGCACTAATCATGAAAATTTCTAACACAACTGTAAAATTACAAGATAAAAACTAAATGCTGCTGGATTTTTAACCTAAAAGAAACATTGAATTTGCAAGGTGGACAACAAATACTTTTTATGTGGATCTCAATGCAGCTTAATTCTCCAGAAATTTGAAATGGCACAGATTCCTTTTTGTTCTTTTTTTTTGAGTGTGTAAGTAGCCTCCTAAATGGTTTGTGTCATTTCTTAGGAATTTGATCATTGGCCTCAATCAGCCAGTTTTCCAGCTGAGTGTGTGAATGTGCCTGTGTGGGTCTCTACAGTTCAACTTCAGTTCCTCCTGTTACCCATTGCACCCCATCAAACTCATAATACCTTTTCAGACCTAGTGGATGCATCCTCGCCACAATTCATGCCAGTCGGGCACATGCTCACCCACTCACATCTCCCCTTTGACTAGTTGACTTGTTGTTGTTGTTGCATTATTGTCACCTCTAAAATTCGACCTGTATTGACCTGAAGAACGAACAACCTGTTCAGTGACCCTCAGATAAAAAGGTGTAAACTGAGTGTGGGGTTGTATTTGTCTAAATGGCAGTTTTAAATTTACACCTTTTTAAATTTAGTATCACAGTAGATTAGAACAGTACAGGGTCTATTTCTATCACTATAAGGGGTTTGTAGTCGTGAAAGAAGAAGAGGTTAAGGAAGGGAAGTTGCAGAGCTGGTGTCTGGTTTAGACTGCAGGCCTCTTGCAAACTAGTAATGAGTGGAGCTAATTAATTTAGACTCTGCCAACAGATGGCTAAAGCCACATGGCAGCCGCTAAGGGAGGTACTCCTCTTTCCTCTCACTCTCTCTTTTCCTTTTACTGTCTCTGTCCATCTCTCCAGCAGCACTCACTGTTAGCCCCTCTGCCTGTGTCTGTGTGTGTGTGTGTATGTGTGTGTGTCTTCGAAGTTGTCACCGGCAGCCAGAGTATTTGATCGATCTTCAGCGAGCAAAGGCCTCTGGGGCAGACATGGGAGCTCTTAGGCTATTAAACAATTACACACTCTCAAGGTGGTCACCTCAACCTTCAACACACAGAGAGAGACAGAGTGTGTGTGTGTGTGTTTTCCAGGTAGGCCGATGTGTTTGTTCCTGCAGGTAGAGGAGGCTGGATGGCAGGATGAGAAAAGGCAGATGGAGAAACGGTGGAAAAGGGTTACGGTATTAATGGCTACATTTGTCTGTGGCTTGGCTCGCTCATGTAAACACCACTCCAACATCATATTGTGACCCCCCCAACACAGACACATACACACACACACACACAAATTCAGCCACTAACCACTTAAATCTCCTTCTCTTACAATATGACCACACACACACACACACACACACACAGAAGCCACACCACAACCACTCTGGTGTTTCTGCAACCAAAGCCATTTCTGAGGACTTTCCCTGAGTACTTGAGCGGGAAAACACATTAAAGTTTAACTGGAGGAGTAGAGAAAGGAAGAAGGAATGAAAGAAAGGGGACATCTGAGTACTGTCGCGCACGCTATTCTCCATCAAATGCTCTCAATCTGAATTCGGTGCTTCTTTTTGTTCCTTCTCAGCTAAATGGAAAGGTCAAAGGATGCGAGGGGACATGCGAGGAGAGGAGAGGCTGAACTGTTTGAGTAGACGATCAGGCATCGGAAAGAATATTGATATTCAGTAATAAGTCCATCATGCTACTGATGCATCATTCTAGTGCAAATTTCACACCGCTGAATAGGATGACAACATCTATGTCAATATGTTTTGTCACAGAAAAGAAGGATCAACAGCCTACTGTACAACACTGAATCAATGTAAGTAGTAAAAATTACACGTCTTTATTTCCACCAATCGTTGCCCCTCTGTAGTGGATTTCCCCTTTCCTGCCAACTAATGAATGTCAAAGGGTGCAGAAACAAAAACAGAGAGAAATGGAGAGAGGGAACAGAGAGAGAAAAAAGGGGGAGAGAGTAGGGGACAGATGGGGGAGCTGGCAAGCACGTGGCACACTTTGCATGGCAGTGTGTGTATGTGTGTGACACACAATAGTGGTAATTATCTTAGCCGTTGAGTGCACAGAGGGCTTGGCAGTATAGGGTATGATGAGGGGATGGAGGGGGGGTGGGGGTGGACGGTGGAGGGGTGGGGACAGGCAGTCAAACAGTAATATAATCATAGTCCTTTGTGTGAGCGAGAGCAGAGGGCAGCTCAGTGTCAGCTGTTATTGAGTGCTTATCCCCCAACGGCCTCCCCTTCACACAAACACACACACACACACACACACACACACACACACACACACACACACACACACACACACAATGTACAGCCATGTCCATAAAACTGCACTATTCATACATTCATGCTCAGCCACTTTCACACGTCAGTTCCCCACAAATCCATCAGTCACAGGCGAACAATGTGCGTTATTTAAACCAAACATTATGCCTAATCTGACATGCAGTGAAGTGTTCCTAGTGGTAGCGACAGGTGACAATTTGATCTGCTGATACTCTGCTGTAGTAACTAGTGTTGATGTTAGAGTTGTCTTAACTACAAGAGGTACAAGCGTTGTTCATTCATTGTTCTTCTGTTGACTACTGTACATGCAATCTGATGTCGCTACTGTTTGTGTAGAAGCCATCATCTCCATCATGTGTGCTTATGTCTACTTATAAACATATGACACATAGTTACATTATGGAGACCCACGTCCCATTTGAAAATGAAAGTGGAAGCTTCTGGCTTAGGATTGTATTTAGACATGCAATGGTTAAGTTTAAGGTTAGGCTAAGACCCCTGGTAATATGTTCATCCGGTGTCCTCCTAAATGATAAACATACCTTTGAGTATAGTTGACCCAGTTTACAGTATATGTGTACATGGTCTGTAATGGGTTATAATGAGTCAGTCGATTGAGTTAAAATACTTGCTAACAACAATTTTGATAATTAAATTTGCAAAAAATGCCCACGACTTACTGGTTCTAACTTGCTCTAACATGTGTTCAGATTGAATACATGGTCAATTCTCTGCCTTGCGTTATTCAAATTTGACCACTGGAGTGTTTTTGCAGTCCATAGACTGTTCAGAGAGTAGCTTTAGCTTGTGAGCAATCAACATACTCACTCATCATATGTAGTGTTTTGGCTGCAGTGTGAGTTCACTCTCAGATCTCCCCATTAAAAATTTTTTTCTACTGGTTCTCTCCATTTTCCTCTGTTGTATGAGGTGGGGTCAAAGCCCTAAAGGTGTGTTCATTCTCAACACACCTTTAGGGCTTTGACCTGTTTTATATCATTGTAAATTAAATATTGTTTGGATTTGGATTGTTGATTTGACAAAACAAGCTTTGATCGAAATTGATAATATGTATTATTTTGCATCAGCCTTGTTGATTTAATTTCAAATGGGGTTTTTGTGGAGGGTGAACACGCAGTTTACCCACAAGAGTACTCACCATTTTGAGTGTACCATTACTTAACATTGGACAGTTTAGCCAGCAGACATTTATAGTTTACTCACCTTCTATTTTACGACAGCATCCCCTTGTCGATTTTGTCCAATTATAGTCTCAGGCTAATTTAATGCCCCATTCTCTCCCTCACCTCACATGAAGACTAACCTAGAATAGTGGGAATAGCTTGCGACCTACTACCCTTTTAGGCTACATAATGTTTTTATAAATATTTCTTCTAATAATCATTCCCTTTCCTAATCCATCCCAATTATAAACTGTTCTTAGTGCATTCTTATTTTTTTAATAGCACCCTCTGTTTAACTAATATACTGATATAACGTGGCTGTTTCTTAAGATGTTAGATGGTGTAGAGATGCAAGAAATTTATTTTAGTTATTTATTTATTTGTTTTTCCGGCGGAGGACCTCCTGCCAAATACGGACTGTATCTTTCCAAGTTTGCTCCCCCATTTTAAAACATGACCAGTTGCCCGTGGTGTGTGTGACAAAAGTCAAGCGATGGACTTGAGCCTGCTACATCAAAGTTAGTCTAGTGAGGGGTTAAGCACGCAGTGGAGTATGGAAGCCTGTTTAGGACTCATAAATAATTCTCTGGCCTGGTCTTGATCCTTCAGCCCTGAGGAAATCCCACAGCTGACCAGTGAAAACACACAGGACACATCTTAGACTTGACCTTCGAGTGTATACCCGCACACAAAACACATCCAGGCCTCCTTAGACATCTCTCTTTAAACATGGCCTCTTTCTCTCTCTTGACCCTCACTTACGCTCTTTCTCTCTCTTTCTCTCTCTCCGGCTCAGCTCTGCAGGGATCGGCTTAGCTTCTACACATCCTCGATGATAAATAAATGTTTCGCTTTGTCTCCTCATCAATAATGCAGACTTACTTTAAGTGCTGCTGTGGGGGCTTACGTTCTTTGTCTTTTCCCTCTGTTGCTCCCTCTCTCATTTCTTTCCTCACCTCCATCCCTCCATCTGAGAGAGGAGAAGAGGGGAAACATAGAAAAGCACTCAGAATCCATCCCAGTCTTTCAGAGCCTACCTGTGGCTTTGTGAGAGAGTAGCATGGGTTTACCTGAGCAACAGGCGAGAACAAGGAAGAAAAGACAGGAAATGAGATCAGAATCAACTTTTGGAAGAATTATTAGTCATTGAGTGAAAAACCTTCTCATGAATGCATTAAATATGTTGACTGGTTTGATTAGCTTAGCAGGATCAGGTGTGCTCAAATACAGGAAAATACACTTAACACATTAAATTAAAACTGTTGGAAACTTGTCCTTTTGATTTGCATTATATAGATGTTAATAACAAACAATGTATGACCGAGCTGTTATTCTACTGTGGTCATGACCATAGCTTTGTTTTTGACTACAATATTTGCATGGCCTTAATGTTCGAAACATTGTAGATTATGCACTGTTGCATACAACAAACAAAACTATGGAAATGTTTAAGAAAAATGACATTTTTATGTAAATATTTTGTGCTAGTTTGCCCATAAACCTATATTTTTAAATTTTTTTTAATTATTTATTTTGACAGATAAAAATATGAAAAAAAACAGATACAAATGAATAACAATAAATAAAATGAATAAAAAACCTATCCAACAGCTCAATATGCAAATGCTCATAAACATCCCAAATTAGATATTATGTGTTTGAAAAGGAATAGAAAGAAGAAAACACCCCTTTCTCAAATGTTCCTCCATAAACTCATACAACTCTATGTAAATCCCAAATATCTACTCTCTGTCAATAAAATAACAATTAGACATTTAAGACATATAAAAACCATCCCTGTAGCTGCAATACTTCATAAAATTTAAATTATGGTTCAGAACTCCCCTGGATGTCCAATGTCCTCAAGGATCTTCTGTATTGTGTGTGTTGGGGATTTTGCAGCACCTCAGTGATGAAAGAACTTCCCTTTTTCCTCAAATAGATGCTGCCCAGCACCTGGAAACAAAATTATAAAATGCTCTATCCAACATAACCTTCTCACCTTCTCTCATCTGAGTAATTTTTTGTATCTCCTCATTCATATCCCACATATTTCTACAGCATTTTGTGTGATTGCTCTGTGATCACAGGGGCATTGTTGAGGCTGCTTTTCATCATACTGAGCCAAGTATTGAAGCTTATTCAATTGTTGTACTCGCTGTAAGTCAGTCTTTGTAAAAGTATCAGGTACATGTCTATTATGTTATTGCACAGTGTTAAATTTTCATACAAGATGAAGATTAGTCTGGACTAAAGGTGGGGAGTCAAAAGAGGGAGCACAGAAAGTCAAGGCTTTCGCAGCATAAAGGAATCACCTTGGTACTGCAGTGATACTGCAATGACACTTTTGTATAATGCGCCTCATTGAACACGTGTGTGCATACATGCTTGCGTGCATCTGCATGTATTATGTGCCTGTGTGTGTGTGAGTCTACCACACTTTGAATGAGAGAGAGCACAGTTGTATCTTTTGCAATACAAAGGCTTATTGCTTGAGCATTACCCTGCACAGTGCAAGTTTAGTGAGATATTCTTTTTTTTTTAAATCAGAGCACAATTACAAGAGCAAAATTATATTTGTTATTGAATACGAAGCAAATCTGAATTGAACCCTGATATCTGCTTTTCCCTTGTTCCACCCAGACCATGCACCTCATACAGTGTGCCACCTGAAATCAACTTCAGTAACTGTATTGTGTACCTTTATGGTGGATCAAAAGGTATGCAGGTGCAGTATATGTATGAAGAGATCTGCTTCTTTGTAGAATTATGGTTAGGCTTTGACAGCAAATCAAATCTGAATCCAGTAAAATCCATTAGCAACAGGGAGGATAGAAAAGTTAATCGTTTTTTGTGGAGGCTGATACCAAATGGAAACAGTAATCAGAACCCAAACCCACATAGGACAGGATAGTATCTGCAATGCCTCAATTTTGTTTGACATCAATCATTAAAAATGTGTTAAAAGTCAATTTAAAAAATTTGGTATTAGTAAAAATTAACCAGTCAAAAATCTTTTGACATTCCCATTCAGTCAATTAAATAGTTGAAATCAAGGTCACAGTGAATCAGCATCATATAAATCCAGTTGTCCTTTTTCATGGAAATGGTAAAAGCAAAGGTGCAAATAACGATGTCCGTGCCGCCTCACACTGTCATAACAGACTGAGACACTTGACTAGCACAGAACCATGATGTTATTAGTAACACCTGCACTTTCCCCTGCTCTGGCGACTCATAATGTCTGCTGTGATTGTCATAAAGCAGCCCACTGCACTCTGGGTTCACCCATTTTACTGCATGTCCTCTCACAATACTGCAGGACAATACTGTACATAGATATGTGTGTGAGTGTGTATCTGGTAAATGTAACCTGACAGTACAAAATGCCTAGAAGAGTGTGTCAGCATTTGGTGGAGCGAGCGACGGAATCTGTGTGTCATTGTGGTCCACGAGTTTGTGGGTAAGGAGCTGCTGTGTATCTGATGTGATGTGCAGTGTATGCTACGTGTCACAGCAAAAACAGCTGTTCCTGCATAGAGCCGATGGGCACCTGTGTTAGTGTGTGTGTGTGTGTGTGTGTGTGTGTGTGTGTGTTTGTGTTGTTGTGTGTGTGTGTGTGTGTGTGTGTGCATGTGTAAGGGGCAGACTGCCTTGCATCACTGTCACTCACAGAGACAGAGAAAGACACTGATGTTGCTTCACACTGACACTTATCTGACTCCACTATCCTTAACTCTTACCCTCCTCCAGGCAGATATATGTGTTCTTGTGTGTCGTACAGTCACATCACATCAAACCATGGCACCACAAACTCTGGCCTAAAGCCCATTCCTCTCCTCCACAATCATTTTTCAGCTCCCTCACTCCATTCCTCCTATTTCTTTTCTTTCTCTTCTGTCCCAGAACCCTCCAGCCATCTGGATACCTCTTTAAAATGAAGGATTTACCAATGGACACAAGTGGAGTTCTTCCTTTTTCTTTGTGTGTGGCCAGTCACAATTGGTTGATATAATTTTTTTTTTTTTTAGCAAATCTGAATCCTTTAATTAATCCAATTGTGAAAGTGGAATGTTTTAAGTCTATTTATTCTAGAAAAAAAGAGGGTGTCCTTAAAGTCTAATAATTAAGTGAAACTCAGGTTTTCCAAATCCATATTTCCTGTTTAGATCAGATCAGATAAGATAAGATAAGATATTTCTTTATTAGTCCCACAACTGGGGCATTTGCATAATAATAAGTCACTTTGTTAGATGAATGACTAATGTTTTGGTCATTCCTCTTTGCTAATTAAAAGAAAGAGATAAAATGGGTAAAAAAGTTCAGCAAGACATTTGGTAGGGTAACAAACCGATAATTTACCGACTTGGATTCGGATTAAAAAAATGTGACAGCTTTTAGAAACAAATCGCGACAGTGGTTGGGTTCAAACACGTGTGTGATGTTAGCCTAGATCTGATGGCTGCCATATTGCTTCCACATTATTGCCATGTGTATGGCCTGGCAGCGACACAAGGCTGTCACCTTCAGCAGAGGTTGGTGGGTCACAGTCTTGTGTCTAGCTTGCTTTAGTTGTGATACGAATGTGTAATTTGTTTTTATGGTGCCACTAATGTCATGGAAGTGGAGCCAAAGAAGCTCTGGTCTATTATAATAGAGACTATTATAAGTAATAATGACTTTGGGCTCAACAGAGGGCGACTACTCTGCCCTCCGAGTCAACCTCCTGGCTCTTATTATGAATTGAGTCACACGGAGGGTTTGATGTTTACCTGGAGTAAGTGGCGCTGTACAGAAATATTCTTTATTTTCTGCTCTAGTTCTGTTACAAAAATACTGTCTCTGAAGTTGTTATGCTCTGAATTCATGGGGTTAGGCCATGGCACGCACACGCTCGCTTGCACACACACACACACACACACACACATACACACACACACACACACACACACAGTCAGCAGTCATGTTCTGCCAGCACTCCTTGTAATCCCTCAGACAAATTACAACGTCTTCTCCTCCTCCTCCTCCTCCTCCTTTCTCCTCATCCACCTCCCTCACTCTACTCTCTCCTTCCAGCTGCAATTGGATTTGGATAAAGATGGCTTTTCCTTTTCTTCTCTATTCTTCCCTGCTTTGGCTAAAGAGGGATTTGCCTGGGGAGATTACACGCAAACACACACACACACACACACACACACGCACACACGCACGCACGCACGCTCGAAGACTACAGCGCAGAGACATTGCATTTGAGGAAAAACATCTTCACTAACAAACAAGCACCACCACCACCCCCCTCCCTCACCCACCGCCCCTCACTCCCCCCTGCCTGCACTATAGCGACAAGCTCCATAGCCAGAGGTCAACAACCTCTCTTGTCTTCGCTGTCTTTCACTGCTTCTTCTTCTCTCCCACACACGACTGTTAAACTCTTTTGCGCTACTTTCATTTCATCTCATCCTTCCCCTCTGTCCTCTCTGCACTTCCTTCTCACCCCTCCCCTTCTTCATTCACTCTTCCTCTCCTCCTCCTCCATCTCATAATTGTCCTTGGTGCTCTTGTTCAGGTCAGAGGAGTCGGCCTCGACGCAGTGTGATGTTAACTCTGAGCCCCCCCACAGAGTGCTGCTTTCTCAGAGAGCAGGGGTCGACCTCCTGCCACTCCACTGCGAGCAGTTGAACTCGTGTAATGGACAGTGTGTGTTTGTGCTCTGTCAGTGCCTGTGTGAAGCTGTCGTGAAGCAATATGGAGAAGGAGGCTCCATCAGAATGACAGTAACCGATAACTCAGCCATTTTTTGCATAGCACAGTGTAGTGTGCAGAGTATTAGGCTATTATGACATACTGGAAAAGGAAATACAACCCCAGGGACTAATTTGTGTGTGTGTGTGAGAGAGAGAGAGAGAGATAGAGAGAGAGAGAAAGAGAGAGACTTACTTTCAGGGACACATTTCAGTCTCCAGTTAATTGGGGACTGCTGCTGCAATTAGATACAAAAATCGTCTCTCTCAATTTGCAAACAGCTGATTTTTTGGGTCAGTGGTTAAAGTTAGGGTTATGGTCAGGGTTAGTCTCTGGAAAATGAATGTAAGTCTAAGTAATATCCCTAGAAGTGACCAAAGTAAACGTGTATGTTTTAGAGAAGAGATTTTGGTGCGAATGAATAATTGATTGGTGGTAGCAACACATGGTCTTTAACCCTGAACCCCAGACAAGACAACAATCAATTTTAAGCAGAGAAGAAATGATACAGTATACACAGAGAATGAGAGAGAAACACATGTGTACTGTATAGTCACACTTTTTTATAAGAGACAGCACACGACTGTCAGCGTGTGTGATGTATGGAGTGTGTTTTTCTGCACACCAAGGGAATTCTTACAGAGTGTGCAGAGTCACTTTAGAGTAAAGACTTTGTATGTTTGTGTGGTATATGTGAGTTTTTGAAACTATTTTTTACTTTAGATTGTCGGTGGTTGTTTTTGCACACTTGTGGCCAACATTAAAAAAATGCATTAAAAAAATCTGGTTTGTGTGGACACATGCAAATATGTCTATGTGTATATATAATATATGTTCTGTGCACAGAAGGGGACCCATGTCACATGTTTTACAGACACTTGGTAAGAACCACAGTGTTTTCCATTTCTCCCCCTTTCTCTCTCTCCCTCTCTCTCTCTCTTCCTCTCTTCATTCCTCGGCCACCAGTAGTGGTAATGGGGAGGGACCTGTCAGCTCACTTAATGCAGCTAATGTTTGCCTGCGCCTGGGGACACGAGCACAGAGACACACACAGTCCTGACACACACAGCGCTCCGCTCTCTCCCTCTGTCACCACTCTGTCACATTCCCTCTCTTCTGCCTCCCTCCCCCTCCTTCCCCTCGCTCTCCCACAGTCCTTCCCCTCCCTGTATCCCTCATCCTCTTCCAGCGTCTTCTCCCACACTGCACTGCACCCAGTCTCTTAATTTTTTTTTTTCAGCTCCCCCCCCCCCCCTCACAGCTTGATGCTTTTTAGACCATGGGTATAATAATCACTTTCATCCTCCATGTTACTTATGTGCTCTTATTATTCAACATGACCACTTCATTTCAACAGCGGTGAAGTGGTCTCAGTTTACATTAAAGTAATAAGAATCAGCCTATATTTTTCTTACTGTAAACAGATTTCATGAAAGGCAAAAGAACCCAAAAAACAATGATGCATGAATACTCTCTGACTTCCGTTATAACACTCGGCCAAATGCCCATTCATTCCTACTAAAGATGCAAATCTCTACAAGGTCACAAACAGGAATACACGAACATTTATTGGGAAAATTTTTACATGCAATTAAATTCCATTTGGTGCATTAGTGAGTATTTATGACAGCAGGATGTTAAATGTGGAACTGACTCAAAATGAATGACCATATTAATCATAACGAAGGAGCCAATGAAATGGTGTGACTCATTTATGTGTTCTTAATAGTTTGTGGATGGAGGCATGGCACAGAGGAATAAGCTGCAACTGTATCATCACAATGCTTGTTGAGTATAGATTCGTTATTGGGTTCTGTCTTTTCATGGGATTTGATGACATTAAGAAAAATTTGAAGACGTAACATTTGAGGCCAATTAAAACTAAATGAAGTTGAAAGAAATTAAGGGTAAGTTCTGATCCTCCCTTTTCTTTGCTATAGTCAAACCACTACAAATAATAATAATATAAAAAAAAAGATATTTTGAATGCAACACTTTTCTTTATGCTTGTATATACCACTATAGGCATGCCCCTGTAACTGAACATAAACAAATACAAGCCAGTGGAGAGACACAGGAAACAGCTACAAGGACAGACAGGGAGGCTTAATAAAAACAAATGGCTTATAGAAACAAAAAATACTTATGCTTTCCTTCTCTCTTTTCCCTCCTCTCTCTCTTGCTGCTGCCTCCCTCCATCTATTCCTCCCCTACGCTCTGTCGCTCTGATGAATATCACCCAAGCAAATCAGAGATGCAGAGGAATCTCTCTCATTTCTCACCCCTCTTTCCCCTCTCCCTTATCTCTCCCTTTCTCTCCAACCCCCCCTCTGTTTCTTTGGTTCCCCTGTCTTTCTCTCTCTCTCTCCATCTACCTCGCTTTCCTTATCTACCTTCCCTTCCTCCCCCGTGTGTATGTGGATCTCATTCTCTCTCATTATGATGATTTGAGGTTCAGCTTCAGTTGCTTGGCCATTAAAACCAAGCAGCAGCAGCAGCAGCAGCAGCAGCCTTTCCTTACACTGCAGGCAGACAGCTAGGCAGCCTCATAAGATGGCCTCTACTCTGCATACTGCATTAAAACTGAGATGCAAAAAAAAAAAAAAAAAAATCATCCATCGCTCTTCTATCCAAATATAATATGTTGGGATTCTGATGGTGGCACACATGCAGACATGCTGAATGACCTTGGCAAATGCCACCTCTCGCTACATTGCCATATCTCAGTGCCAACCCTTGATGAGACCTCCCACTCTTTAGGGAGGGATGTTGAGGACTGTACAGGGATTGGACAGTGGACAGAGGAGGAGGAGGAGGAGGAGGGCTTTTGGTTGTGAAAACTAGGTGTGGGTGAGAGGTGGGGGCACAAGAGATTGGCAAGGCTCTTTCACGCTATCCTGCTCTGTTCTACATGGTTGAATCCATATGTATCTGTACCCAGAGAGTTCATCCACTGATGTGATTGGACATTAACAGGAGACATCCCCAGCTATAATGAGGAGGCCATAAGTACTCAAAGCATACAAAATGTGTCAACACCACATTGTGAGTGTGTTTGCGTCATTATGCTCTTTCTTGCATTGAGAAGAAGTGCATGTGATGGAGCGGCCATCCAACTTCAAGGATGTGTGGGCCACTGATGTCTCTGTGCTCTGACGCCAGTGTAGTTCTTGTATGCTCTCAAGGTTGCTCATATTGTTTCTTTTAACATGTATTTTTCAAAGCTCCTTTATTTGATCAAGTTTTGTCTTGCTTACAGGCGAGCAGCAGTGTAACAAATATTACCTCAGCTCACAGCACACAGCACACCATTTCATTCAGGCTAAGTCAGCAGATAGATTTAACCACTGTCAATCATGACCACAGTCCTGGTTCTGTCATGGACGGCAGAGGGCTATCGTATTCAGACGGAATTTGATTTCTGAGTCCTAAGGTGTGATCAGGTTGTTTATAAGTCTTGAGTTAAGGCTTATGTGAAAAAAAAAGTTGTATTAAACCTTTTGAGCTGAACAAAACTGAACTGATGCCAGACTACAAAATGAAAAACATCTGGGTATGAGGAGTTAGAAAGACGTGAGCTCACCGGACCTCTGTTACGTGCTCCTCATCTCCATTTGATGCTACTAACTTGAGTCCACATTAGCTGCTACTATCATGGCACACCTCACTCTCTAGCCCATGGCTGTTCGAATTGCATTGTGGGTATGATACGTGTAAAATAAAAAAAGATGATGTCTCTGGTTCTGCTGCACCAATTTTGATCCCGTCTGACTCTTCATTATGAGTCTACCATTGTTATAGGTAGCAGTGTAAAATCTGCCGAGTCCTCTTTTAGTAACCTCTCCCACTACTTTCATCCCAACACTTACTATCTTTATTATGACTACTTGCTATAGTGTAAAGGCCAGTGCTAAATTGTGTGAGTCCAGTGGGCTGCAGCATCTGGTGATGGTAAGTGGAATGTAGGACAGTTACTACATTTAACAGTATCAGAGCCCAGCAAAAGGAAAGAAACACGGTGTTTATTGAGCCGTTTGGATTGTTGCACTGCTGTCCTGTTAAGCATGCTTATCTCCAAGAATCACACATCGCCGTGCCATGGGACACCGGATCAGCTGACAAGACCGCAAAGCACGCCTGGCTAGCCGCTCTGCGTGCGTATGCAGGCGCCTGCACATGCATGTATTTGCAGTGGGGACTTTGTGCTTGACTGCTTGTGTAACTCTACATATGCTGAGTGTGGTGTGTTTGTGTGACAAGGAGACAAAAGAATTCCCAGACAAGGGATCGTGAGAGGAAGAGAGAGAGAGAGAATCCAGATGCATGAAAGCTGAAATGGCACCTTAGCTGGACTCCCCATGCTCTCCTCCAGCATCAGTGTCCTCCTCATCATCATCATCATCGTCCTCCCTGGGATCTTCAGTCTTTTTCTTCCGGTCCTCAATCTGTCTTTTCTCTTTCGTTCTCTCTTAGTTCCTCCTTGCTCTCCTTCTTTTTCAGTTTCTCTCTCCTCTGTTTTTTATGTCCCCTCCCCCTTGGTCTGGCAGTGACATTGGGCTAAAGTGGGACAGAGTGTAGGGGGGCAGTGAGGCAGAAGAGACAGTCAGGCAGGGAGGCATTGCGAGCTGCTGCTGTGCTGTGGAGCCCCCCCCTCCCACTCCCTCCTCCAAGCACGTACCTCGGGCACTCCTGGCCCCTCAGGCCTCCCCGCAACGTCTGGGGGACCCGCTTTTAGCATGTCACCACTACTCCACTCCAATCTCTAACATCTGTCTCTGCAGCTCTCTTGCTTCCCATCATCCCTCATTTCTTTGACTCCTCCTCCTTCTCCTCCTCCTCTTCATCCTCTTTTGGGTCTCTGTCGCCAAGATGCCCAGCAACAGCGGTGAGGGCGCATCATCACGGTGGCGCAGGCGAACGAGGGGAGCCAGTGGAAAGAATGCGTAGGAGATATCGCAGGGCCTTCTCCCACCTCCTCCTCCCTCCTTCCCTCGCTCCTCACATCCGCCTGCCTCGCAAAGGTGCACTCAGCCGCACACAGGCCTCGCTCCCCGGTGACCCGCTGCTCCCCGAGAGTCAGGATGTGTCACTGTGACGCTGCTTACATGCTGTGGCACTGTAGTACTCCCACTGAGGACAACATAGCTTTACAAAGGGCAAGGCTTTATTGATTTGTGTGAGAGTTTATCACATGTGTGCCGGCGCCCTCCCTGTCTCCCCCCTTGCTCACGCACACATTTGTATGCAAAAGCAGCCGCGGCAGTGTGTGTGTGTGTGTGTGTGTGTGTGTGTGTGTGTGTGTGTGTGTGTGTGTGTGTGCAGACACCTGCGTTTACACAGTATCATTAACTTGCCACAAGTCGACGGCGGAATCAAGTTCAGTGGCTAAACAGAAAGTCGACGCGCTGCTTTCAGAGGATTCGTCTTTCCCCCTGTTTGCCGTGTCATCCTCTTCATAATGGATGACAATCACACAAAACCGACCTGTGTGTGAAATTAGACTGTTCACACACCGTTGTTTTTGTGTTTTCTACAGCAGAAATAAGGTCACGCTTTAGTAGACTTCGCTGTGTGTGTGTGTATGTGTGCGCGTGCATTGTGGTGTTTATAATGCATTAGATATGTCCTGTTAGCCCCCTCATGACTGGCAAGCATGTCTTTATCTATTATCTATGAGACTAAATAATTAAAGACAAAAGCGACACAATGCACCGCATGTTGACAAGTCTAGAGTTTGTATGCATGTATGTATCATTGTAAGTTATCCAATGCAATAGCAGGTAAATGTAGTTGGAGCTGGGGTTTTTTTTTTTTTTTTGGTCGTGTGTTTGACTCTGATACACAGAACAAATTTTTAACAAGAAAGCAAAATCAGTCTGAGGAGTTTTACATCTCTTTGGCTTGCTCTTGTTTTTTGGAATCTTTTCCTTTCCTTCCCACTTTCCTCACAGTTTTTCACTTCATCTCTTCATCCAGACATCCACCCCTGCCTCCATCTTACTGCTCGAATATTTATGGCCATTCCAATTAGTGTGGTAGAGGCCTTTAACCATTACGGAGGGGAAGACAGAGATGAAGACACAGGGAGTGGGCTGATGATAAAAACAGACAGATTACCAGATTTCTTTCTATTTCTTTTGATTTGGATGAGTGCATTTTTCCATTTCCTTTATTTGTTTTTCTTCTTCCTCTCTCCTTCTCTCTCTCTCTCTCTCTCTCTCTCTCTCTCTCTCTCTCTCTCTCTCCAGTCTCAAGCATGAGTTGTTCAGAGAGGGTGAGGGGTGTGTGGGTGTAAGGGGTGTCACCTTCTAACAACAGATATAGAAAGAGAAACAGAGAGACAGCAGCAGGAGGAGAGACAGAGTTAGAGAACAGAGAAACCAAGGAAACAGATAGATATCGAGATGGGGAAAGACAAAGAAAGCAGGAGACGTGGTGTTGGGGAGGGCGGCAGCTGGCATTTGACGGTGAAGCATGCCTTTTTAATGAGTGCATTAGTCCTCTGCATACCTATCCTCAGATCACTGCATCACACTGAACCTGGTAAACAGACGCAACGAGGGAGGAGAGGAAGGATGAGAAGGTCAAGGGTTGGACCTGAAAAACCGAAACACTTGTAGAGAGATAAGAATAGACCGAGTGTGTGTCTTGTGTTTCCTCTTCAATTACCCTGCCTCTGGTAACTGTGTGTGTGTCGTGCACTCATAAAGAGAGAAAAGGAGGCATAGCCTGTGAAATTCACACAACTCCTCTTTATTAACCTTCTCCTGTAATTTTGACATAACCTCCTCCCAGTCCTTACACAAGCTTTTGTCTCCGGTTGAGTCAAAGAAAGTGGCAGTAATACGCCGTCCTTGTGGCTCTTTCTATGTCTGGCTTGTTCTCAGTAGCACTTAACTATTATAGACTACTTTGAATGTGAATAGAGAGGAGATAGGAGCAAGCGTCATTCATTTCATGCTAGAGAGAGAAAGAGAGAGAGCGAGCGAGAGAGACTCAGATAGGGAGAGAGCCTATTGTCGCTAGGTGTAGATTTCCCTTTGTCAAACACATGTCAATTCTTCAGGCCCAACAGAGGAGAGGAGAATAGGAAAATTATAGCAGCAGAGAAAAGGATGAGGGGAGAGAGGGCGGGTTGGGAGGCGGGAGAGGAACAGAGGAGGAGGGGAGTGGTATTGATTTGACACTCGGGGAATCACACCACAGCTCTGTTCATTTTCATTCATCTGCCCTTGTAATGGGGGTGTTAATATGGCAGGTAGGGGGAGAGGGCAGGAGGGGGGGATTTAGGAGGATGAGAACATTTTATTAGAATCCAATTGTTATTATCCTTCACCCCTGCCCACCTTTCAGCCCCTGCACACCAGACATGCATGTCTGCACTGGTGCACATTCATGTGTGTGCTGCATGCTTCAGACACACACAAACACACACCTCTGGATGTGAGTGAAAGTGGAGGTGAGGGTGTTAATTACATGTTGGGACTGAATGGACTCACAGTTGTACAAGTCATGCTTTATATATAGTGTGCGTGTGCGTGCATATGTATGGTGTAAGGAGGGAGCTTAGATGCAGTATGAGCAGCTCAAATGAAATAGCTTTTAGTAGGCCTTCCCAGTGCCTCCTTGAAATCAGCCGTAATGGGCCCTTGGTAATTATCAAATAAATTAGCCAGGGGAAGGAGTGGAGGAGGAGAAATCAGGACTGACTCCTTCCTTTCTTTTTTATTTGCATTTTACCAGCATAAATGCTTTATACAGGGTTTTTTTTTCCATATGATTTTTGCACACATACATTTGATCACATGCTGTTGTTATGGAAAACATTTTAGTATAGTGTGCTGCATGTTTTACACCTTTCTGTAAAATGGTGCTCATCAGCCGAGGCAGAGTTGAATTTAAGACTAGCAAGCCTGCATAAAGACAACAGTCAAAACAAACCACTGATTTTCAGCCCACATGCCCTCAGGCTTATACAAGCTCTTACTTTTGCAGAGATCAAAATAGTTTCAAACTGAACAAAAAACTTAATTATTAGAATTATTGTTGCAGTAGATAGTTGCAGAGGTCATTCTAGTCAGACAAAAAAACATCACAATTTGTTTACCACTAAGAAGTCATCAGTGGAAAATTTAGTGGTGGTGCAATATTCTTCTAATGCCAAAATACAATGGATGCAGTTTGTGTATAATGAAATCTCATCTGCAAGCATCTGAAGCATCCCAGTATGTAAATGTTCACCACAGAAGCGATGTTGTGATCACGGTTTATCACTGATCGTTACTATTTCACTTTTTTTGCAAACATTTTTACTCACTTATGTCGTGACTTCCTCAGAAGCTTGACACTAACCTGGCTGAATATGGTGTCACTTTGCACCAGCTACACCACTGGATGGCTGTTTTGGATTAGACTATGTCCCTGTGTTGTCTTGTGTGTCATTGTTTGTGCTCTGTGGCCTCTTGCTCCTGCTTCGTACGCTTCACTGATCCTCTTGCATGTTTGGCTACTTGCAAAGTTTCTCCAGCATGCGACTGCTTGTTTGTTAAACTATTGATTGCTCTTTTGTGATAAGGTGTATCTGTCACATTGTATTTACCTGTCGCAGATGCATCCACATTGTTTACCGATGTTAGATGTCAGTGTTTCTGGTAGGGAGTTGAGACTGCTGGTAGGCTGGGGTGTAGCATTGGGCCATATGCCACATTACTATTTTATTACTCTGCCACAGTATCTGCTAACACACACACACACACACACACACACACACACACACACACACACACACACACACACACACAAAGTTTAATTGTGCCAGCCCTTGTACTACCGAGACCTGTATTATGTGACTCTACACAAGAAGGTTTGTCCTGTTCTGGGCTGCAGCAGCAGAGCTGTCCTTGGTGCTTCTGCAGACAATATTCCTGAACATTTGGAAATGTAGCTGTCCATAGTGCTGATCGGCTGCAGCCCTTGAACATTTCTCCTAACTGCAGCACTTCTCATGCACTGATTTGAACATGGATCTTCATAATGTTTTCTAGCTTTCTAGCTGGACACTCAGCTCTGTTTGTTCACTGGGTGATGTATAAATAATTCATGAATAAAGTAGGGCTGTTGATCGATTATGAAAAAGTGATTTCATAAAAAATTAATTAATTGCACAATTTTAACATTAATGTGTGTTTTTCTGAAGACTGAAGCTTGTTATCGTGGATGATATTTAACTGTAAAATCAAGCGTGGTTATGGTTTCCTTGGTTTTCCTTTCTTTTGCGACATTTAGAAAATTATCAGCACAGTGTCTCTCTTCTGTTTTACTCACAGTTAGTGGAAATGATAACAGATTCTCAGAAGTCCGGTGGTCCTCTGTGAGAGCGAGGGTAGAAGAGGTGTTTCACAATGCAGTTCAAATGATTTTTGATGAACTCCACACTCTTGTAATGTAGACTGGCGAAGTTCCATAGAGAGAGTTTTGGTAGGGCACTTTGCATTGTGGCGATACAGATCTCATATGTCAGCAACCACAGGAAGTAGACAAAATACAGCTGTGTTAATTGTGTGTTGTTGTTTTTTTTTGGGACTAAATATTTTAAACAAAATTAGCACGTGAATTGAGCATGTAGTTTAACTCTACTGATCATAACTCTAAAGCCAACCTCAGGCCAACACGTAAAATCGAATTTCAACTTTCCTCCATTGTAGTGCAAATATTGTTTGTGCTGGTTCGTGGCTTGTTTCCGGGTGGAGAGGCCTCACTCTTCGCTTTTCTCCAGTGTTCCTATTTTGCCATTTGAAGATGTTCTAGTTCTGTGTGTGTTTACCAGAGGATCAGTATATGAGTGTGTTCCTCAGTAAACTCAGCAGCCTTTGGAAATAAAGGGCAACAAAAAGCAATGCATCCTCTATGGGACTTTGACATCCAACCACAGGGGATTAGGGATGTTTGTAGAATAGATTTCGCTGTGGTCTTGACCTTTTTTGCTCTCTTTCTCTCAGCACACTGCTACTGAGTTGTCATCACAAAAGTGGTTTGGATGCATAACAGTGTCAGAAATGATGATGAATGAATTTCTTTAGCTAAGGTAGAGCTTTTAAAACACAACCTACGTGGCACCAACAGGCAAATGCACAACATCCTGAAACCCTTACACACAATCAAAGTGTCTGCCTTGATGCGGACATGTAGGTTCACATCTTTCACTCTGTAGATCGTGGGACAACTTTGTTTGTGTGAAATAGACAAAGTTAGTAAAATGGACAGTGTAATGATAAGTGGATAGATGGAGACACAGGAAGGAAGCAGAAATGAAAAGTTGAATCAGGAGGACGAGTATAAATAAGGAATGTGTAGGTGTACTCCACTGTCTGCTCATCGCTGTGGCATCCTGTAGTGAGGATGCTGTGCACAAAAAACCACACTCACAATTTGTTGAGTGCACTCTGCAAACGTGGATTGTGAGACGGTGGGAGTGAGACTGCGTGGATCGTGAGACAGATTGTGAGTGTGCTGCATGTGTGAGTGTTTGTGTATCCGTGTGTGTATTTGTTTGACTGCTGGTCTGCATTGTGCCGAGCCCGTGGTCCATTTAGCCTTAAAATCTGAAAGGCAAACCTTGACAATAACATTCATTACAGTCTTCGGTGTGTGTTTTTGTTAAAAAGCACTGAGTGAAAAATGAAGTGACATGATGCACGGAGATGTGCTGAGCTCCTCTGTGGCCTGTAGCCCAGGCCTGTGAATCAATTACAGATCCATTCAGCGGTTTCTCTCCCCTCCTCTGATCTCCATCGCCATCATTTAAATGGCTGATTCCGTTTTTACCTCTAATGAAGGGTATTCTGTCGCACACACGCACGCGAAGCACGCGCAAAAAAAACCCACACACATGAAACGCACACTCACACATGTCGCTGTGTGCCACCGCAGCGCCCCCTACCCAGCTGCTGTCACGTGAGTGCACGGGCCCTAGCAACAGCGAGCGAGAGAGCGAACAAAAAAGAGAGATCCTGGCGAGAGCAGGGGAGAGAGGAATGGGTAAAGAGAGGGAGGGAGGGGGAGCCGTAGAGCATTAATAAGTGATGAGTCCAACAGTGTGAATTGCTGTTAGTTAGCATTGCTGCAGCGCCGCCTTCATTTGCATGGCAGCACCGAGAACAAACCCCCTTTACTTACGCCATTTCCTCTCCTGCTCTGTTCTTCTCCTGTATCGCTTTCTTTCTCACTTTCACTCTCTGTTTTATCTATTTCTGTCTCTTTCTTTTCTTCATGGCCTAGCCAGCGTCTCAAAATACATATATCTTTTCTTAGTTACTTTTTTGAATCTTTCTTTCCCGTCTCATCTGATCCTCTCCTCCTCCCATCCTCCCCGGTGGCTGCAACATTCCTACATTAACATCATTTCCTTTTCTCATTGTTTACGAACTCTTACGTTCCTTTTCTTTCTGCTTGATGATAATTTGTTGAAAATGGCAGCCCTATATGATGCTGGGATATATTTAGCTGCGCCTTTCCTGCCTCCCTTCATCTTCTGCCTCCATCTTTACCTCCTCTTCAGTCTCACCTCCCCTTCCTCACCAATCTCAAAGAAGAGGGGTGTCCTCTCTCTGGGGGAACTTTGGGGGAAGACGAGTGATGCTCCAGGGCTCCCTAATCCTTTTTTTCCCCCCATTGTCTCTCTCTCTCCCTTCCTGTCTGTCTGTCTTGTTATTTGCATGTGTGTCTGTGTGTTGAATTTCTGGCATACATGCACACACAGATCCAGCAGCTTCACCCTGCACTTGGCTTGACTTCCTGCCTCAGGCTGATCAGCTGAACTGATTCCATTACAGACCCCCCCTGGAAGAGGAGGAAGAGGAGCACAGACTAGAAGAGGGGGAGGAAAAGACAGGGGTAGAAAGAGGTAGAGGGCAGAGGGGAGACTGGAATGGAGAATAGATGTCACGCCAATTGAAAAAAAAATGTTAGAGGAGGGGAGGAAAGGGTTGGGAAATAAGGAGGAAGTGAGGGGATTTTGAACCTCCCTTGGGTGTGGGATAGACCTCAAAAAATCTTATCCTGCCTCCCACAGCAAAAAAAAAAAAAAAGGCAAACACAGAAGCACATACATGCATACACACACTCAACAACAACAACAAACTCCTGGAGGCGTAGGCAGACTAGACGAGAATTGATCTCCTCTCCCACAAGGAGAGGCTTGCAAGGGGAGAAAGAGAGAGAGGGAGAGAAAGAGAGAGAGAGAGAGGAAGACGTGGAGGAATTGTTTTTACCAATGTGTGGCTCTCAGGCCTGCAGGCCCCTCATCCCTCTCACTCTCACTCCCTCCTCTGTCACTCCCAACGGCATGTTTCTCTTTATCTCCCTATCTCTCCCTCCATCAATCTCCATCTGCCGTCCCCCTCCCTGTAGGGTCAGCCCCTTCCTCTCCTCTCCGCCGCCTCCCTCCATCGCTGCCTGCGCCCTCTGCGCTGTTTCAGGTGTGTCACATCTTCACAGACAGCAGGAGAGCAGGCAGCGACTAGAAATTAGATATCAGGTAGGAAAAAGAGCAGCAGTGAAAAGAGGAGCGAGGAGGTGAAGAGAAGTCGGCTGAACTCGGAGCAGTCAAGGGAAGACAGAGAATAGAGTGATTTTATTAATAAATAGTTCACTTCACATGCTCTCATGAAGTGCTGTAGTGCTGATTTAATTAATTGATCAGGAAATGAATCAACATTTCTGATAGTAAATCCTTTGATTGTTTGAGCTGCTGCTTTAAAGGTGTGTGGCATCGTCGCTACATACAGGTTGCGTAGCTGGACATGACCTCACACTGGACCTTATGTTGTTATTGTCAATGTAATTTAAGGTACTCAGAAATGGCATATAAATGGCTTTTTCTATTTTTTTTTTCTAATCGTTTATATATGCACGTATAGATTAATGTGCATTGAGTTTTTCTTTCTCTTATTTCCATTTGGGTTCAATATATTTTAAGTTGCAGTGCATAAAGAGAAATTTGAAGATGTCGGCTCAGACTCTGGGAAAACAATTATTTGATTATTCAGTAAAAATTATTTAATTAAAAAATAACTGTGGGTTAAAAAAGGGAGAAAACATAGAATAAGTTTCTTACACAGCCTACGTTGACAGACTCCTTCTCATTAACCTGCTACACTTTCCTTTCTCCTCATTCTTAACCATCTCTGAATTTTCTTACTCTCCCCCCATCCACCCCCTTCTGCTCTGTCTTCCTCTCTACAGGCATGTTGTGACAGAGTGTAGCAGTGTGTTATACAGGGTTCTACTCGCCAAGTGCATATTATCCTGTAAGGCTTAATACCCAGGTTGGAACAAAAGGGCAGGCTCGGAAATTACAGCTTACGTCGCTTAGCACTCAGCACAACAGTCTGATTCACATGAAAACACGTGTGTGAACTTTCACATATGCACACACACAGGCAACTTACATACTTATGTTTGTGTTTGTGTATGTGTGTATATATTCAATATGACAGTCCAGCTACATGATGTTGTAATGTCTTTCACAGACTTAAATAAAATAGAATCAATGAAATATCAGTTGAATAGATCTGATGATGTTTTCTGATACATAATGCTGTAATGTGCTGAAATTATTAGTCAATTAATCGATTAGTTGTTTGGATAAAATTGGTCCACAACTGTTTTGGTTATTGTTAAATTGTCAACATTTGTCAACAAAAGTCAACTCAACTTAAATTGCACACACCTTTTGCGGTTTTAAGTCATTGTAAATTAAATATCTTTGCACTTTGGACAAGAACAAATTGAAAAATTTGAAGACATCTCTTTGAGTTCTTGGGCATTGTGATGACCATTTTACACAAGTCCCTGACTTTTGCTACATTACTCAAGAATTCAGAAGAATAATCAACAGATTATTCAACAATGAAGGTAATGAACAAAAAATAAAAAGTCCCGTTGTAATGTGGAATAATACATATTTTGTTCAGTCAGTCAAAACTCGACACAAGAAGTAAAACGCTCATTCTTCTTCACATCTCAGTCTTGCTAGAGTAATAGACAGTGAGTGTGTGTGTGAGAGTGTGTGTGTGGCAGGGAGCCAGGCCAGTCCTCTCTGTTTTAATAAATCTCCTTTGGATGGAGTTGTGCAGCCATAAAATGCATCGATTGCCGTTGCTCACATTGTGGCAGGAGTCACACACACACACACAAACAGACACTCACATACTGGCCTGGTTATTGATACTTACATACACATTCATACCTACACGTCTATTGACATTTTTTACATGCACACATGCAGAAATACAGATGCACAGACAAGTATTAAACAATAAACATACATTTTGTTAATCAAAACACAGGAATAAGAACGAGAAAATCTAATTATTGATGACTGGTATTGGCTCAAAAATTGTGATTTAAGAACAACCAGCAGCCTTTTTCAGCAGCTGCAGTTAAACACATCTAACAGCAAACACCCCAAGTTTCAGAATAAGGTCGCGTGACGAGGCACTGACCTCTTATTTGGAGGCATGTGTGTGTGTGTGTGTGTTTGTGTGTGTGGCACATATTTCCAGTATTCAACTATTCAGTGCACCTGTGTTTTACTCAAGTCCTCTCTTGTCAACAATGCAAAGAGACATTGAAACATCATGTAAGGCAAACAACAGCCAGCATGTTCTCACACACACACACACACACACACACACACACACACACACACACACACACACGCACACACACACACATTCTGCAACAACGTTCGCATAGCCAAACAATCTGCAATCTCCTGCAAAGTCTGAAGTGCACGCTGTCTAAAATAACCCTTTGGGGGGAACAGAATACAAAAAGATTCAGAGAAGCGGAAAGAATCAAACACTGAAATACACTCTCCTCGTCTCTTTCCCTTCCATCTCTCTCTTCCCTTCTCTCTCTCTCTCACACACACATGCTGTCTCTATTGACATGAAGATAAATCAGAGGAAGACCAAGCAGTCAGTGATGTGAAATGAAAATGACTCTAATCTGCTGTTACCATAACACACACAGACGCATCAATTATTAACACCCTTACAATAACTCTCCTCTCTCTTCTCTCTTTCTCCTCATCTGTCTTTCTCTATTGTGTATATCTCGCTAGATGGATGGGACAGAGTATGTTAAAAGCTCCCATGTGTTCACCTAAGTGCTGTGCTTGGGCCTTTTGAAGACATGTATATTCTTGTGCTCCTTTTTTTTTTCTTTTGAAATCAGTGATTTCTCTGGAAAATGTGCTCAAGGTTTGTCAAGAGGGTCTTATGAAGGTTGGCATCTAGTATACTTCAAAAGCAGCACATATCTTACGTGACCTTTCCCCCCACTCGACAGCAGCTCTTTCTTTGCTTGGTTTGCTTTTTTTTTTAAGCAATTAGAAACATATAGATAGGAAGAATAATGAATAGGCATACAGTTAAATACAGAAGATTGTTCAGATCAGTGAAGGAAATGTGAAAAGATATGAGACTATTTGTGTAAAACTGCGTATTTGTGTGAATTGTTTTAAGGTGTTGCACTCATGAAGCGTTGCAGGAGATGTACTGTAAGGTTAATTTCTTTTGACAACATGTTTAAAGCAAGACTATCTAACATTACTTTTTAGCCAATTTTCAATTTTTAATGTCAATAAAGTAAGTACACAAATAGGCATAATATTCTCATTTGTTCTCTTACTTTTGTGATACAACCACTGAAATAAATCTGTAGACTGACAGTTGAATGTAAAATCGCTTTTTGCATATAGGTTACATAATATCACTTTAGATCAATTAAAAAAATAAGCCAGGACCCTTTATTTTTTAATGTAATGGATGTGATATTATTTAGCCACAGAAAAGACTAGAGAGTGAAGCCCAGTGATCGACAGCACGAAATCTAATTATAAAACAAATTACCAAATCACAACCCTCAAAAGACTATTATTGGCTGGAATATTTCATTAGATAACCTTAATCCTTGACATAGCGTGTGTGGCTCGAAATCGAGATTCTGGAATGGACAAGAATCCTGCCTAATGCAAATACATCCAGTGCTTCACATTCAAATCCTGCGCCTTTGTCCTAATGACTCATTTGTTACTCAAATATGTTTGCTAACACGTCCTCTTCTACCTGCTCCCTTTCTGCTGTCCTCCACAGGTAACCGTTTCTTCCTGACCTCATTCGGTGCTCTGTATATCTCAGAAGTGCAGAAGGAAGATGCTCTGTCCACCTACCGCTGCATCACAAAGCACAAGTACAGTGGAGAGACTCGCCAGAGCAATGGAGCCAGGCTCTCTGTTATGGGTAGGCAACCACTTTGCATCTCCACTCATAGGAGCTGCTTAATGCCAATCACAGTATGAGTGTATGAACAGTGGCTTTTCTTTATAGTTATTATCTTCAGTAGACTGAGAAGGTGGATTTATGCTTTACTTTTAAATGAACTGTTCAACATTTTGGGAATTAAACTTATTAAACGATAGCAGTCTTTACGATAAATAAGAAGCTGGAGTCAGGAGACATTTACCAAAGTAATAGAAGAAGAGTGGTATCTACTTTACATGAACCTTATTTTAATTCTCTACAAGAAGCAAATATGTCCCAGAATGTCATTTATGGATCTAAAAATCACATTTTACATTCTACATTTTTTGTGCTGTGCTTCTCCTACAGACCCTACGGAGTCCACCCCGTCAGTGCTGGACAGTTTCCAGTCCGGTGAGGTGCAGATTGGGCACAGTGTGGAGCTGCCCTGCATCGCATCCGGATACCCAAACCCCACCATCCGATGGCTGAAGGATGGTCGGCCGTTACCTGCAGACTCCCGCTGGACGCGGCGCATCACCGGCCTCACCATTTCCGACTTGAGGCTGGAGGACAGCGGCAACTACATCTGCGAGGTCACTAACAGCTTCGGCTCCAAAGAGGTGACAGGTCACCTCAACGTCATAGGTGAGTAAAGGACTGGAGAGGGGGAGGGGTATAGTAGGCTAATAAAATACCAACATTCGACCCTGTGACCGGCCGTCTCAGTACACAACACTTCATCTGCCTCTCCTGACCTCCACTGTTCTACACTGACAACTACAGATGGTGCAAAAAAGCGAGACGGACAGAAGTAATGAATTTGATGTCAGGTCACAGACAGGCGCGATGGAGACATCATTTAAGCTCTGTTGGCTTTGCCCTGGCCCCGTGCCTCCTACATGCCCCCCCCCCACCTCTCCAACCCACCCTCGTCTGGGCCGAGCGTGAGCATGATCTCCAAGGACGTCTCGTTCCCCCGCCGTGCTCTCAAACCTCAGCGAGGCATCGCCGCAGTGACAGAGCAGAACGGCGATTATTCAGGGAGAGACAGGAGGGAATTTTGTAATGTTGTTTGTATGAATGAAAGGTGGCTCACATAGAGGAGATGGCACACTTGTGGAGGAAAAAGGGGGGAAGCGGAGGAGATGGAGATGGAATTTGAGTGAGGTCGGGAAAAGGATGAAGTTAGTGGACACTGGGTAGACTGGCCACAGGGCACATCACTGCACAAGCCACAAACCTCCTATGACAGGGCATAGAAGGTGGAACACACACACACACACACACACACACACACACACACACACACACACACACACACACACACACACAGTTGGACACACACTTACAGTACATGCACTTATTGCCCGTGAAGATAGTCTTACACATGCACTGTCGCTCCCTCACACACATTCAGCAGCCTCCAGCACTTAACACCAGCTGCTTTATTGCTCACTGACATTTTCTCCCCTTTCTGTCTTTCCGTCTCAGTTTTCCTCGCTGCTTAGCACACACACTCTAACACACACACACACAAAACCAATAGCTGAAATCTTGACATACAAATAACACAAACCACCCCAAAACATGATTTGTGCTTCATGGCCAACACAGCTTAGCTCAATTCAAACACTATTGTTCAGCAATGCATCACATGACCCAGGACACACACACACACACACCACCTGCAATATTTTGAAGCTACAAATGACATTTTGCTTCCATCTCCCTTCTTCTCTCTCATTTCTTCCAGAGCCACTGCGGGTCACCTTGTCTCCCAAGAACCTGAAGACAGGGATCAGCAGCACGGTCATCCTGTCCTGTGCCGTCCAGGGTTCCCCCCACTTCACCGTCTCCTGGTACCGTAACACAGAACCCGTCCTGCCCGATCAGCACTTTTCCATCCAGGGGGCTCACAACGAGACGCTGTTCATTTCCGCTGCCCAGAAGAGACACTCGGGGGCTTACCAGTGCTTCGCCACGCGCAAGGGCCAGACTGCCCAGGACTTCTCCATCATACTGCTGGAAGGTGAGCGCACAGAGGGATGTGGTGTACAGGCATGAATGTGAGAATGACTGGCTGTTTTATTTATGCTTAATGAGACAATAATTACACATGATTTCTGTTTGCAGTTTGTATTTCCACAAAATTGATTTCTGTTAACTTACTAAGTAATAACAGTTTACTTGAAATAAAACTGGCACACTGCACCTGCATCTAGTTTGATGTCTCCAATGAAATGTATTTTGATTTTATCATACACACTTATGAAAACACATATGTATCTTCATATGGCCGTGGTTATGTTAGTACACAGAATAATTGTCTATATTATATTGGTTTATTTTTAAAAAAAGAATTCATCATGTTCCAACTCTACTGCTGTGTTTGAATCCAGTGTCACTCTCACTAAAGTTTCTATTTGTTTCTAAATTCACACATCGTATCTATTCTGATCGTTTCTCAGATGGCACTCCCCGCATCGTTGCCTCCTTCAGCGAGAGGGTGGTCGTCCCCGGTGAACCCTTTTCCCTGATGTGCGCCGCCAAAGGAGCGCCTCCTCCCACCATCACCTGGACCCTGGACGATGAGCCCGTGGCCCGGGACTTGTCGCGCGTCAGAGCCAGCCAGTACACGCTCTCCGACGGCAGCACCGTGAGCCACGTCAACGTCAGCAGCCCGCAGATTCGTGATGGAGGAGTGTATCGGTGCGCCGCACGAAACTCGGCCGGTAGTGCCGAGTACCAAGCGCGCATAAACGTAAGAGGTGCCTGTCTACTTTTCAATATCAGTCATACAGAGGCTTCTCATAGCCTGACCCCTCCCCCTCCCCTGACCTATATCCTATCCTGTACCCTTCTATATCTCTACCTCTATCTCTGTATGTGAGTTTCGCTCTCTCATGTGCTGCAGATATTTTTACTTTTTCTCTTATTTTTATGTTCTGTCTTTCAATATTTACAATATTATCTGCAGCATTTGCAGCTGCTTTGTTCCTACAGCAGCTCATATAGTGTGTGTTGTCTGTCTCATTCTGCCTTTCTTTCTTGCAGTCTATCTCGAGCTTTCTGTCGTGTTCCTGCTCTCACTTCCTGTAGCTCTGCACGCGTGCCTGCGTGAAGGCACATACACCTACATATGAACACATAGAAATAAATACTCCTACTCATCCACCTACTTTACCTACCATTATGTACACTCACATGCACACACATGCACACACATTTGCAGACAAAATGGTAGAATGCAAATAGATTAACATATTGAGAGAAATGGTGGCTAAAGGAGAACAAGTAAGATGAATGGATGAAGAAACTTTAGAAGAGAGAGAAACTGATGGTGAGCTCTGGTGACAGGACTGGTGATGTCAGTGGATGAGGAGTGACACCGATGGACAGGACTCTCTCTCTCTCTCTGTCTGTCTTTGTCTGTCTGTCTGTCCGTCTGTCTGTCTCTCTCTCTCTCTCTCTCTCTCTCTCATTCTTACTCTCTCTCTCTGCCTCTCTCTCTCTCTCTCTCTCTCTCTCCCCCTCTCTCTCCCCCTGTCCTTTCATGAGATGTGTAGTTGTGACATGTGAGTCTGTTCTGAGGAGACATGCCAGAATGATCATTGGAGTGAGAATGAGCCCCATTGCCAGAGAGCTTCAGCCCTACATGCAGCACAGACTGACACAAATACAGCCAACACACACACACACACGGACACACACACACATAAATACACATGAAAAAGCAGCAACACACTAGTATGCTTATCCACTCACTGAAATGTGATACACTCAACTTATCCCATTCAGCGAGGGGCCAACAGCAAAGATACTGAGCCACCTAGTTGTACACACGCGCACGTGTAATACTGTATATGTGTTTGTGCGCGGCAGCATGCGCGCGTGTGTGTGCTTCTGTGCGACGGTGCTACTGAATAATACATCTTTCACTCGTCAGAACTTCAAAGCTCAGCACACGCTGAGAAAGGGAGGAGAGCGATAGAGAGAGGGAGAGAGAGAGAGAGAAGTGGGGGTAGGAGGGCTGGAAGGAGAGACAAAAACAAAGATACAAGACGAACAATGGTGAGAAGGTCAGAGAAGAAGTGACGGATGATTGAGTGATAGCTCCCAGTGTCTCCCACTAATGCTAAACACATTTTGTGTCTGTCTGACTGGCTGTCTGTCTGGCTGTGTGTCTGTCTGCCCACAGCCTTCAGTCTCTGCCTCTTGGCAATGATACCAACATACTGAGGCAGTCAAGCTTTATTTTTGTTATATTTTTGTTTTTTGTTTTTTTAAGGATCATGCTCATTCATTTTGTTCCAGTTAGTCTAACAATTACACGTTGCTCAGTCTCACCTCCGTTCAACATACTATAGCTCATGTAGCGTGACCTTCATAGCTCAAATGTTGACGTGTTCATTAGCTATAACACAAAGAAAACAATGCATTTTACAGTATGCAACCATGGATAATGCACAGCACAAAACAAGCATTCTATACATGTGGACACACACAAACATGATAAGGTTGAGTTTTGCATTGGAGGGCTGCAACTGAACCAGGATCCTGCAGGTCCTGCAAAGGTGGCAGATACATTTGCTGTAAAAACAGTCGGGAGGGGCTGATCAGCACGAATGGAAATTAATATATGAAAATACACTGCGATACTGTTATTATTGGACTTACCCTTCCATGTAAATGTACTATCTTTCAGTAAAATGAAAGCCTCTAAACAAAGTGTCTGTTTAGTTTTTCTCATCCGCTTCACCCACTCACTCACTCTCTCTCTCTCTCTCTCTCTCTCTCTCTCTCTCTCTCTCTCTCTCTCTCTGTGGACTCTCTCTTTTTAGACTACTTGTGTCGGCTACATTAAATGTTGGTTTGTTTAAATGTCAGTAACATTAAAATGAAATTGCCATCGCTAATCCAATCTGACCTGTAAACAATAACACTATCGCTGCTGCTCTGAAGTCTGGCATTCCCGTATTACTGTCTTTGATTTGTGTTTGTTACTGAGGGAAACAATGTGAATTATCAGAGAAATGGGGACGTGATCTTTGACATCTTGATCCATTTTTTTGTCTCCTCTGCCCAAAGCTTAAACACTTATTTATAAGGCTTATTTTTAGGTCTTATAAATGCAGCTGAATAAACAACTGAGTAACTATTTCTCTAGAGTTAGAAATCCATAATGACCTACATGTAACAGACAACACTTGTGGGTGGGTGGGCAGGAGTAATGGCCAGATATCATGCAGGTACTCCTCCAGAAAGGCTTTAACATCAAGGCAAGACTTTCTAACCTCTCTCTCTCTTCCTACACCCCTACATCCTTTTTTCCTCTTCTGTCCCTTCCCTCCTCCCCAACTCCCTTCCCTATCACCCCCCTCCCCTTTATTCCTAAAATTCCACGACCTGCTCCTGACACCATCAACTAACTTCTTTTCCCCTCTCTCCGTCTCTCTCTCCCTTCGCCCGCCAGGTCCTCCGCGGATTCGGCCGATGAAGAACATCACCGCGGTGGCGGGAAGGAACACGTTCATAAACTGCCGTGTGATTGGCTATCCTTATTACTCAATCAACTGGTACAAGGAGGGGCTTCTGCTGCCAGACAACCATCGCCAGGTGGAGTTCACTTCCTGCTCTTCTGCTCAGACAATAAAAATATATCAGAGGTTGTTATAGCACTGTGTAACAGAGACATACAGTATGTGGACAGATAAATACTCTGTGGTACATCACATACATAAAGTCTCATTCAGCAGTTCTTTGACCGCAGAAATCATTATTTTTTTAACCGATAAGCAGACCTTTTTACAGCTTTATTTGCAAATATAAAAATGTATATCAACCCTTTTTGTATCATATCAACATTTTCATCATCAAACATGTCGCATGTGATGAATTCGTAAATAGGCTACGAGGCATTTATGCTCTTGCGTCTGTATAACCAAAGCTCAAGCAAGCGTTTGGCAAAGAAAAAGAGTTTTGTTGTCAGATACACAGTGATAATGAATACTGAGTTCTGAGCATGGTCCCCGTGAGCCCCTTTTTATTTTATTGTACGATGCATCACTCTGCGTTTGGCTTTTTGTTCTTTATCCTGCATGGAAGCAAATGAAGACACAAAGCAAATTAGGGGAACGTCTCTCACAGTTCTGTGATGTGAATTAGAAGTTTTTCGTCTCTCACTGTGATGCTGCTGATGTGTTTACAGGTGGTGTACGAGAACGGGACTCTGAAGCTCAGCGATGTTCAGAAGGGGATGGACGAGGGGGCCTACGTCTGCAGCGTGCTCATCCAACCACAGCTGTTCATCACGCAGACCGTCTACGTCACCGTCAAAGGTTGGTCGCTCATTTTGAATCACAGTTTCACCAATAGCTTGCATTTTATTAATTGTTGTTTGGTATATGCTTATGTTTGGTGTTTGCCCAAAGATGTGAATACACTGTGAGCAAAATAATATATGGAGTTGTGATTTATATGATTGTAGCTTTGTTTTACTGGTTTACCTTGGAAAGAAATCATGAATGAGGGTGACTGTAAGAAGGATGGAGCGTGAGTAAGGCTGGTTTGTAGGAGGAGGATGTGACTGAAACAGAGGGAGAGGAAAGAAGAAAGCTGTATGCGTTGCCTCTAATAACCCCTGATTAAGGGGCGGAGTGGCCTAGTGCGCTCTCTCAACCACTCAGCAATTACATAAAGCAGAAGTGCTATTGTATAAGATTTGTGTGTGTGTGTGTGTGTGTGTGTGTGTGTGTGTGTGTGTGTGTACATGTCATGCACATGTGTGTGAATGACAGTGTGTGTGTGTGTGTGTGTGTGTATATTCTGCATGTCACCTTGTATGTTATTTCTCCCATCTCTCTGCGGCGATGGCATGACATGTTTGTTTTAGGAAGTTGTCGAGCACGAGTGTGGGTTGTGTGTGTTTCAGCTCGACATTAGCAGATGTGTGAAATTTGCAGTGGTCTTCGCAGTGTTTGCGTGTGCGCCTATGTGCATTTGCTGTGTGTGGGTGTAGGTATGTGCTTGTATGAATGTGTGCTCGTCATGTCTCTGATTTAATTAGATGAATTTTAACGAGGCCCAGATTAAATCCCCCAGATGTCTCAGCTGTAACCCCCCACCACCACCACCTCCACCCCCACACCGCCACCACCCTCCCCTCCTCTCCAAACCACCGCCATCACCTCCGCCGCTCTCCATAGCAACACCGTTCTTCCCCCTGCGGATGGGGCTCTAATTAGAGTAGCTATTATGGGCTGGCTTTAGCAGGGCAGGGTGGGGTGGAGTGAAGAGGTTGGTAGGGGGCACAGGCGGCTGCAGAGTGGGTAGTGGGCTAGTAGGCCAGGCTGTGGAAGCTTTGGGGGTCTCAGGCTTAAAGAAATCAGACAGAGAGACCAGCTTGTCAAGTGGAAACGACAAATTCTGAACCAAGCTCACTCTGTCTTTTTTTGTCTCCCTCCTCTGTGCCTTCCTCACCCCACCTCTTCTCCCTTTACATCACTCACCCTCCCACCCCATGTCCTTTCGATGCCCCCGAATCGTCAAATCTGTGTGTCTACCCATATTCTCCCTGTGCCGTCACGTCTGACTTTCTCTCTTTTCTCTATCCTTCACTTATTCATATCTGCTTCAAATCTCTGTCTTCACCTCTTCCTCACCCTGCTCATTTAAACAACCCTCTAACTGTTTTCATTCATCTTTTTTTCTTTATTTCCATTCCCCCTTTGCCTCACTCTGTCTTACTCTGTATCTACCCTTTATTTCACCCTGTTGCCTGTCCTTGCCTTTTTCTCTCCCTGCTCTCCTTTTCGTCATATATTTCTTCGACTTGATCTGCCTGTTCTATCTCTTTTACATATCTCCTTTTATCTCATTTCCCCTCAATTACTTTGTCTCCACTGCATTTCTGTTTACTCTCCCTTCCTCTCGACGCACTCTACCACCTCTCTTTCATCCTCCCTTTCTCCACCTCTCTCAGTTCCTCCACTGATCCAGCCATTTGACTTTCCGCCGACTTCCATCGGCAAATTGATGTACATCGCCTGCGTGGTGTCGTCTGGAGACATGCCCATACGCATCACGTGGCGCAAGGACGGGCAGGAGATCGTGCCCTCCTCGGGCATCACCATCGACACGAAGGAGTTCATGAGCTCCCTCCAGATATCCAAGGTGTCGCTCAAACACAACGGCAACTACACCTGCATTGCCAGCAACGACGCCGCCACGGTCAGCACAGAAAGGCAGCTCACGGTTACAGGTGAGGAGAGAATATGAATGTGATATTTAGAAAGGGTTGAAGGGGGTTTATTTTGAAAGAGCACTGCAGTGATTTAATAAAGTCGAGTGACGAGGAAGATTTACAACAGGGATGGTCAAAATTGAAGCAGCAGAGGCTCAGATATCCTGTAGTTCTTGTTTATGGGCAACGCTCCAAAAACACTGGATACTTCACTTCCCATCATGCAAATTGGTAGCATTTTTCAAAAACACACATATTTCAGACTCCACAGCCTTCAGTATGTAACACATGTGAGTACTTTGCATGAGTCATTCATGGACTTAAAACAGCAATGGGAAGCAAACGAGTATTGTATCTCAGTACAATTTTAGGGTACTTGCATTTTACTTATATGGCACTTAATACTACATTTTACTCCATTACATTTAATTGCAGTGTGTTAATCACATTGCAGATTAAGAAATGTGTTTACTGCATTGCATAGTTGAAGATTAAACCAGTGGTTGCCAACCATTTGTGCTTGCCACCTTTACCCTTTAAAAAACCTTTGTCACATATGAGAGGAATTTGTAGTAGTTACACTCAAGAGACATTTCCCCCTAGAAAAATTTCTCAAAATAATCTGTGGAGCCCCAAAGAGTGAAAAACTAGTTTCACCACACAGGGGCCATTTTTCTCCAGAAGCAGTGCATTTTTCTAATAATACTTTTGTCTTTACTTCAGTAGGAATTTAAATTCAGGACTTTTACTTATGTAACTGATGATTTCCACATTGTTGTGCTACTAATGGAAATGATCTGAATACTGAACGCTGAAAATCAGTGGAGTGCTATTTTAACTGGATCCTACATTTATTACACCTCATCATAATCAACATAGCGGATGACAAGTTTCAATGTAGTGGCACAGCAGTATGTGAAAAACTGTTTCCTGGCCATGCAAGAAACATCAAATATGGTTTCAGTGTTGGAAAGTCTTTGTCTGTAATTAACTTTTTGTCTCCTCTTCCTCTTCCTCTTCCTCCAGTGCCTCCTCGGTTTGTAGTGCAACCCAACAACCAGGATGGGATCTATGGGAAGGCAGGGATCCTAAACTGCTCTGTTGATGGATACCCTCCTCCTAAGGTCATGTGGAAGCATGCCAAAGGTACACTAGGTACATGACCCATCTTTCATTCTTTATCTATGTACTGTGGTGCGTCTCTGTTGGCTTTTCTCTGTCCACTGTCATATTCATAGGTCCATACTGACCATTATAAATTTGATGAAAATAAAGGAATCAGTTACTGTGCAGCTCATCCTAAGCTTTCTCTTTCTGTCCAGCGGGTATTGGGAATCCACAGCAGTACCACCCTGTGCCTCTGACGGGCCGAATCCAGATCATGAATAACGGCTCTCTGCTCATCAGACATGTCCTGGAGGAGGATCGTGGCTTCTACCTCTGTCAGGCCTCCAATGGCGTTGGCTCAGACATCAGCAAGAGCATGGTCCTCACCGTTAAGAGTGAGCATACAAAGAATTTTTTTTCATGGCATAGATGACTGAAGCGAGTCCCTCTAAGATGCTCCGGCGCTCCTGTTTTATCAGTCATAATGCACACACACTCGCTAACTGTGTCAAACCAATGAGCCGGCTCGCACTGCTCTCCCTGTGCTCTGTGGGCATGAACATACACACTGATGAATTGTTGGAGCAAAGGTGACCGTGGACGTAAGAGTAAAGCAATAAAGAGCGGCGAGAGAGAGGTGTGTGTGTGTGTGTGTGTGTGTGTGTGTGTGTGTGTGTGTGTGTGTGTGTGTGTGTGTGTGTGTGTGTGTGTGATGGTAGTGAGAAAGCGTGCAACTGAGCAATTGATCTTTTGACTCTTGGGATCTGTCTACAGACAATCAAAAACACTTTGAGCTTAATCATTATCTGCAATCAATCTCTTCATCCGGCCCTCGCTGTCAGTAACACCCCAAGTAATGCAGTGTGAAAATGCATAGGGTGAATGTACGTACACACACACGCACACTGTCAACATCAAGTAGCGCCTGCAGTACCATGACCTTACAAAACAGCTTTACCCACAAAAGAGATGTTTCGCTTCATTTCTGCCTCCTTTTGACACAGACACAGAAGCATGTGCACATAAATACTAGTTTCACCATGTTCTGCTATCACAGGATCGCCCCGCTCTCTCTCTCTCTCTCTCTCCCTCTCCTCTTCTGGTGTTAGTGTTATTGATTGAACCGTTCCTCTCCTCTGCCTCCCTCAATTCTGTCTGTTTCGCTCAGCGGAGAGGGAGGAAAAGAGGAAAAAAAGAGGGGAGGGTGAGATGAATAAGTGATGAAAACAAAACAGCAGAACCCTCCTCAGATCGGTATGTGTGTGTGTCTGTGTGTGTGTGTATGTGTGTTGGCCGGAGAAGATTGAGTGGTTTTGTGTATGGAGTGTGCACGAAAGGTAGAGTGTATCGTTTTCGCCTCTTCATTCACCTAGACCCCAATGTTAACTATTGGCGAATGAGAGAGGAGGCGTATTGACTTTACCTCATTGACCATAGCTCTTCATTACTCTCCTGCAATGGAACTTGGCTACTCTGAACTCCACCTTTTTAACTGCCAGCTGTCCTGCCCTTCTCCTCTATGCTCTTTCCCTTCTTTCTCCCTTTCCACTTAAACCCTGCTTATTATCCACTTACTTCCTTTTTCCTCCCCACCTCTCTCTTTTTATTGAATCTTCCTCTATCCCTCTCATCAATCTGTTTTCCGTCACCATCTCTCTTCCTCCTCACACTTCCTTCCAGTCCCGGCGATGATCACCAGCCACCCCAACACCACCATGGCTAAGAAGGGTCACGTGAAGGAGCTGAACTGCACGGCCAGGGGAGAGTGGCCCATCATCATCCGCTGGGAGAGAGGCGACACGGTCATCGACCCCGACCGCAACCCCCGGTACTCCATTACCACCAGTCCCAATGAGAAGACGGACGAGGTGTTGTCTACGCTCAAGGTAAGAAACACTTAAGACGCATTAAGAGCGGCGATGTCTTTATGACCCTTACTAAGTTGACAAACAGATTTTCTCTTCTTCGCTTCGCTCTTTTGTCTGTTTGAGCTCTGTTTGCGTGAGTGAGATGTGTGCTATGTTTCTCTTGTCTGCTGAATAAAGGTGAGATTAAGCTGAGCCCAGTGTCATATCAGTCACTGCCTCAGAGGCCAGTTACAATCATGGCCTTATTATTTAAGTGTCCTCCCCACCACAAATATACTATCAGCATCTCCTGAGAGAAAACTGTTCATCCAATCTATCCTCTGGGACGTGCAACTGTGAATATCCAGCAGTCTAGCATGTGATGCCAACAAAGGTTGATGCCACTTTTTAGATTAAATCCACGTTTCTGGACATACACAATCAAAGCCTTTATTGTCATATGCACAGTTAAAAGAAACAAGTTTCCCTGTACAATAAAATTCTTCCTTTGCCTTCCTCTATGAACACCATTTTGATGTATAAATATAAATTACGAAAAAAATAGAGAATAAAATCAAAATGAAAAAGATGCACAGGATATTTACAATAATATTAATTTGCAGTATCAAAAAGTGCAAAAACATGGATGTGCAAATAACATGATTCTGCTTGAGGACTTCATGTTGGTCCTGGCAGCCACAGGTCTACCTCTGCTGCATTTAAAAGAGAGATGCTTCAGTTTCTAGAATGATAGGAAAGATGAGGATGATGCTCACAGTTGTTGCAGCCTGATAATGCAGTGTTAATGGATGATGATACCAAGTGAGGGTCACAAGCAAGTGGTACTGAGGGAAACCAGTGATGTAAAGAGGAGTTGAATCGTCATCATCATCTCGCTCATAACTAACTGGCTTGATTAGCACAGTAGTTTGTGTGTGTGTATTTTCTTAGATTAAATCAAGGAAACTCTGGTTTTGACAATGTACCCAAGTCAAATTAGAGACTCCAGATGGAGCACTTAGCTATAGCCTTCAAATAACTGTATAGTTTGTCATCTGAAATAAAGGCATCCATAGAGTGCCTTGTGGAAGACTGTGACTTAAACAATAATCTTCACTGCTGGTATTATTGCCAAAATATGTTTTTTGGTGTGCATTTAAATGTATCTACTGGTTAAAGGATGCATATTTTTAAAGCACAGGCCAAGCATGCTTCAAGAAATCTCTGAGGATACACCTTCACCAGCCACAGTGACAGAAATAACACAGTGGGTGTGTCGGGCATAGTGCACTTTTTGACATTTTTCCAGCAGGTGGGTGGCAAAAAGGTGAATCCTGACACCCAAAATGCAGTGTACCACTAGATTGGTGACACTGCCACTGTTGCACCTCTCCTCCCAATGCAATACATGGTGAGTCACCTAAACAGGCAAAAACAGGCTTTGTAGAGGAAAAACTCTCACTGGGCCACTTCTCCATCACAAAGCTTGTGCTCTATAAAATTTACAAAGATAGAGTTGTCTCTCTCATATTTCTCTGTCTACCTTTCTCTCTGCAGCTAAAACCAGCAGAGCGTGAGGATTCGGTCTTCTTCTCCTGTCACGCCATCAACTCTTATGGAGAAGGACGAGGCCTTATCCAGCTCACTGTGCAAGGTAACCATTCCTGTGTAAACGCATGTATTTTACTGTTTCCTCTTTCCTGATAAAAGCTACACAAACCTGCCAAAATCATCTCTCTTTTGGTGCTACTGCTGCTCCATCTCACCTTCCTCGCTTTTAAATCCTCAGAGCCCCCGGACCCCCCAGAGTTGGAGGTGCGAGAAGTGAAAGATCGCAGTATGAATCTCCGGTGGACGCAGAGGTTCGATGGAAACAGCGTCATTACCTCCTACGACATTGAGTATAAGAACAAGACAGGTTAGTGAAAAGAGAATCTTCATTTTACAGATAATGAAGATAGAAAATTGAATCTGACCATGGAAGAATACGCTAAGAATCTGTGCTTCTTTTCTTTACTTGAAACACAAGTGAATAGGCTGAAATTGACTGTCGGTGTCGAATCAAAAATGCTGCTTTTTTGAGAATTTTATTTTCTGGATTGTTAAAAAATAAGACTTAATATTGAGTAAGAGTGAGAAAGTACATATCCCCAAATAAATCACAAGTTATTCTTGAAGTGAGAAAATGATCACAAACCGTAAAGTCAAAATGAAAAACATCATTATTATCTTCTTTTTTTGTCAGATTCCTGGGAGCTGAAACACGCCACTCGAAATATTTCCCCCACCAACAATCAGGCCAACATAGTGGACCTTCACCCTGCCTCCGTCTACAGCATCCGCATGTATTCCTACAATGCTATAGGCAAGAGCGAGGCCAGCAAGGAGCTCACCATCAGCACAGAAGAAGCACGTAAGCATCTTGGCAGCGCTGCTTTTTTGATCGTGTGAATGCGAGCAGATATTTCACTTTTGCTTGTTGCATTAGCTCTTAGCCGCTGCATCTGTGTTGACACTGACAGCTGTCCTTGAATGAGCCTTTTGTATTGAAAGCCTTTCTCAATGTAACTGAGAAAAACACCTTTGAAAGTTGTACGCCAGAATATTTCAGGGCCATGAGACTGACTGGAGAAATGAAAGCCACAGAATGCTTGTTGACTGGAGTGAAATGCCTCTACCTTAACCCCTCTGTCTCCCCATCTCTCTCTCTCTACAGAGCCTGACGGTCCTCCCATGGAAGTCATCCTGCAGCCGGTGACCTCCCAGAGTATCAGGGTCACCTGGAAGGTAAAGTATTAGAATTTTCTGCCTTCTGAACAGCTGTGTATTTCCTCGGAGATTACTTGTTTGTGTAACATCGCATTATCTCACTTTATCACCTTTTGCTGCTTGCAAACTGACCCAAGCTCCTGACTCATTTTCATTGCATTAAGCTCTACACAATTCCTAAATCTAGAACACAATCAAAGCAATGCACAGTGTTGTGTTGAGCCGTGAATGCGTGGAACTCACTTTCAGCACAGATTACTAAAGCGTACAATAGAGCAAGCTTTCAAAACTAGTGAAGCAACACTCAATAGCCCTGTAGCCACGCTTTGTCAATCTTGAATGGGAATATCAGTATGTACAATGTATGGATATGTTTACTTTGCGTGTATATTCAGTGCTTATGAATGTAGTGTATATTAATATATGTGTGTGTATATGAGTGATAATCTCTATAGTACTACAGTATGTTTAATATAATATATAATAATTATCCTTTCTGATTTTAATAACGTGTGGTTATATTGTCTGTAATGTTTTTATGATCCTAACGAAATGGAAATAGAAAAAGTTCCTTGAGGTGGCTAAATAATCCTTCACTATACGAACAGGAATAGATGATCCTGATGTCACTACTGTCTTTCCAGGCTCCCAGGAAGGAGCTGCAGAATGGGGTGATCCGTGGGTACCAGATCGGCTACAGAGAGAACGGCCCGGGCAGTAACGGCCAATACAGCATTGTGGAGATGAAGGCCACCGGCGACAGCGAGGTCTACACCCTGGACAACCTGAAGAAGTTCGCTCAGTACGGTGTGGTTGTCCAGGCCTTCAACAGAGCCGGCACGGGGCCCTCGAGCTCAGAGATCAATGCTACAACACTGGAAGACGGTGAGGAGCATGATAAACAACACACATACAACATATCCCAGCACAAAGGGTTTACAATAAAGGAAATGGGTTAAGCAGCATGATTCATTATATACAGTGGAAGAGTAAACTGTCAGGCCTGCTGTCTGAAATATCACCCTGTCTGCTTTGGCTTTGATTCACAGCTACTGCTTTTTTTTTTTCTGTTGCCATTGTTCTTATTGCTCTCTCACTATCTGATCTGTGTCAAATCATGCCACGCTTTGTAACCTAAAATTACTACATTCTCTCTATTCTTTCAACACGAGTGAATGTTGGCTGCTGGAATCCAAATGCTTTTCACAAACACCAAGGACACACATGGTCTCATAGACACAGTGCACATTCAGCTGCACTGCGGATATGATTGAACGAGATCCTGTATTCTGATGGCTATGGGGTAGGGAGGGGGGACATTTGTGACTTAATAGATGAATGAATGAATAAATGACTGAATGAACTTCTAAAGCACTTAGGTTGAAAAAAAAACTCTGCTGCACAAACCTGAAAGGTTTAGAAATTTTTTTAACTGCGTCTGGTTGTGCAAGACAATGCACCTAATGAGAGACAATCATTGGATACAGATTTTTATATTCATTCAGGTGCAGTAGCAGCAAAAATGTTCAACAACTCACAGTCTTTTACATCGCAAAAATAAACATCTTTACGCAGAGTTGAGCATATGAAATATCCAATATATGTATGTGAGGTTGAAGGTACATGTGGGACAAAGACCTGAATTAGTTTGTTTGTGGATGGAATTTCCAAAGGCTATAATTTACTAGGCGATGCAGATTTTCATTTTATTCACTTCTTGTGAAGCAATATTTTCTAAAGGAGCTGCATTAATTGACCTTTAGCCACTAAGGAGTGGAAGAAGTCTAAAACAAGCTGACAGATGTTAACATACAAACACCAATAAATACATGTTTAAAAGAAAAAACAAATCTCAAAATAAGCTCTGGTATTCTTCCTGTTTTCACTCTTCAGTGTTGAGCTGCAGTTTAAAAAAAATAATTAATCTGCATGTGCGAAGTGACTTTTTAAAATATCTAAATACCATCTCTCTCATACGTCATCCACATTTTTTCTGCAAACATACACACACACACACACACACACACACACACACACACACACGTCACATGCACACTTGTCCACCCAGCGAACAGTTGGCTGAGCCTCATTGGTCCAGAGCAGACGGACCCCTCCACTTCTTCCCTGTGGCTGTCACCGTGGCGACAGTGATATTGATGGCCATTATGATAATAGTGATAACAACAAGCATACTAAAAATAATTATAATTAGCTTGTCTCTCTGTCTGTCTGTCTGTCTCTCTCTCTCTCTCTCTCTCTCTCGTTCCCTCTGCTAGCTTCCTGCTGTAATTATCCACAGCTGAGCGCATTGTCTCTCCGCTCCCTCTTTTCATCTTTTTCTGCCCTTCCCTTGCTCCCCTTGCTTTTAACTCCCTTCCTCCCTTCTTCCTCTGCCCCTCACCCTCCGTCTCCTCCCCTCCCTCCTGTAGCCCCAGTCTAAAACTGCCTTTCATTATGTTCCTGTATTCCCCATCTTTTCTTTCTCCAAACTTATTCATGGGAGGTCATTTTATACACCAACAACCTCAGCACTCATTTATTATGCTTTTTTATTCTTTATCTGCTTTTCTTCATCTGTTTATCTATGTTAGCCCTCGTACTGGATGCACTTGAACCAGCTCAACTTTTGGCACACATATTCACCATTGAATAGTCATTGAATAGTTTTCTTTATTAGTCTGCATTATTCTGCATGACCATATTCTTTCTCTCTCTCTCAATCCCTCAATAACTTCCTCATTGCTTCTTGTTGATATTAAGCAAGGAAGTTGTACATGAAACATGACCTTAACAACCCCCCAAAATAAAGCATTAATAGGTGCTTTATAATGACTATGCATGCTTATAAGCAACTAATTAATGCTGAATATTTGCACCTATATAGAAAGTGTTCAGTTCTAATTTTTGTTCTTGCAAAGGTGTGACCATGAAAGCAGGAACTGGGCTATGTTTTGTTGCCGTCTAATTACTTGCACTTGGAGCCTAAAGGTTTATTCATGCAAAACCATGTTTCGGTTTTCTAATCCTCCTTTCTCCTTTCCCTCCCTTCCTCCGTCCTCCTCCCCACCTCCTCTCTCTTCACCAGCTGCAGAGAAATTCCCTGGTGGACTTGGCCCGGTCCCTCTCTTTCATTGCTCTCTGTCTTTCAGTTGCCTCTCTTCCTCTCTTCCTGCCCCTCCTTCTCTCACAAGTTGACTTCTGTTCATCGTCAACAGTGTGCGTTATTCAAAGCCTGAAAGACTAATGGTCAGCGGTAGCCAATAGAAGAGACACCTGGGCTGGCGGGGACAGAGGGAGGCTTGTACAGAAAGAGAGAGAGAGATGGTGGTTGTAGAGATGCTCCTATACATCAGGCTGGACGCATGTCATGAGCTTTTTATCTATCGCTGGCCTGTTTACTCACTTCAGGTTTGATATGGAAATGCTTCTTAGGGTTTCAGAGAGGTTTTATTTATTTATTTCTCAGCCAGCCAATGCAGACCTGATTTTGAGACAATGGCAGCTTTAACGCAAAAAGAATAGACGTTTTTCACAATTATGAACCAACCACACGATGGACCAGAGGAGTTCCAAATATATTCTTAGATACTAAAGATATCAGGAGAAATGTAAATGAAATGATGAAAAACACATCAGTTTTTTGAAAAACATAGAGCCTTGGGTTTGAATATTTCACTCTACTTGGATGTAGTTGATAGTTGATAACCAGACAATAAGGATGATTATGCCCACTGGCAAATTAAAACTTGCTAAACCTTTTTGACCTTTCAGGGCGCCAGATCCCAAAGTTTCCAAAAATATGAATTATGAACTTGAGGAAATTTGTGAAGAGACTTATTGGGTTTTTAATAATTCACTCACTCAACTTCAGTTGAAAAGCTGGAACAAGCTGATACAGATGTGTGATATAGTCACAGTGTAACATGATCATTCAATCATCATTTTCAACCCTGAAAACTACTGAAGGGGTTAAATGTAACTGGATATTAAGGGATTAAAGAGTTCCTTGATTTTCTCCAGTTCATCTGTCGCCATCTAATAATGTGACCATGTCAAATTAAGCATCCAGTTAGATAAGTGCAGATACACAGTTTAGATAACTTATCTTTTCTCTTCTCCCTCTTTCTCTATTTGTCACCAGTGCCCAGCCAGCCTCCTCAGAACGTGCGAGCCATCTCAGTAACATCAGACGAGGCAGTTATCACGTGGGCCGAGCCTCCCAGGATGACCCTGCATGGCGTACTGAAGGGATACCGTGTCGTGTTCTGGGCCGTGTTTCCGGACGGAGGTGAGTTAAAGTCTTACTCATATGACTGTTAACTCTCAGTGCTGGGTTTGAACATCTCTTTGTGTTTCTCAGAATGGGGCGAAATGCAAAACATCACAACCACCAAAGAGCAGGTGGAGCTCAGGGGCCTGGAGAAGTTCACCAACTACAGCATCCAGGTGCTGGCCTACACCCAGGCTGGAGACGGCGTCCGCAGCAACGTCCTGTATATTCAAACTCGTGAAGACTGTGAGTCCACATTTCAGTACTTCTTCCCACACAGTGATATGCCATTTGCTTTGACCACACCTTTGGGCCAGGTCTAAGGGTTTTTGTTCCTGGTTTAGTCATGTGGGAGGCAGAGAGCTGGGGGGGGGGGGTAGAGGGGGTCTTTGTAAGGCTGAGGTTGCTGATTAAAACCTCTTTGTGCTCTGATGTGCCATTACCAGTGCTAATGAGAATTAAGAAGCCAAAAAGTGGGTGTGTGTGGTTAAGGAGCCTCAGGGTGTGGGTCTGTGTGTGTGTGAATATGTGGAAGTGTTGGCGAGGGTTAAGTGTGTGTGTACATGTGTACGACGTCTTAGTGTTGGCGTGCGCGTGCGGGTGCACGTGTGTGTACATGCGCTATTGTTTGTGTGCAAGTCTAGCTCAGCAGCCAGCACAAGGAGAGGGATTAATTCTTTGTGGCTTAAAGAGAATTAATTTTGTGCTTACACTGGCGGGCTGTGGATTACATCCGTATCCGCCTCTCCTCTCCCTCCCTGGGGCCAAGCAGAGGAGGAGGCAGGCGTCTGGAGATGGAGAAAATGAGGGAGAGAGAGAGAGAGAGAGATGGGAGGGAGCAGAGATTCTAAGAAGTGTCATTTCAGAAAAGGCCTTTATTCTCTCTTCCTCGCTATATCTCCATTTTATGAGCTGGCCTCGATGCGATGGCTCTTCAAATATGTGTTAGTCTTTGAGTGTGTGTGTGTGTGAGTGTGTGAGTGTGTTTATCAGGGGCAAGCTGAGTGTCTTTTTCCCTGATGCGGGTTGACACCCTGTCCAGGGGCAACCTCTTCACATACGTTCAACGTTCTCTGCTTCTCTCGGTCTCTGCTTTCCCTTTGCCCTCGGTCCTGTCTGCAGCATATGGAAAAGTGTTTGCATTGGAATTGTGTAAACAGACGATTCTCGGCTTGCCTTTCTCTGCCTCTCTCTGTTAGGCACAAAGACAGTCGACAGCAAACATAGGGGCGAAGAAGAGATTCATTATTCAGTTCCTTTTCAGGCTCTATCCAAGAGCCACAGCATTTGGTCCTTTTGAATATGTGTGTGTGTGTGTATGTGTGTTAATTTGTGGATTTAATGTTTATCACAGTGTGTTTAAATTGCTGCATGATGTAGAACTCTCTCAGGATGTTTTGACCTTATCATACTCAATCTCATACATGACACAGTACATGTTTAACTGTTTTTGTTGATCTTACAGTCATGGTCATCTTCCCCCTGATAAAAACAAGTAGATCAAAATATTTCACAAAACTCTGATGGATCATTGGTTGTCCACCCTGATATTAAGACAGAATGGCACTGACTACAAATTAGCATGCAGATGCAATTATATTTTAGTAGCAGTATTGAAAGTAAATGTTTTTTAACATGTCCAAATGCCTTTTTCCAGTTTCCTCAAAGCCCAAGCCAACTATTCAAGGTTCTTGTTTGGTATAACCAACAACCCAAAATCCAGAGATAGTCCACCCAAATATCAATAATTAGAAGAAGCTGATAATTCTATTTCTGTTGATCAATTGATAATTTCAGTTTTGTTCCACATGCACACTGAATATTGCAGGCTGCTCAAAATGTGTCTTATGGTGGATACAGTATTCCAAATAATACATAGGGCAGAGTTGAAACACAGAAAATAGGTGGTCTGGTGGGACCTTTCATTTTATCTTCTAAGCCTATTCCTATCATTATCACTGTTGAAACATAATCATGGAAATGAGAGGGAGGCTGTTCTAACCAAGTCAAGAATTGAGAAGATCGTAACAGTACCTGCTGAACCTGGTACATTACATGGCAAAAGGCATAACTGTTTTTTTATTTGTTAAATTTGTCTTGAAAATAAAATTGAGGGTTGCTGCATGAAGACGATTGTAACAGTACTTGACAAGTCAGCTATCTACTCTATAAATATTGTCAGCTAAAGTATGGAGCACCAACAGCTTTGTCAGCCGTCTTGTGGAGACACATGGGTGTTTTTGGTGCTTGTGTGTTTTAATCATTAACAGGCAACAAAAACAAATGAGCAAATCTCCCCCAAAAAATCTCCATCCACCCCTGAAGCTATTAATTCTGTTTACTGTAAATACAGATAAATAAAACGGGCTCATGTTTTACTCTGCCCTCCATTTCTCTCCCCTTTATGATTCAGACCCCGGACCCCCAGCTGGCATCAAAGCTGTGCCCTCCTCCGCCAGCAGTGTCGTGGTGTCCTGGTTACCCCCTCACAAGCCGAATGGAATCATCCGCAAGTACACCATCTACTGCTCCAGCCCCGGGTCAGGCCAACCGGTGAGTTACAAGAGGGGTGCAGAGAGTTTCAGGAGTGAAGAGTGACTGAAAGGAAAAGGGGGAAGAGGAGCTTCCAAACATGGCTGTGATGAAGAGGACACGATCCTTTTCTTTATGCAGAGTATAGCTCCTGTTATACATTTCACAAGATGCAAAGATAAAAGAAAACTGATTTAATCATGACATTGTTCTGCATTTGTGTCTTTGTGGATATACGTGTGTATCTGTGTGTGTGTGTGTGTGTGTGTGTGTGTGGTCTAGTGCTGCAGTCTCAGCAAGATGTGTGTGTAAAATGAGCTCTCCTCATACCGCAGTGTGTGTGCGTGCAAGCTCACCCTCCAGCCTCATTTGCATATCTGCGTCTCATCACGTTGCCAGGACAACCTCATCTGTTCATCAACGAGGGCAGAAAACAAGCCGACAGCAAACACACACTCTCGCTTACATGCAGACACACACACACACACACACACACACGCACACACTTATAAATGTATCCCATCGTGTGTGTGGAGGTACATATATGCAACTCATGTTTTTATGGCAGTGTGAATTCAAAAGCAAGAAGTATATCCTGCAAACACACACACACACACTTTATAATAGTACCTATTCAGAAATATATATGCATCTTCTCCTTCCTCTCCCTCATCTATCTATCTATCTATCTATCTATCTATCTATCTATCTATCTATCTATCTATCTATCTATCTATCAGTCTCTCTTTCTCTCTGAAGCCCCCATGCAGAGTTCGGGATGATTACTATGTAAATGAGTGCGACTGGAGAGAAGGAAGGAGGGATGGGGGGGTCAGACACACCGCGCGGGGAGTACTTTTGTTCCTCTTTTCATTATCTCGCTCTATCGTTCCCCGGATCACCGCTATCTCCACGCCGGAGGAATATTTTAATATCCGTTACAGCAACACACACTCTATCACTCCTCTCTCCCTTCCTCCCAACATCTACCCACCCACCCATCCATTCATCTATCTATCCGTCCGTCCATCCATCCATATGTACATACATCTGCTTGCAGTGGAGACAAATGTACAGAGAGGAGAGGAAGAAGATGTTGATATATATGTGAGAGTCGGGGGGGAGAGATGCAGAGAGGATGTAAAACAGAGGGGGGTACATGGAAGGAGAAGCAAGAGGAGTGGGCCCACAGATGACAGGAAAATGTGGAGAGGGACAGGGTGAATGAAGAGAAGGATGAAGAGTGATGGCAGGGGGAGAAGGGAAGGATGGCGCAGTGGGGGTAAAGGATAGGCAGAGAGGAAAATACAGAAAGGACGGAGACAAGAGGAATGGATGATGAACAGGGAACACAGGGAAGCAATAAAAAGCCCAGTGGATTCCATTCCATGACGGCCTGCTCATAAATGTGAAAAACAACATGAATACTTGAATCTATTTGCCCAGAATAAACCGTTGTGCAGACAGCAACCCAGCAGGCAAGGACGGAGCTATGCAACACTGCAGCGTCTTCCCGGGTTTTTGCAGGTCTACTGCGTTTACTCACTCTTCAAATCATTTGACACCGGTATCACCGTCCTTACCTCGTCTGTGCGCGGGCCCCTGTCAGTCAGAAATGCAAGTCGGTGTCAAACTGGAGTGATCCAGCGACTTGGAGATGCCAGCTTGCAAAGGGTGTGTGTTAAATTTATGATTGTGTTTTCTTTCTTTTTTTTTCTTCTATTCATTGTTGAGACCAGCAGAACAGTAAGAGAGTTGCTTGAGTTGTGTGTGTGTGTGTGTGCTTGTGTGTGAGTACTTGGGTGTTGGGATACCTGAGGAGTAGATGAAGAGTAGGAGTTGAGGGAATAAGGGTATAATTGGTGGGTAGGTGAATAGTGACTGGCAGGCAGTAAAAAAAAAAGAGATGTTCTGTGTGTGTGTGTGTGTGTGTGTGTGTGTGTGTGTGTGTGTGTGTGTGTGTGTGTGTGTGTGAAGGGACAGTGATGTGTATATGTCTAGACAGTAGACACATGGCTGGGTTAAACACACTGCAATTACACATCCACCTCCAGGTCATGTGTGCCACTGTATATGTCTGTGTGTGTGTGTGTGTCAGTATATTTGTGTACTTGTGCTTGCTTGTGTGCATCCATTCCTCTTTCTCTTCCTGTTTATTGGACGCCTCTCCCCTCCTCTCCTCTCTGTCATTGCTGATGCCTGCAGTAGATAGGCCTCATTAGTGTATGACTGTTCATGATATCTCTGACTGACTCATTTGTCTGTCCCCCATTGTCTTCCTCTGTCTCATATCTCTGTTTGCCCTCCCTGAGGAGAACAGAGGAGGAGAGGGCTTCACTCCCCCCGATCCAACCCTGTCATATCTCCCTCCCTCTCTCTCTCCTCCAGATCCCCCTCCCTCCCTCCAGCTCCATCCATCCACGCAGCTTTTTTGGCATATCATAATATAATATGCCCCAGAACCTCTGCACCTTCATCCCTATGCTCCTCTCTTTTCCTGGCGTGCTGACTCGAGGAGAGGATGCAGGGCTTGGTTCACATTAGAATGATGTTCACTCAGGCCTTCACCTTACATCTGCCTCTGCAGTAAAGTGACAAAATCATCTCGTCTTTGGCAGGTTTCACTTTCTGCACAAATGATACAGATGCAGGTTTTGTGATATGACAAAGAGATATTTGTTACCAGAACGCAACAAGGGAAATCTTTAATGTATATTCTTTATAGGTTGCTTTAATTTTGTTTTGGGGTGCCTTTGAAATGAATTAAAAAGGTTCATTCAGTTTTCACAGAAAATCATGCTAAGATGTCTGGTGTGTGCTGAGCTCTGCAGCATGAAACATCCTCTGATATTTTCCTTTCTCCTTTGACTCTCTCCAGCTGCCCAGTGAGTATGAAGCCAATCCAGAGCTGCTCTTCTACCGGATCACTCACCTCAACCACCGGCAGCAGTACCTGATCTGGGCTGCGGCCGTCACCACTGCAGGCCGGGGAAACTTCAGCGACAAGGTCACAGTGGAGCCAGCAGCCAAGGGTGAGTCCCTGAATATGAACGGGAGATTAACGATGAGGGACGTGCAGTAGAGAGGTTAGGTGGTCGGTAAACGTTTCCAGGTCAAAAAACGTCTTAGGTTCAAAAAAGCAGTCAAAGGGTTAAAGGGCAAGTGCAGCAATTTAACACATCAAAATATGTTTACAGATCTTTGGGAGGACCAATGTGTATGTGAAAAAAAGAAAAGTGAAACCCTTTGTGTCACTAGAGGGAGCTATGTGAAATTGCCTCAAGTGATGTCACTCGAGTCAGTGTTTGTCAGTGTCAATTTGAAAATGAAAAAAACATCTTTGTCTGCGAGGTGACCTCTGCAGCCCACTCCTCATCTGTGCTTTACAATTAATAAAAACATAATGGCATAAAAATGACATTATCACCATTTTAATTTTCTTTTCACTATCCATCATGAATCAATAACGTTCTAGAAGTGCAATGCTAAAATCAAGTACTCTTTTAATTGACTGTATTTCAACATACACAGCTTCACATTGAAATATATGCAGTTGAGATGTGTTTATGTAGTAGTTTTAAAAAGCCATATATAGTCAGATTTCATTCTGAGAGGTGAAAGGCTTTTGACCTGTAAATCATCAGATCAGTGGTTGTTGTGTGGATGACACTCCGGTGACTTTTCTGTTTCTTTGCTTGCTCTCTCTCTACCTCTCTCTGGCTTAGTGTAGTAGAGTAGTTTTCCTCTTCGAACCTCTTGACCAGGCCGTGAACTAAAAGCACATTTTCTAAAAGACTGTTTTGTTCTCCATCCCTCATGACAGTGAATCATCTCCCTCTTACTCTGTCACTTTCTCTATATAACCCTCCTCTGCATATTTTTTCAACCTCTCCTCCCGCTTATGTGCAACTGTGTGTTTTGACTTGAGCAGCGAGCACTATTGATTTCAGAGTTCAGAGGGCACCAGATAAACTGGGCCCAATCAGGGAAATGATAAGAGGGAGAGCAAAAGGGAGGAAGGCAGGTGGAGGTGGGGGGAAAAAAAAGAGGAGGGTGAAATGGCACGACAGGAGCGGAGCTAACTAATACTCAAGACAATAGGGAGGCTGAGTGTTTAAGAAAATGAAGAGGGCAGTTAAATCAATAGGCTTTGGATTAAAAGACAGGAAGAATAAGGGAGTGAGAATGAATAGAGAGCTCTTTCCACCATGTTATCCTTTTCTGTATCTATTCGCTCCTTTGACTGCTGGCTGCAAAGGTTTGCGACTGTGTGTGTGTGTGTGTGTGTGTGTGTGTGTGTGTGTGTGTGTGCGCGTGTGTGTGTGTGTGTTCGTATGGATGGGTGCGTCAGCTGATCAGCAGCTGTAAAAGGCAGTGTCCTCCAGGCTTGCCCACTCAATACTTCATTCAACCTTAACATAAGTGCACTAGAGCACCGGCATTAAGACGCCAAGCTTGAGAAAGAAAGAGAGACAGAGAGCGAGCGGGTGAGGGAGTGACGAAGAGTAAGAGGGTTATGCGCCTGAATAGATGGATATTTTTTCATATCCTCTCTGCTCATCCTTTGTCCTGTCTCACATTATTATTCATGTGCTATTCTTTGCCGGACAATGTCACATTTAACACTTTTCTTTTCCGCCAAGCGTGAATAACATCAAATAAGCTTTCGCTCTCGACAAGTAAATCCTGTTTATTGAGAGAATCCCAAATGGAAAACAAATCAATGTATACATTGCATATCAACATTTCTGTATTGATTCAACACATTATGAAAACTCTACAGCTTTTGTTTATCGGGTTTGAAAATTGTTTATTTGACAATAGCGAGATTAACCGAATGGTAATATTAATCAGGCTATTGCCAGTTCTTGTGTTAATGCCAATAGCTCTAATGCTCTTTTTTTCAATCTCTCCCTCTCAATACGCCTTTCAATTTACACTCTTCGTCCTCCACCAGCTCCAGCAAAGATCCTGTCATTTGGGGGCACAGTGACCACTCCTTGGATGAAGGAGGTGCGGCTGCCCTGTAGCTCAGTGGGAGAACCGACTCCGACTATAAAATGGACCAAAGACAGGTGAGGATCCTCAACAGAAATGTTTTTTAAATGGTGTGATTCATCTAAGACTGAATTAGTATTTACATTGGTTCAAGAGATGGTCACCTATTGTTTGCAGATGCTTATGCTGGAATAATGCCATATAAGTATATCTTTAGAGAAAATGAAATGAACACAATCCTGACTTGAATAGCCACAAGTGTTAACCTAATGTGTGCACCCTCCTGTTAAGCAACACCAGAAATAAAATATATTGTCTTTATCAATATCCGTTCGGAATCTCATGACGTCCTCCCATGATTCTCCTTTTTCTCCCTCTGTTAGCGAGGACACAGCCATCCCAGTGTCTCTGGATGGACAGCGTCTCATCCTGTCCAATGGGACACTGGTGCTGCGCTCTGTCAAAGCTGAGGATTCTGGGTACTACACCTGCACGGCCACCAACACGCTGGGCTTTGACACTATCATCGTCAACCTTTTGGTACAAGGTAGGAAAGTTGCAATGATGTTCGCAGAGTCTGAACACCTTTCAGGCTATTTCATTCAGTCCACTCGACTATGACTGCACCTTATAGGCTGGAAATGAGAGATACAGTGTACTGCTACTCCTCCTCAAATTGAATCTATAATATCTCAGTGCAGGTATTATTGAATGGTAAACTCTTTGTGTCTCTTCCTCAGTTCCTCCAGACCAGCCTCGTCTAACTGTCTCCACCACCTCCACCTCCTCCATCACTCTGGCCTGGATACCAGGAGACAACGGAGGCAGCTCTATCAGAGGTACAACACTGTCTGTCTCATCTCTTTCTTCTTGACTGTAGCTGCTTGTGTCAAAATGTGAACGAGTGAAGATCACCCTTTGACTTCTGATCTTAGTTTACCCTCTGTCTGCCTCTTCTTTCTCTTTTACCTGACTCATTGTTGGCGGACATGCTGATCTATTAGTTTATTGATTTCCCTTCTGTTTTTAGCTTTTCCTCTTAACTATGTGTCTGTTTAATTATCTGATTGCTGGTGATTTCTGTTTGAAGATGTGCATGGATGCAAATGCGGTTTCAATCCCTTTTCTTTGTCCATGCTGTTTGTCAGTGAGATGGTGTTGCAGGGTCATTTGTTTGACTCCTTTTCGCCCTTTATACCTGGACTTGTGATGATTTTGCTGTATTAGCTTAAGATGCAGCTACACCCAAAAAGACCTCTTGCTCCACATGTCATTACTAAAGAAACAAATTAGTTTTATTAGATTAGAAAATATTTTAATGCTGCCTCTCCTGTAACAATATAATATCTGTTTTGATATTCATGTGGGCCAGACTTCTGGCAGGACAAGCCAGAGACAGACACTAATTTACATACATTACGAGAACACAAGTCGGAAGTAATATGAACTTCAGGGCAAACGGTGTGTGTCATGTGTGCAGCTTTGTATTCAAATAACAATGGGCCACCTATCAGTTTTTGCATACATCATCCAGTGTCTCATACATCTGTGAAGACTGTATCTGTATATCTGGTATGTATAGAAGAATGGCTGTCTCTCTCTGAAGCCATCTGCACAGTGTGAGCAGTCAGCAATGCTGAAGTTCCCCATCAAGCATCTATTTTGCATTATCACTGCAGTGGCATCCTCAGACTTTCCCTTTTCAGATAAAACGTGCTTTCATAAAAAAAAATTAAAAAAAAGGGTCTCAGCTGGTTGAGCAAAAATGAAATAAAAATAAACAGATAAACAAATGAACAAATCCTGTGGGCTCGTAATCCTGCAGTGAGAAATGATGTTATGTTCTAATCTGTTCCACAGTAGTCTGTTATTATGCTGTTCTGTACTGTTCTTTCTGTTGTGTTCTACAAACAGGGTGACCGTAAAACTTATAAACAAACACTGCAGGATCCGCACATGTTAACCCCTCTAATGTTCTGGACTCCATCACACCATCTGTCAGAGAGAGAGGATGGAGAAAAAAAGGATGGTACAAAGAGTACAAAGAAAGACGCAGAGAGGGATATGTATATATATGCATAATTAGATGCAGACAGAAGGAAAGACGGACAGAGATGGAGGATTAGATGTAAAGTGTCTCAGAGCAGGAGGGAGTTGGCTCTCCGAGGCAGCTGATTATAAAAACAGTCACCACATTGCATACCCTCATTTACATACAGTACATGCTTAGTCAGCGCCATCCCAGTCTTGGGGTTTGTAGGTAACTAATGGCGGCTTAGACAGGGAGCAGCTAGACCATCCTCCAATCAGGGGGCCTATCTGGGCAAGAGAAGCACAGTCTGACATTGCCATCTAGTGAGGAGGAGAGGTAGTGATGTCAAAAGTTTAGTAGGTTGAGTGCACAATGAGCTCTTCTGAATTGTGTAATAAAGTAAGGAAATAATTGCCATTGTGTGTGTGTGTGTGTGTGTGTGTGTGTGTGTGTGTGTGTGTGCGCCTGCAGGTTTTGTGCTACAGTACTCTGTCGACAACACAGAGGAATGGAAAGATGTTTTCATCAGTTCTAGCGAGCGCTCCTTCAAATTGGACAACCTGCGCTGTGGCACCTGGTATAAAGTCAAACTGGCTGCAAAGAACAGCGTCGGAGCTGGACGCATCAGTGAGATCATCGAAGCGAAGACCCATGGGCGAGGTGAGAAGCCTGGACTGGAGGATGAAGGCAATTAGTGTGGTGGATAAAGGTGAAAAGTATACAGAAACTTTTCATAAAGGAGCAGACAATTTTTGAGTGACAGCCCAATGGCAAATTCTACAAAAACAACTTATCTGAAAAAAGGCCACATATAAGAGGTCTCTGTGCAATTAAGCCTTAAATATAAAGCATTCATCTAATATTAAGAGTAATAATTTGTAATGGAATCCTTATTCCTTGACCATTCATATCAACAAAGAACAGACTTTTGAAAGTTTTCCTATGGCGAAAATGGCGAATTTCCCCTATGGGGGATCAATGAAGAATTATCTTTTAAATTCTAGATAAAAAATAATTCCTGTATGGAAGATCAAACTTCACCTTTTTACACTCACAATAGCTGATAGAGGATTTCAGGCTTTTTATAGTGAGGGACTTTTCATCTTCTCCATTCTGATAAAACTTCTAAGTCATTCATTGTTTAAGAGCACATTTATTATTATTAATTCGTTTCAACATTTTAATGACAGAAACTAATTATGCAAACATAATGTCTTATATCACAGGTCACAGTTTTTCTAACCAGTGATTAAATAAACACAATTATTTGTATATTCATGACTATAATTAAATTATTTTTAATCCATTTATGGAGATATTTTTTGAACAGTTATACACACTGTTCATGTATGACCAAGACATTGCTGTTGTTGAATTGTTTTTTTTAAGTAATTTGAATAGACAAAAAACATGATTTTACTTCTTTTCCAGAACCCCAGTTCAACAAGGATCAGCCAGTCTTCACCCACATTAACTCCAGTCACGCCCGCCTCAACCTGCAGGGCTGGGCGAGTGGAGGTTGTCCAATCAGTGCCGTCACGCTCGAGTTTAGACCAAAAGGTGAGTCACTGCTTTTTCAATCAGTAAATGTTGGGAACATTTAGTGATATTGTGCAACAAATCCAAGAGAAAATATAATGACCTTCCATTAAAACAAGCATGTGAAAAAAATAATTCGTGGTTAGTATTGATTTAACTTCTCATATTTTTATGGAAACTAAGAAAAGACATTGGACTCATTGGTGTGTGTCCTCGTTGCAGGCACATGGGCGTGGCAGAACGTACGTACCAATGCCACCACAGACGTGTTCCTGGCAGAGCTGCGTGAGGCCACGTGGTACGAGCTGAAGATGAAAGCCTGTAACAGCGCCGGCTGTGGCAACCAGAGCTCCCAGTTTGCAACACTGGACTATGATGGCAGTGAGTAGAAGACTGTCTTTGTTTTGCCTTTAGATGCTTTTCATAAATTCATCTAACTAATCCCTGCTCTTCCTGTTCGTGTGCAGGTACAATTCCACCAATCAAATCCCCTCTGGAGAAGAACGATGATGTCAAGAAGCTGTTTTCTATTGGGTGTCCTGTGATCCTGGTCACTCTGGGCGTCGCACTGCTCTTCATCATTCGCAAGAAACGCAAGGAAAAGAGGCTGAAGCGACTAAGAGGTGAGGGAAGAAGAAAAAGGATTGAAATTGCATGAAGAATAAAGAAGACATCAGAGGCAATGTTGAATAAGAGTTGTATTTATTTTAAAAGATTGTTTGTGTGTGAATAACAAATGTTATCTTCACTGCCCTCTCTAGATGCCAAAAGCCTAGCAGAGATGCTGATAAGGTAAGACTGCAGTTTCCTTCTCACAAAATCAGTCTGAAATATTATTTAGTGTAACGTATTTAACACACATTTTATTCAAAACTGTACATTTGTGTATGTGTTCTTGTCTTGTATCGCTGCAATAGTAAGAACAACCGCAGCTTTGACACCCCGGTGAAGGGGCCTCCTCAGGGCCCACGGTTACACATCGACATCCCCCGAGTGCAGCTGCTAATTGAGGACAAAGAAGGCATAAAGCAAATTGGTGAGAGGAGGAGAGAGCTGTTGTGTGTGTTCATGTGTCTGCACAGAAGCATTGAATGATCATTGAATGATCTTCACGTCAAATGTATTATGAAATTGGAGATTCTCTTAGTTTTTAAGCCTGCAAGAAATATCCATTCTGTCTCTTACAGGTGAGGACAAAGCCACGATCCCTGTGACGGACACCGAGTTCAACCAAACTGGGAACCCTCAGAGCTTCTGCACAGGCGTGTCTGTCCATCACCCCGCCCTCATCCAGAACACCGGTCCTTTGATTGACATGTCAGACATCAGACCAGGGACTAGTAAGAGCTCTTTCTCCTTGCTGTCTATTTCACAACCTTTTTTAGAAAAAAAAAAGTGTGGATGCTCATACTCAATACTCAAATACAAAGATAATATATTTAATGTTTTATCAACTTCACTGAGGAATCTTCCTTCACTCCTTCCTTTCCTCTTTTCCTCGATTTGTTAAAATTCACTATGGACAGAATGTGAAGATTTGTTTTTGTTACCTCCACCAAGGAGGTTATGTTTTTGCCAGCGTTGATTTGTTTGTTTGTTTGTTTGTTTGTTTGTTTGTTTGTTTGTTTGCAACATAACTCAAAAAGTTATGAACAGATTTTGATGAAATTTTCAGGAAATGTCCTTTCTGGGACAAGGAATAAATTATTAGGGTAGAGGTGATCTGGAAAACCGCCATTACGGAAATGGCGATTTTTGAGTATAACTATTAAACTAAAAATGATATCAATGCGATTCCAATTGCTAAGGGTATGTTTTTATGGTCCAGGAATCCATTGGAATAGATAAATCAAAGGTAGGACTAATATTTTGGGGTGTAAGTCACAATAAGCTGGGGGAACTGTGCTGCTTGGCAGAGGTCTGCGCTCTCCAAGTGTTTTTCTAGTTACAAATGCTACATGTTCATTTCTCTAAACAGCCAAACATATGCTCAACCTTCTTATTTCTTCATCCTTTTACTACTAGACCCAGTGTCGAGGAAGAGTGTCAAGTCGGCCCACAGCATCAGGAACCGTTACTCCAGTCAGTGGACTTTGACCAAGTGCCAGGCCTCCACGCCCGCCCGCACTCTCACCTCAGACTGGCGCACAGTCGGCTCCCAGCATGGCATCACTGTCACAGAGAGTGACAGCTACAGCGCCAGCCTCTCACAGGACACAGGTTGGCACATGGGTGACACTTACAGCCAGTGACATAAACATATAAGTAAAGCTATTTTTCAGATGTGGAGGAGTTTTGGAAGCATTCTTGAACTCAAGAGGCCTTAAAAGTAGAGACAATGTGTTTACCCTTATTTCCTTTCTCTTCCACAGATAAGGGTCGCAACAGCATGGTGTCGACAGAGAGCGCCTCCTCCACCTACGAGGAGCTGGCGCGAGCGTACGAGCATGCCAAGCTGGAGGAACACCTGCAGCACGCCAAGTTTGAGATTACTGAGTGCTTTATCTCTGACAGCTCATCCGACCAGATGACCACAGGTACCAATGATAACGCAGACAGCATGACATCCATGAGCACACCGTCAGAGCCCGGCATCTGCCGTTTCACTGCCTCGCCACCCAAACCCCAGGACTATGATCGTGGCAAGAATGTAGCTGTGCCCATTCCACACCGCGCCAAGAGTGAGTGGTCTTACTTTTCACTTGGCATTTTAAATCGAAAATAGATTTTTGTGAGGTCAATGGTTCGAATTGTGTTATGGCTATATCAGAGTCAGACTTCACCAATTACATGTTACTATGCATTTGTTTTGGTGCAGCAAAATAAAGAAATAAGAAAGCAATAACATGGAAAAATCAAGATTAGAAAAGAGATAACAAAAGCATAGTAAAACAATCATAGATGCTAAATGTACAATAATATGCAAAACACAGGTTGTGTGTGATGAGTCATATGTCAGATAAGTTCAGGCCTATCTGTGGTTTTGATTAACCATAGGCTCTGGCTTTTGTTGGCTTTGACACTCACATTAACTTTGACTTTTCCCCTCCAGGCGACTACTGCAACCTTCCCCTCTACATGAAGTCAGATCCCTTTTTCCGAAAGCAGTCAGAGCATCATGACCCATGTCCAGTGGTTCCACCACGTGAAGCCTCCATTCGTGGCCTGGCCCAGCGGGCATACCACACCCAGGGCCGTCATGTGACTATGGACTCTGCAAAGCAGCAGGCCCTAAGCATGGGCCACTCTGGCCTGTCCAACCTCACTTCCTCTGGGGCTTCCTCTGGAGGAGCAGGAGGCGGTGGTGGAGGTAGTGGGAGTGGAGGGGTGTCTGCTAGCTCTAGCAGCTCCACGCTCCCCCAGAGGACTCTCACCATGCCCGGCTCCTCTGCCTCGGTGGCCCAGAGCGCAGCAGCTTCTGCTGCTACCGCTGCAGCTGCCGGGGCATCATCATCCTCCGGTGGAGGCGGGGTAGCAGGGGCCGCAGGAGGGACTCCTGGAGGTGCCTCCTCATCCTCCTCCAAGATGGGAGGATCCAGAGACTCTCTCCTGGAGAGCAGCTCCTCGGGCTTAGGCAGACTGCAGAAGCAGAGGGATGGAGGGGCGGGGGCCTACTCCAAGTCGTACACACTGGTGTAGCCTGCCATCACTGCGGCCTGTCACTGTAACTCTTAATAGGAAGCTGGTCGAGCCAGCGATTGCCTGAAGCCTCTGTGGAAATGATGAGGAACATACACATGCACAGCTGACCCGTCAGTGCCTGCGCTGTGCCAGGCTGCAGGGGGCTGGTTGGGTTCCCATTGACACTACTGTATGAAGGGGTCAGAGTTGGGTCTCCCTGCACAGGGGTTTGCCTTTCTTTCTGCCTGATTGCTTTCTATTATTATTGTGTCATCTTTCTCTATCTCTTATTTCATCACCCTGGAAATCACTTGCCAAAACATAAATGATTTATCTGTTCACTCCATGTTTTCATTTTCTGGTAAGGACACAGTACTTATGCACAAAATGCTTTCCACGTCCACTGTCTTGTTTTCTGGATCAAGACAGTCGTAGAATGAACCAGGTCGCTTGAGTTTTTTTTTGAGGTTTTTAAGTTTTTAAATATGTTACTTTTCTGTCTCTGATGGAAGAAGAGCTCATATCACAGCATTGTGCCATGGCAGGATGCTTTTACAGTATGCATAAACCACCAACCTTGGTGTTACACTGGCTCTGAGAGGTTACTCCATCATGAATTCATATTTTAGGGGCAATTGAAGGACTGTCGTCTCAATACCAGTTTTGAGGCGTGGAGAATTTTCTTATATACATGCAATGGAAGACACAGCATAGTGGTGTTAATTGATGCTTTTATAAACAGACTCAAAGCAGAGAAGATAAAAAAAAATGTCAAGCATCATCAAGTGAAAGATGAATCCAGAGCTTTTTTTTTTTCTTGTCAGTTTTCTGTTTCTTTTCTGATGATGGAAATATAATCTCATGTGCACTAAGGAAAAGGTAGAATGGATCCAAGTAACAGAAACCTTCACAAGCCTGCGTGTGTGTGCGTGTGGGTGTATATGTGTAAATATATATATGTATACATGTGGCAGGCACACACCAACAGTGGACCTTTTTAAAAATCAATCTGTATGCTGACCTCTCGGGCAGACGTCTGTGTCAAAACTGACCCCTCCCTACCCCACTGTTCATTTTGTACCTGTGAAAGGGGATTCGGGGGGACAGTAACGATAATGATGCCGACACTATGATCCTAATTTGGTCCAGCGTTTTTGAACTTTTTTGTTAAGTGTGATTGACAGCATTGCTTAAATGAGATACACTGACGAGGAAGTGGGTTCCATAAGAGAGCAATTATAGATGATAAGAAAGGTGTTGCTTTCTTTCTCTCTTTTCCTGCCTCAGAACAAAGAAGACAGAGACCCTTATATGATTCATCATGGCGCCACGATGCTGTTATTCTTTGTTTAACTCATTTTTACCTGTACCCACTTTCTCCCTTTTCCATCCAAACCCACCTTCACTCCTAACCACCCACCCACCCAGTCCCCCATCATATCCATACAGTGTCACTGTGACCTACTGCTAGCGTACTGGCTAGTTGAAAAGACAAGAGAGAAGAGGTCTAATATGCACAGACAGGCAGAAATGCTATTTGACGTTCAATGACAACTTGAATGGAGAGACGCGTTGCAAACATACAGCAAATTTATTGAGATGTATACAAGAAAAAAAGAATCATATTTGTATGAAATGATCTTGAATTTATGAACGGACAATGAGATTATAGACGGAGAGATCAAGTGTCGATAGAAGTTGTGTTAGGGAACCGGGAGGGGGGGGGGTTACATAGCGGAGAGATAGGATTTTTCTTCAGAAATAAGTGGTCTTCAAAACTAAAAGACGTGTTTTCGAGCCCCTCAACCTCACTGAAATTTATTTTAGCTTTATGCATGGTACTGTATCTGTTAACTTAAAGTTTATTTCCCCGCCCCCACAGCATTTCTTCTCCCAAAGCTTAATCCCATAACAAAGATCGTTCCAAAAACAGAGTTGCTCCAAATGTTTTGCAATGGTAAAACGTAACATCAGGGCTCTCGCAATAGAAAAAAGAAAAAGATATGATATATGTTTGTTTTCAAAAGTATGTACATATATATTTCTATTCAAATATATAGCAAATATATGAATATTGAAAAAAGCAGAGAAATATAAAAGCCGTTCTAATTGAAAATATATATGAAAAGATCACAAGACAATCGCTCAGAGTGAAAAACTGCAAGAAAGGAAAGAAGAGGAAAATAAATAAAAGGACGAGGGAGGCTTTACACGGGTAGCACAACCATGGACGGGAGATCTTGGAGAGAAAGGAAACGGTGTGAAAGAAAGTTAAATGGTGAAACTGAGGTTTGAAGAATGACACAAATGACCCCCTTGTGATTTTGTAAATGTTCCCGGCTGCAGCGCCTGAGCAGCAGGTAGCAGCTGAAAGGACAAGCACAGTAAAGTCAAACTATAGTGTGAGATTGTGTCGCTGGTTTAGCTGTGGTCTATGGCTCAGTGCAGAAAGTGTGGTGTTGAAAAAGAAAACAGTCAAACAAGGACAGCCTATACAGTAAGTGAGCCTATTGTAATATGTTGTATTGTACCTTCCAAAGGTGTGTTCACAAACTCAATGCCATTACCTGACTATAATTAATGAAGACAAACAGAGCAACAAGTATTTCTGTTTCTTATCTGTGTCATAGTGAGTCCTCCCCAAACTCTGGGACTGCAGGCCAACAAACACATAGTGGGAAAAAAAAAGTATAACTGCTCATAAATGTATTCATGCTCCCTTTTATTTTAAAAGTAGACAGGAGAGAATTTTGTTTTCCATTGTGAACGGATGCCTTTCATTTTGGCCTTTATGTTTCCAGTTGTGCTTGTTTTCGGAGAAACAAGAGTTTGGGAATGAGGCAGGTCTGTTTTAGCAACCAAAAAACAGACAGCTTCCTTACTCCAGTTGTATGGATATTGGATGGAGTGATGACGATGATACTCCTGTCCAACCTGATTTCCCCAGTTCTTCCGTGAAGTTGCCTCCATCGTCAAACACTGATCTCGTGTCAGTTTGCTTAAAGTATATGTCTTTTGTGCTTTTAAGGAAAAGTCCACCTTCTTTTACTTTTAAGAGGCTTCTTTGGTGAGAGTTAGATGAGAAGATCGATGCCACTCTCATATCAAAATATTTCATTCTGTACAAAAGCCAAAGTTTAAGTGACGAGTTGTGGCTGTGACCTCCTGGAAGCTCATGTTGTTTTACACTTCATTTTTTTGTACAGACTGAACAAACAAGATACAGTGTGTTGATTAGTGAGCTTTTGTGTTACCCTCTAACAATTCTCTTATTTAACTCTAAACAATAAAGTAAAAAATTTCCCAAAATGTTGAACTATTAATTAAATACACACTGCAGCAAAAGTGCTTTGATGAGGCTTTGGAACAATCCTGAATTCAAAGCATGATATATTTTTTAGGATGTCAAGTACTTCCAGATGTTGACCTTTTTCAATGAAATGATGAAACAAAAATGCAGCTTGAAAAGATAACTTGTTATTGTATTAAAGAATAAAATGGACTACTTGCATTCGAGGCAAATTGCAAACCGTACTTCCATGTGAAATTACTCACCTGTACACTCTGGTCTTTTTCTCATTGAATATAACAGCTGCAGATTTCTTAGCTGACCTGGTATCTGGTCAGATATCTGCAATGCTTAAATGACTAGTGTGTGATTTCAAGGTGGATTTTTTTCCCCTTAAAATACAACAACATACTTTTCAAACTGACTCAGTCTGTGTTCACGAGGACAACCTCACGTGTGCCACTTCCCCAACCTTTTCCACATCTGCTCAACCAATCAGATCTTTCCCCTCTCACCGCCCCCCCTCTTTGCCCACCTATACAACATGATTTCTACTCCATAATAGAAGACTTGTGTACATAGGAAAGTGTTTTGTATAAATGAGTACTATTTTCGACATCTTCACTAGAAACCAGGGCACAATGTAAACTTTGAACTGAAATTATTGTAATGAAACAGAAGAGGACTTAATGAAAAACTATAGAATTATACAGACACTGCTTTATCCTGATTTATGGACCAGTTGAAACATGTCAGAGTGGACCATGCATAGTTAAAAAACTTCTTCTTTTACAGGACATTTGGTTGCGTTGTTTCCTTTTTTTTTTAAATTTCAAGTCTTAATTTTCTTCTTTTTTTTAAATTTGTCACAGGTTGCTTGACTTAGATTTTGCCTTTTTTTAATTATCCCACTTTTGGGGGGGAGGACAGCAGCGTTGCATGTTCTGAAAATTTTGCTGGTTAAAAAAGAAAAAGGGAAAAGGTGAATTGAACAATTTAAAACGGGGGTTATAATTAAAACCTTTTAAAAATGCAGAGGTTGTTCCTTAAACTTTTATGGGGAAACGTTGCTTCAATTTGCAATTGCTTGTGTTTAACTCTACATTTTCTTTTCTATGAAAACAAACAAAAACAGAAAAAGAGTACTCAACACCTTGTGCAATAAAGCTATCTTTTTATGAACTGTGACGATATTATTCATTCTTTCACAACCACAAAGCTTTTGAGATACAAGGCTTTCTGTCATATCCAGTTTTTACAGGAATCAGGTTTTTAAGATCCACGGATGTTACTCTGAAGAGATTTTTACAAGAACAATTTCTTCAGGCAGAAATTATTTCACATTAAAAAAATCAACAGTGATGTCTGTGAATTTCAGTTACACCTACACTGGTTCTGAAGGTATATATATATATTTTTTAAATGTGAATGTGAATAATGTGAGTGCCACAAAGGACATCTCCTTCACTTCCATCATACTGTGGTGGAAGCAGATGTTTATTTCAAAACCTGGGCAAACCAGAATTGTCTGCATGTGATGCCACAAGAGATGAGTGAGAAAATCATTCTTTATTGAGACCTACTCTTTGACATCCACTTTAATCACATGTCAAATTATTGAATCTTGCTCATTGGAAAAATGTTCACCTAAACCTTTAACCTTAAATTCAACCCTTCATAGTGCTTGTTTGATAGAAATACAGAATGCAACATTTTCAGTAGTTACTTGTGCACATGAATCAATCTAATGTTTAAAAATTTCAGCCCCATATGAGACCTAAATGTTCAAAATTGACCAAACAAGTAAATAATACATTATTAGATAAATAATAATATGAATATAAATAAAGCTTATGAAACTGTAAAATATTCAATGCATTTTTAAAAATTGCTTATTATTATTAAGGTTTTTTTTCTATTTCATGTTTTATTTCACATTTTTTTTCCACTGACCATCTTGATTGACAAAGACTGTGATGAAAAGTGGCATTATTTAATAAGTATGTCACTCCTTTTTGTTCTTGATGAGTGGACGAACACTTATTCAATGATTAATTTCAATGGTTGTATTAATTACTCTGTATTTATTCATGTGGTTATTTTATGTCTTGTTTACGTATCTAATTTTGAACACGTGACGTCTCCATACAGCCACTTAAAAATGTAATGTATTCTTCTCTTTGCGTGGAGGCTTAACGTGACTATAACAGTATGGATGAAGCACCTGCAAATGCAGTTCATACATAATATGATGCAGAACCTGATCACAACACTAGAGGGCGTCGTGCTGCAATGAAACAGACACAGACTTACAGAAGAAATTACTGAAATGATTTTCTTTTTGAAAGATCCACAATGTTGACAAATTATTTATTTCCATATTTATACACTCAAAACACTGGTCATACATAAATTACAGCATACACACAGTCACTCACACACACATTCAGATGTACAGTAAATTCACATGTATTATTCACATAAAATTTTAAATATGCAATTATGAATCTCTACTTGAAATGTACTCTATTAGTGTATGTTATTGTTTATCCTGTGTCACTCTACCAAGTGTTTATCATACAGATTGAATGTATGTACATTTGCATATGAGTGCACATATGCCTTTGTGTATGTCATCACACAGAGTTCATCCATCCTTTGGTGAATCCACACGTGTCCCCCACCTGCTTCCCGTCCTCCCTCACCGTCCCTCTTTGTCCATCTACTTGCCGTTCTTGTGTTTCTTCTGTTGGAACTTCCTGAAGTGGGTCTGGATGGTGGCGGCGGCCTTCTCGACTTCAACGGGGCTGAGCGGAGGAACGGTGGGCACGGGCACGGACACGGTGCATGTCCCATTGCTGGCATTGGAGTCTGAGCACGACAGGACACAGGGTATAGCCAGAGAGGCAGAGGCAATAGCCATGGAGACATAGTCACATTAGCCTTGTTTTGAGCGGGCTATTTTTCTGATTAAGGTTGAGAGTTGGATTTGAATCAAACCGTCATGGTAATGTTATGATGAGCTTATGATTACAATTATTATGGCAGAAAAATAGCCTGCATTTAAATAAACAAAAACAGGATAACTTACTTTTTCGATAGACTCCTATACTGTTCCTCCTGAGCCCATCAAACTGTAAAGAAGCAGAAAAGCTGCGTGTTAGACACTCAATGACGCACAGAGAGGGGAAAAAAGAGGGACAGGAATGACGTTTATCAATGTCGCAATCTTATCTGAAACTTAGCCGCAGCATTGTTCGCATACCACTGATCAGACACATGCGAGCAGATAATCACAAAGGTGCATTTGCTAAATTCTTCTGCACAACCGTACAAAATGTGCAGCCCTTAAGGAATGAACGTGCATGTGTGACTGCACCCGTGTGTGTGTCTGTGTCCTTTCCATCGCAGTTAGGGTAATGACCTCAAACACAAATCCCCTTGATTGGGATTAGAGCTCAAGCAGAGCGGCGGCAGGGAAGCCAGAGGCCGAGGACTGTACCAGTTTAGCCTGCTTACCCGTCAGTTTGGCTGTGTGCCTGCCTCCAGTCCCACACACTGGCTTCATGACCTCGTCAATGAGGTCTACCTTCTCCTTTTTCCAGAGACGTTAAGGTGACAAAATGTCATTCTTTGCCTCCACCTCTGTTTTGATATCTCTCTGCTTTCTTCTTAGATGTTTTTTTTTTTTTTTGATGGCACGATATTTTCCTTCGCCTTCTCATCTTTGCACCTGCGCCCTCGGTTAACCTCCGAAGCTCTTCTTCCTGCCTTTGACCCTGTTTGTTTTTTTATTTGCTATCAGCTTCATCTTTATAACCAGAAGTAACCTTTAAGCCAGTTACATCAAACAAAGCAAAAGGGACAAAAGATCTACAAACTGGTGAACTGCATTTTGTTCTTTCACAGGTGTGGGCTTTGGACTGAGATGTTCTTCTTAATTCAGGGATCCATAGTGATAGTCTGAGGAATAGCCAGATAGCTGTGAAGCTGTGGACAGTGTTGGTCTTTGTAGAAGGAATTATTGACTCACTGAAGGCCAAAAGGTCATTGTTTAACTGAGTATGATTCAAATCTCAACTTTATCTTGTTATATTATTCAGCTGCTGCCGTCTGGGTGCAGAGGCATCAAAACCCGTAAATCTTATTCCCCTGCCGTCCTCCTCTGAGATACTGTAAGCCAACACAGAACGTGCGAGCGGGTTTAAATGCTCACATGTTGAGTCAAGGTTGACTGCTGAACTTCCCACGTGGCCTGTCTCGCCATTAGATAGCAGGAGATTAGAAAAGCTAATTTATGAGCAAAAATTCCAGCAACTCTGACAGGGGAAAATCCAAACTTCAGAAAAGCATACTTTTAGTCAGAAACTGCCATTAATGTTCCCGTGAAAGAGTTAACCCTGAGAAGACCAGTGGAGTTACTCAACATTCAGAAGAGAGGATGTGGTTATAGTGGGTGACTCATGATTAGCAGAGTGAACCTGTGTCGTATTAGCTGTACAGAATCAGTGGCCTCGGTGCGTCAGCATGTTGATGTATGTGACAGCATCTACAGAGACGCAGGTCTCGTTACAACTAACCTCCTCTGCTTTGCTGCTCCTCCGACTGTGCGACACTGAGTGAACCTGCCAAGGCAAAGGCTGGGACACCATGTAAGGCAAAGGGTCCTGCTGCCGAGCAAACCGCACTCCTATCTGAAAGTGAAAAGGAGTTTGGGTTAGGGGTGTTAATGTGTGACACATAAGTAAACTCATCACTTAAATCTGCACCTTTGCTTTAATATCTTGCTCCCACATGTCTCAGGTTTACGTATCAAATAAGTCTAGAAAAGAAACACGTTAAATTCCTAGAACAGTTTGGCTACTGAAGCTTTTTTGGTGGTACTTGACTTTTCTTTTTTCATATTCAGATACTTGAGCATCAGTTGTTACATAATAAGTAGGATGAGACAGAAGAAAGCTGCACATTCAAATTGAACATCACAATCATTGTTTTAATGCTGTCGATAAAAACCTAGTGACCACATGTTTTAACATCACCCTGATCACATTTTGATGCGGTCTATATAAACCTGATATATATTTGACACTGACAACCTGCTGGGTGAGAGAACCACAATGTTATGGTTACAGCAAAAACACAAAACGCTTTACCCACCAGTGTATTTCTTCTAATATTGAAATATTCTCAAAGAACATTTCAATATTAAAGACATTTATAAGTAAGCAAACAGGATACTACACTTAACAACTCTTCAATGTAATTTCCAGAAATAATAATCAACTCTCTATTGCTATTCTATTTCTATTCCAGCTCCTATTCGTATCATCTTACCGATTCTACGACTCTGACCATCATATACATGGCTGTTAGCATGGTGATCAACATCTTGACCACTGTTCCTTCAGTGTCTCTATTAGTCCTTAATGTTTTCCTTGCTTTTCGATTACTTTCCTCACTCCCGCTGGAGGAAAGGTGAGTCCACACAGATCCGAGCAATCAGGAATGCAATGAAGGGCTGCTCAGGGGGAAGGACAATCCAACACACAGTGTTGACTATGTCCACTCACACAAGTTTCTCAGGCGCACACAAACACACTCATCAAACACACAAACATACGCACATGCTTGCACACACTTCACTCTCACAGTCTCTGACACACGAGGGTAAGACCGCTAAAGAGCTTTGCAGGACAGAAATAGAGAGGCAGTAATCCTTTTCCTCTGCACAGCACTTATCCTTCAGGTGTGCTTCCATGTCTCCAGCAGTCCAGGTGGATCAGGCTTTAATCAAACATGTGGAGTTTAAAAAAGTGAGAAAAACAGTTCAATAACTTAATTTGCATATAATTTAATATTACTTCAGGGTCAAATTTCTCGCTGATTATACAAGCTTATATGTTACAGTGCCGTGACTCAGGGAGAAGCTCCCAAACAAGTTGACATTTGGACAAATAGGTACCACTTTCTAATGAGGCGTCCTTTATGAAGTGTGTAAAAGTTGACAATGATTAAAAAATCATTTTCACATTCTTCCTTGTCAAATTGAGGTGGCTGGTTGTGAAAAATCCCTTTACCCTGTAGTCTTCGTATTTGGTAATAATGCTGTTATAAATGTTGACCATCCCTTAATAAATATTTACTTGATTAACAAATTTATTTTGGTCCTGATCCTTCGCAACTATTTTCCAAAAGACAAGTGGTTAATCAATTAAAGACATTTTCACAACCTGGCAACCCAAAAGAAGCTCTCATTAATGGGTTTTAGCATTAGTATGTTAAGTATTAACCACTGATGAAGTCATTACTTACAGCTTGTAAGCCTTTTTTTAAATTGTACCTTACTAGAAAGTTGTACCCACATATAAAATCCACAAGTGCAGTGTAGGAAAAAACAAAGAATTTTTTCGGCAAGACTCAAGATCAAGTTGGCTGATGATGCATTTCTACAGCAAATGTATGTTAAACGTGTGGCACAATTTAAATTTAGTTGTTCTTAAGCCCAAATATAACAACATTTAAGACAGATTTTTCAGTTTAGGTTTCAAGCATTTTTTGTTTAGATAACATTAGATTCTGTAACACATTTTATTATATGCTTCAATGTTTTTAATTGTTGCTTTTCATTGTGATCTGTATATTCCCATGATTTATGTGTGTGTTAATGTCTGGCTGCAGATCAAACTTCTGTAGGATGATAAAGAAGAACAGGATATTGTATTTAGCAGTGGGTCCTCTCATACACTTGAAACAACTCCTGTCCCGAGAGCAATCTGAATCTGGTCTAAAATAATGGGGAAAAAAACACCTTATTAGTTAAGATGGTCAGAGTAAAACTCTTATGCAAAGGGGTTTCTTGGAAAAGAGTTCAAAGGTGGGGCTGAAGTCATAGTGAAGAGACGCGTCTGACTTTGAATAAAGGGGAGTGTCAGTATGCCAGCTATTTATTCGTAGTAATCAGATAGACCTATATCTGAGAGATCACACGACCAAGGGTTCGTGTGCGTCATTGTCTGCAGCCTCGCCTCTGACCCCTGCAGACCAATGATAATCCTTTGGGCAGGCGTCTGTGAATTCACCAGGCTGTGTCTCTGTAAGAGACAGACACTGCCTGCTGTTATCTGACAATCAAGCCTGTCATGTAAAGAAGTTTTACATAATCACTAAAGTCACATGTGTAATGTCTACGTGTTCCTTGACTGATGTTCATTTTGTTCTTATGGTGTTACAGCTGTAGATAGAAGAGCAGGAATGTGTCTTATCACTGAACAGACTAGTATAAGAGCTTGAGACACAGCGACACAACCACCTGTGACTGTGAAGGATACTCGTTTTCTTTAACTAGGCTGTTGCATGAGGACAAATAGGTAAGAACATTATGATTTTAGTACAAATTCTACCAAGGAACACAAAAATACTGCATATATGGTGTGCAGTCTAATAGTCTATATATTGTCTGATTTGAGAAATCATACATGAAACAGAAAACTTGTTGCATGAGGAGAAATGTATTTTGTGCAGATGCGTAGTTGTGTGCACATCCAACACTATATTTAGGCCAAGTTGAGGATAGCACATTCAATAAGGCTAGTTTAACCTTCCTCCTGAATTAGCTTTCTGTTACCATCCCATATGTTAACGTGTCGGTTTTGACCTGTGTCTTAAATCAGCTGTAAAATACACTAAAAACAATTATCCATCATCCAATTTGTTTTTCATCTCTTGGCACCTTGTTAGGCTTCCTTATCCATGAAAATATTGGTTTTCTAATATTTGTGGTGTAGGCCTCTGGGCCTTTTTTTTTTTTTTTTGTCAGTATACCCCTCGATTTCAATTAACCAATCAAACCGATAGAAACCAATTACTAGTTCCAAAAATTGTAAAAAACAAAAAAACAAAAAAAACAAACAAAAAAAACAGAGTAAAAGTCTCTGTGTGCAAGAACATGCATGTGTATGTGTGTGTTTAGATGCATGTGTGGCAAGAGGTGATACTTGTAGTGTTTTCTTTGCAGAGATAATTCTTGCAGTTGAATACATTTTTCTTTCTGTCCTAACTGCGTGGGCACACCTGACACCTCTTTCTTTTGGAATCAGGTGGCCTGAGTGGGGTTGTGGCTGTGGGAGAGGAGCTGGCTGTCAGTGTGTTGGCTGATTATGATTTTAGTTTGGGCTCCACTTATTGCTTTATACATAACTGGGTTGAAACTGACCCAAACAAAAGGTCATAATTTCAACCAGAGCATCAAATTTAGTGAAAAACATTTTTTTTTTTTCTTTGTTGAAATAGAGGTTCCTGCCAAAGTCAAAAAGCCTTGATGCAATAAACAAATTTATGTGGTTCTTTTATGCATTTGAAACCTAAAACGGTTGGGTGCTGACCTAACACAGGAGGAAGGTTAAAACTAGTTTTACCAGACTGAACAGGCTCTTTTTTTTTCTTAAATATTTTTCAAAAAATATTTGTCTAACATGTGATTTATATGCATTTGAGAATACAGACAACATTTTATAATAAGGTGCAAAAAAGCTAAATAATTACATCGATGGAGTAAATCAACAGCAACACATTTCTCAATAACTGAGAATGCAGAACAATATAGTAAAATAGTGATAGGGTCTTTAAGAACAGACTGCTAGATATGCACAATGCTTATGCTTATTCAATGTTTTATAAAAAAGGAAAAATTAAAAGTGGAAAAAATGAATATAGATGTGCCGTGTTTACCAGAACTTATTTTTTCTTCTGTCTTCTTTCGTTAACCATCTCACAACCCCTCAGATTAATCTTGGGACTCGTTGGAGGGACCTGATTGCCGTGTATAGGAAGTAGTTTAAATAGTAAAATGTTTCTCTTGTTTCACTTCATGTTTCACTTTGTTGAATCAGTATTGATAATCAAATATTGCAAAACATAACAATTACAAGGGACATTTTACTGCACTACCATTACTTTTAAATTTGACACTTTAAGTACATTTTACCGATAATACTTTTGTGCTTTTACTTCAGTAGGATTTTAAATGCAGGATGTTTTATTTTAATAGTGTTTTTATATTGTGGTATGCTACGAAGCACATTGCATTCACTGGCTTAAAAAAAAAAATCATTTTTTCTGAATTAATGAGATGAATTTTCCTGAAAAAAAATTTTTTGCTCCGTTTTCCTGAATTAACAAGATAAAGTTTCTTGACGATTTTTTTTTTTAAGTTTTTAAATAATAAAAAAAAGTTTCCCGTGTGTTTGATACTTTTTGGCCAGAGGCTCTGACTTGCTGCCCAACCCTCCAACAGAGGTACCTGATTTCAAGCACGGAGTCAGTACAGGTAAAGTACCCCAAACACAACAAAATCAGAAAAACAGAGAGCAAAAAAAAAAATTTTTTTCAGGAAAATCTATCTCATTAATTCAGAAACACAGAGCCAAATTTATTTTTTCAAGAAAATTTATCTCGCTAATTCAGAAAAACAGATTTTTTTTTTACTCAAGTGAATGAAATACACTTCCATAGTATGTTACTTTTACTTAAGTAAAGGATCTGAGTATTTCTACCAACATTGCATTTAAGATTGTCAGTTAAGAAATAAATCACACAATAATGAGGTATGGCCATTGTTCACAATTGAAAATGCTGCTGAAAATGTGAGCTTTAAGCTGTGAGGTAGTAAAACTAATAGTTGACTCACTGTTGAACTTTCAGTGAAGTGCTTTATCTTTCTGACAGTCTCCAGATCTGAGGAGAGGCCATTATATCAGCAGATCGTGTTCAGCCTGTCATGGACCAGTTTTTATTGTGAAAAGCAAAATGAAACAAGGAGAAGAGTCTTGCTTCGATATTTCAGGTTGATAAAACCAGAACAAACCGGCCTCCTCGGTACTTTCCACAATGAGCAGTCTCCAGAGACAGCACGCTTCTCATCTACTGTAAGTAGGACAACAGAGGTTTTCACATTTGCAGATACATGCAGTATTACTGATATTAGGCCAAAGAAGCTTTCAGGTACTTTTGACTGTGTTGTGCTGCCTTTTGAATGCCAGTAATGCTGATGTTATGAATTTTAATCACAGGTTTCCAGTTAAGACTCCATATTGTTTGTGGTCGACCAGAGAAGAAATATTAATTTAAAACAGAAAGGAGAGACACTCAGCGGGATTTATCATGTCTGTCAAGCTTTCAAAGAGGCTGAGCAGCAAAAGGAAAAGTATGTTTCTTTTTTGTTTTGTTTTTAGGTTTTGTGGCATCATAGCATCCATACCTAAATATGCTTTGGCTGTTTTGTTGATATACTGTTTTTAAAGAAATTGTAGATGCCTTAATGTGCTACACTTTCAAAAGATTTGTCCGAGAAAGTTGGGAGACTGCTTAAAACATGGATAAATAGATTTTTGTAAATATGTCCATTTTTCAGCAACATTTTTCAAACAACAAAAGATTGTGATTGTTTGTATACTTGGATAGGATTTTGCAAAGTGTAACAAAAAATTAGCATTTTAAGCCAATTAAAAAAAAAAAAAAAAACTGTTACCATGATTGCCTTTTTGTTTTAAACCAGAGCCTCCAAAAAACAATGCCCAAGCAGAGGTTCTGAATAAGCTGGGTCTGGAGGCCTTCTGGACAACACCACTGGACCCAGCATCTATGTTGGACATCAGCACCTGGACTCTAGAGAACGGAACTCCTCTAGAGCCCAAGGATCTACCAAATGGCTTCCTCCGGCACCTTTGGCTGCTTAGCCCAGATGCCCGGAGTCCTTGCTGCAAACCTCTGCATGATGCTCCGAACAATGAAAACAAATCACCAGAGGAGATGATGAATGGCTTTGGAGGAGAGAGCCAGTGTGTCATCAACCCTCTTGATCTAGTTACAGCTGTCTTTATGTCTGCCAACACTTTCCTTCAGCAAGAGATTACTGTGCGCATGGTGCAATGCCAGTTCGCTGTGCCCCTGGTGCTTCCAAATATAGATCCAGAAGAACCTAGTCGCTTCCTTCTTTGGCCTTTGAGAGGTGTTGTAAGGCAATGGAAGTCTCACTTTCCGGAAAAAAATGGAAAGGTCCACGAGGGGGATTTGGCAAGTACACACATGCCAATGGTTTCTTGCGTGAAGATTGGTCGCTGTGGTGTCTCCAAGTCACAGGTGCTTAACAATGTTGTAAGTGGACTCAGATATCCCAGTGAAACATTTCTCCACAGGGGGATGGAAGGAGGACAGCTGCCCCGAAGACTCTCTAATGGCCTGGTAGAGATTGGATGGTATCTACCCACTGGAGACACTGGCAAAGACATCTTCCCTGTCCCTGTGGTCATCTCTAACCTACGAGGTGATGCTAGTACACATGAGAAATACCTCAACCTTCTATGCCAAGCATCTTCAGCTGTGGTTGTTTTCTGTGGGAATCTTAGAGAAAAAGAAAAACAACTTCTTGCTTCCTGCAAAGATATAACAAGCAAGCTCATAATGATTGACCTATCAGACACTGAGGAAAATGAAAACAGAGTTGTGGGGTTTGTTGAGGAGAACCTCGAAGTAGACATGAGGCTTCCCAGAGGATCAGTGCTGCAAGGGAGAGCTTTGAGTGAGGAAGAACTCGCTAATAGGCTGTGCAACACCCTGAAAGATCTGTTACCGGATAAATTGAAACTTGTTACACTTGAGGCAGCAGCAAAATTAGCAGAAGAGCTAGGCCTTAATGTGGATGAAGGGGCAGTCTATAAAAAGGCAATGGCCACAGTGGAGAAAGTATTGAAAGGTTTAGATGAGGGATCTGCTCAGTTTAGGGAGAAACAGCTTCCTTTGCAGGGGCCGTTGTGGACCAAACTGGGTGAAATAGAAAAAGATGAGAGAAAACAGAAAAAGAAAGGAAAAGAAATAGATCCCCAACTACAAAAAGGAAAGAAAAAGATCTTGGTACAGTTGAGCAGCTACAAAATGACTCCAGCGATGAAGACTTTTACTGATGCTCTTTTCACAACAGATAAAGTGGAGAGGACTTGTTTCCTTACATGGATGAAGCTGAAGCTGAAACTGATGAAAATTGAAAAACGAAACAGTCCACAAGATCTATTCACAAACCGGCAAACAGAAAAGATGACAGACGATGACATGCCTGAACATTCTGTTGAGCTTGAAAATGGAGTTGATGACAATCAAGAGGACAGTGATAGTTTCTGCACAGATTCGACATTTGAAGAAGAACAAACTGAAGAGCAGCCTATAAATACAGAACAGCAAGTGTCTGAGCATCAGTTTGAGATAGGCCAAGAGTTGGAGCATATTTTGCAAGAATCTACAGAAATGGCAAAAGAACCACAGTCACAACAGACAGAAAATCTTGAGTCCACAAATTATCCAGTCAAAGAGAAGCAGTTACACATGACATCAAATGAAAATGAGATTCAAGGTGAAGAAATCATTGAAAACAAAGTCTGCTTTGAAGAACAAACTTCAGATACAGTCTTTGAGGGTCAAAACCATCATTTGGATAATGGAGAAAACAGGTCCTTAAGCTGCCAAGGTAAACAAGATGAACCAGAGATAACATTAGCACAGTCAGATTCAACTTCAACTACCCCTCAACAAGTTTGCCTAGATGTTTGCTTTGAACATCAGGTATCCTCATGTCCACAACCTGAACCTGATTCGTTCTCGCTGGGGCTTGAGCACTTTTTGCGCGAGATGGGCTTAATTTTTGAGCTAACACACATCAGCCCCGGAAGTGGGAGCCAAAATGTGTTGCGTCTCCCAAGCTTAGCTACAGACCTTCTTCTCTATGGGATTCCACTTGAACTAATGGATGGAGACGCCTCAAATATTCCCATCCACTGGCTGGGTTGTGTCTTTGCAGAGCTCAAACGGCGCCTCCCTCAGGACCAGTGCAGGACCCGAGTGCTGACAAACCTTGGAGTACATTATGCTGGGAATGCTGAGGTTCTTTCTGCCTTATTTGGAGTGAAATTTCCTGAAGGAAGGAAAAGATCCACTAGAGGAGTGTACATGGCTGTCCTGCATCTCCCTGATCAGCTTAGAAAGGACATGGAATGTGACTTCCTGGTGTTAATTGATGTGGAAGGACTCGGTTCAGACAACAAAGCAAATACGCTGATCCTTGACAATGAGATGGCCACTGTTGCAACAGGACTGAGTGATGTTTTATTGCAGAACATCTCTTCATATGCGCATACCGACCTTGAAACTAACTTCACTGTCATAGTCAATGCTCTCCTACGCATCAAAGAATGTGGCTCCATGCCCATTTGCCAACTTCTGGCCCAGGATGAAGGATTAAACAGTGTATTACAGGCCTCCCAGCTAAGGCGTGTATCTGATATGCTTCAGACTGAGACTGGTGACAGAGGAACTAACAATGTTGATCACCATCATGCAAAGACCACAACCTGTATCACCTGTGTCAAATGGCCTTGGGACAATATATCCCTTTCCGAACCACCTGATGCACAGTACAGTAAGACTGTGTTAAAGCTAAAGCAAAACCTGTTTGGTGCATTGAAGAAGTGTGCAGGAAAGTCTGAAGCCGCAGGTCTGCCGGAATTTATGAGCCGTCTATGTACTGTTTGGGATGCAGTGAAAGCAGAATCATTCACCATTGGTCTGCAAAATACTGACATAGCTTTAGCGTTCTCCTTATTGTGCACAGAGCTTTCCCAATGGGAGGACAGCTTTCTGGAACACATGGAAAGCTGGCTTATGGGGGCAACAAAGAAAATCATCGCCACAAAAGCAAAGGCTTTAGACGCTGCAGTCCAAAGTGGCCTTCTAAATGAGCTGAAGGGTGAAGGCAAAGAAGAGGTCAAAACAGAGGTGGACAAAATCAGGTCAAAAGCAGAGGCCTATTTAATGAAAGATGACTTCCTCAAAATGAACACATTCAGGCCAATCCTAACTAACAATATGGATGACCTCCAAGAGCGAGTAACTGAAGAGATAATGCAAAGGTTAGAGGCAATCAATGAGAGCCATTGTTCTTCCACACAGTTAAACAAATTTGAGACCTTACTGGAAAACAAACAGGAATCCAAGCTACATGAACTGATAGAGAACAGCAAGTCAACCAAAGTTCTCCTTCAAGATGCAGAACTAGAAGAAGAGTTTGAGGGTGTCTGGAGTAAGATTTTGTCCAACTTTGACTTCAGGCCTTCAGAAACAGACAATATTACCGCAAGAGTTACTCAGATTCTGAAAGAAAATCTAATCAGGCGCGGGCTCCAGAAACACATGAAAAAACTTGAAGACCTCGGCCAAAACCAGACATCTGACTTCTATGTCTATGATGAGCACTTTGGATACCGCAGCAGATTAAAGCACATGTTCGAAGACAACAACAGAATACAGAGGATGGAAGCTCAACGGTTAGCATGCAGTATCGTTGAGGAATACAATCAGTTTGTAGCAGATAAATCTAGCTCACCGGCTGATTTCTCTGACAGCTACATTACAGAACTGTTAGAAAATATTGAAAAGGCTTTGAAAGAAAACTCTCTGGAAATTAGATCAGCTTTTGAAGCTGATCTGAAGGTTCATCTTTGTAGTGCTGCATGCCAAGATTTCCAAAAACTGCATGATCTCTATGCCAAGGACAGAGAACTTTTGACAAGTATCTCTGCGAGCAAGGGCACATACTTGGCAGAATTTATTTACCAGTTCAGGAAGAGAGACCAGTGCCAGAGGATGGCTCAAGCTTTCACCTCCATGGTCATCAAACCTACAGTGTTGGACTACATCTATGGGCCACTGGGGATGCGTATTGTAGAAGAGATCCAAGGTAAAGTTCCACAGTTTCAGACCCGACGTGCCTTCCACCAAAGATTGCTGGAAGAGTTGATAAGGGAAGACAGCTTTGAAAGTTTCCTGGAATATTTGTGCTCCTATAACAGCTTTAGACTGAAGAAGATCCAGGAGACGGTGGTGGTTCGCCTCTCTGAGTCAAAGCTTTTGGATAAATGGAGGCAACAGAGACTTGGAGCAATTGTAGGGAAGATTGCAGCAGCAGTGAGCAAAACAGCAGAAGGTACAAATGGAGTGCTGAGTGATGCAAAGCCTCTGCTGGAGCGAGTGTGCCTCACTTTAGAGACAGATGGAGATGTGGATGTGACCAGGGCCTCTCTGGAAGGTCCTCTCTTCAGGATCACCACAGAATGGGATCGCTTTATCACATGTCTGATGGAGTTACTGGCTGCAATGCGGTTAGACCTAGCTCAGGAGTTCTCCCTAAGTGTGGATATCCCCCAGGTTCTTCAGTCCCTTCCTATTAGGCCCAACGATGTCCTCTTCAACAGAATAAGAGGTTGTGACAAGCAGTGTCCTCTCTGCAGAGCCCCTTGTGAGCTGGAGGAGATGGGCCATGAGGTTCACAGGGCTCTGCTCCACAGACCCAAAGGCATGTTGCCCAATAACTCCTGTCCTCTGTCTGGTAGCAGTTGCCAGAGCAAGGACACAGACGTATCTGTGGCATGCAGGGGCCTCCATTCCCTCTACCCAGACTGGAGCCTCTCCCCTGAGGACTCAACCAGCCAGATGCCCAGTGCTTACTGGAGGTAAGGTTTATTAAGGCTTAAATACCTAAATTAGAATTTTTTTTCTCTTTTCTTTTTGTTGCAAATGTTTCTGAAATGAGCTTAATATTCTTTAATTCACAGGTATGTGTTGGCGAGGTTCAATGAGAGGTTTGCAAAGGAATACAAGCAAGAGCCAGCAAAAATTCCAGAGGAGTGGAAAAAGATCACTGAGGAGGAGGCGCTGTGTGGTCTGAAGGAGGCTTTCCTCTCTTAACAGTGACAACAGCAGAATTTCCCTGTGCTGAATACTGTCTTTATCAACAGATATGATTTTTTTTTTAATCTGCTTTTGAGGTCTTTTTCAATTATGAAGGATGTTGATGATAATGGTAATAATGGACTGACAGTTAATTAAATGGACGATTCATTTAAAACACTGATGATATTTGTTTTTATTGTTTGTTGTTTTATTTTTATAACTTTCTTAGAAGTTATATTGTCCTTTATGTAAAATATATTGTAAATGTTGACTTTTATCTTACTTTTTAATATTTTGAATGTATCAGGAATTCGAGAAGAGCAGACATATTCAATACTTCAGAATCAATTAATCCAATGCTATGTGCTTCATCTTTTTCTTAGCATGTAATTAGCAGCTGTTTACAATGTGTCAAGTCCATTTGTTTAGTGTTTTGAAATGACTAAGAATAACTCTGTTAGTTTTAAGATAAATTGTAAAAAAAAAATTAAGTCAAATATTAAAATGACGAATGACAGAAATCTACTTGGCAAACTACTCACTTTTTGCTTCTGTAGCTCCCTCCAATAACAGCATGAGTCTGTTGTTTAAAAAAAAGGGTTTATTCTCTCCAGACCAACCCGTGAAAACTGGGCCAAAGACAAAAACAAACAAAACTAAATAATGTGTCCGACTAATCAGCACACCTTTACATTTGAAGCAATAATTAAACATTGGCAGACTACTTAACAATATAAACGTTAATAACATCAAAAACATATCAAATATACAGCAGACTCATACCTCTAAATAATACAATAAGACCATATGACTTTGATGTGACGCGCTAATTAGCATACGGCGCTAGCGTATTTGCATATGATTTGCATCTTCACAATATGAACGAAAAACATAAACATACCTCGTAGGCTGCTTACGACAAAGGGGCTCGTGTTAATTGCTCTTCTCCTTTCCTTATAAAAAATAAACTCTATCTTCTTATTTCTTCTGGTCTGCTGCTTCATTCATTCAGTCTTTTGGCGCTATATTTTAGTGATGTGTCGGTCGCGAACGAACCGGTACAAAGAGCCGGCTCTTTGAAGTGAACGGCTCGAGCCGATACATGTCATTGAGTGAGCCGTTCTTCCCGCCTCGCTCAAGCGCTGGCAACAATGAGTGGTTATACGTCGTGATTGAGTAGTCTCTGCACCAATGGGCGGTCGCTGAGAACCATGACGCAATCAAACTGGGACTCCACACACACGCGCAATTCAGTTTGCTGAATGCAAAGTGAGAAACTAGCATGCGATCGGTGGAGAGACAGCTCACGGGAGGAAAACTAACGGTGAGAAAGATTTAAAATGAAAAGAAGCAGTATTTGGTCACACTTCAGTCATGTTGATCATGCAAAGGCAGAATGCTTATTTCAACACGCAGTAGGCTATTGTTATTATTACCATGAGGACACATTTGTTAAGACTGTGTGTTTGAATAAAAAGACAAACTAAATGAGAAAAAAACATTGATGAACCCTGGTGCTTTGCAAAATATAAATAATGTATAGGTTGTTAATTAGTTCTTTGGATGGCGTTAGATTGGCCTATCAATTGATTGCAATTACTTTAAATCAATACTACACAATTAATTGTGTGCCCTGCTAATTTTCCTCCATGGGGCCATGGTAGGATCGCGTCGTTGCCAATGCAATGTCACAAGCCAAAATAGTGCAAATTACACTGGGTGGGAACTTATAGGCCTAGTTTAAAAAAGAGCCGTTTCAGAGCCAAAAGAGCCGGCTCAGTAAGGTGAGCCGAGCCAAATGTACCGGATCACCAAGAAGAGCCGAAATTCCCATCACTACTATATTTCTCCTCCTTCTGCTTCCTGCCTACGGTCCGCCCGCAAACCTCACCTGCGGCGCACCGCCCACTAACAATGGTTCCGCTTTGAAAACATTACTAAATACAAGTTACAACAAAAAAAAAAAGATATAACTGACAGAGACAGTTACAGCTTCATTTGAGTTTAAACTGTCACACCTTATTTTCCTTTCAAATACACTGTACGCAAATTCTGCCTTTTTTGCTTACAAAGCTGAGGTAATTACAGATTTATAGTACAATCTGTGGCCACAACATTGGCATCACATTTCCTTTAAACATCTTGTGTAAGGGTAGCATGCAAAATTTTCGAAACGTGATATGTCTCTGCTCCGCACTCTTTTCCATTAACACACTCGCCATGATGGAGGCTACACATTGTAATTACTGTGCTGATTACTTACAGGATCCTCTAATGTTCTTTATCAGCTCAACTCAACCACTGTGGAACCATGCACTGAGGTTAGCATGTCCCTGCATGCAACTTCGCCTTCCTCATGGTACCAGATATACGCCATACTAACCCTACTCAACAACGACATAAAGGAAAAGAATGCATGCAGAGGGAAATGGTGGAATCCACAAGAGGGCAATGTGGCACGGAGAAATCCCTGATAGCTCAAGATGAGATGAAAGAACATGTTTTCATATGGTGAACCTGACCTGCTATACCTTTTATTCAAATGCATATAATATATATTATATTACATATAATTTTCCTGAAGATATTTACATGTAGTAAAAGACAATGACAGTGACAGCAACTTACAGTAACTGGACCGATCTCTTCAGGCAGGTCACAGTCTGACAGCAAAGGTCACTTCTGGTCTTTCGCTTGGATTCGTCCATGTGATCACAAGGATCTCAGGCTTTATGTGAAAGCTTGTGTGGTTTTAAAAGCTCAATAGTAGAAATGCTATAAGAATTTATTAAATTTTAGAATGTATTCTTAAATATGCAATATGTGGTCCTCTTTCCTTATTTAGGTGATGCAATGTCTGGCAGCAGAGATTTAACAGTCTGCAGCAGTTCTCACTCAGGTCACCCTGGACAACCTGGGAGTCTCAAACCTTGTTTCATTAGTAGTTTTACATGCCCTCCTTCACTTCTCATCAGCACTTTGTAATAAGGGGCACTGTGTTCCATGCAAAAGGTCAGGGGACGTCTACGTGGTACTTTGTCTCAATGCCATGCTTGAAAAAAAAAAAAAAACAACTTCCATGTATTTTGAGCTCTTCAGTTCCAGCACAATAACTAAGTAACTACACTTCTATGTCTATGTCAAAATAGCTTCAACATTTTAGGGACAAAGGTTAACATCAGATTGTTTCTTTTTTCACCTGCCAAAACATAATCTAAACCTTTTTTTTTTTCTTTTTTTTTTAATTTAATTTTTTTAATTTTAATATTCTGATTCAGGTTTATTTTCCCAGTGTGTCACCTTCTCCACTTGTGTCTGTTTTGATGATCGATCACAGTATGTGATATCTGCCTTGCAGCCAGATGGAGAAAACAAAGCTTTATACACAGCAGCATGCCAGAGCAGCAGATTAAGACCAGCCTATGGATAAATGTATTCCACCGTACACAGAGGATGGATTAAACCCACTGCTCTGTTTTTTAAGCAAACAAAGAAGCACAAAGCCAAATAAATTAATAAAAAAAAATGGGATTTCAATTTTCTGATAAGTATGTCTATCACGATCCAAACAGACAGACAAAGGGAAAATCAGGCAGATAACTGGCAACAGGTTCAGGCAGGTGATAATGACTAAAACACAAACAGCAGAATGGAGACAAAAGTAATCTAACTAAGGGAGACAAAAAGTCGCTGTCATATACACTAATGGAATTGAGGTCAAAGAATTTATCGGAGAATCCTGCATGAAATTAGATTTTTAGGATGCAAAAAAAATCCCACCTCACAGCTCTGCAGAACTGACACCAGCAGCAACAAATATCAATGCTGTGCATTTCAAATGGCAGATGGCTTTCGCATTGACTTGCAGTCTTGCAGCCTTGCAGCATCTTTTTGCCACAAGTGTTTGCAGGTGGGGTGAAGCTGAAGAGGGAGAGACAGCAAATATCACCATGACAATCAGTAAATACAGGTATTTGTCCGTTTCTTGTATTAATCCATCTCCCTTGACTCACTTTACTGTGTTTTTGTCACACAATGTACCACACACACGGAGATAATGGAGGTGGAAGTGAGCGTACACTGTGAACCACAACAACAAATCTTTACCTCGTCTGTTTGCACTGTGACAGTCTGCTGTGACGCTGAGAATGAATCACTCCAGGAATAAAGACAAAGCCAAAAGAGAGATTTTCAGATTTCATTTGTGATTTCTGCACATTTAACAACATACTACATGATTTCAAAAATGTTGCCTATAGTACCTATAATAATACCTATAGTTTGCAGACGAGGACTCCTCAGTGCTTCCTCGAGAGTTCTGCTTGTGAATGACACTAGACCGACATGTCAATGCTTTAAAAAGCTTTGAGGTACTGCAGTCTGTCACTCTGACACCTCAAATTGGTTCAAAAGCAACATCAATATCAGGCCCAATTTCTTTAAATGTGTTCAAAGCTCTGACAGATTCCTACCCCCCCCCCCCCACTCTGTCACAAATAGCCAACCAGCAACTGTCACCACACGTTGCCTGTGATACACAGCTTTAACCTTTTCATTCTGGCAAGTGGGAGTGAACAGACTGACAGAATATACAACAGCATCTACCAGGCTGAGAGCTGCAATGTACTGCATAAGCACCTGCCCATTGATTTTCATGTCACATTGAAATGAATGGGAACAACAGCTACCGGAAAGGTTGAAGAAAACTTATTAAACATGAAACATAGTTTTCTGGATAGTAAGCACATTTTGTAATGTAACAAAAACACTTGTATGATTCTGTGCGTTTCAAGATATAATGCAGTTATTTTAATAAGAAATGAACCAAGGCAACGTGTCCTGAAAATTAGAGATTTCCCACTCAGACACTGCAGTGGCAGACAAGAACAAACAGCAGCGAATGGTGCCTGAACTAACAGACGCGTTTGAAAGCACAATGGCTCTCAAACACAGACGAACTATGTCCTGCTCTATTTTCTCTGGCTCATTATGTCTCCAGCTGGCTGAAGCATCGACGTGGAGCCACCGGCACCAGCATTAATTTATAGTCCATAAGCTATCAGTGGGTATAATGACCGGCAAACATGCCCATTTGGCACAGTCAAACATCAACGGGGCACAAGAGGTTATCTGTGAAAATCGGCTGTCAATTATGCACAAACATGTTTATTTTAGTCACAGTTGGGGAAACTGTGCGTCATAGGTGCTGAAGCATTGAAGTAATTCTTCTGCAATTTCAAGTGAAAATCTTCTGCTTGTTCCACTCTAATATAATAATATACCAGGTATTCACCTACAGAATTACTGGAGTTGGTTACACAACTTGAAAACTGAAAGTTTTCTCGCTGAGAGGGGAACTACCCAAAATTCTCATGTTGGTGGGTTTTTTTTTTTTCTTTTGGCAGCGATATAGATCTATGTCTGCATTGCTCTGCTGCAATATCTGTTGTCATTCTCACCACTGGTCGCGAAAAACCACTTTATAAATGAAGCAACCATTTCGAGGAAGAAAGTGGGATTTTTTTTAAATGAAAATTTGTTTGAGAAGATGAAAGTACAGGAAAGTTTTGGGTTTTGACATCGCTGGCTTAAATGAGTATGGCAGCATTAAACTAGATTAAAATCATCAGTAGCTCTCTAAAGCTCACTTTTCTCTATAAGTTATAACATCTTTTAAATATTTTACTTTTACTTTATTCATTGCCTTCTCTTTCTCTCTTCTTACAAATACACTCACACTGTTTTTGACTTGTATGTCCTTATAGTCTTATAATTTCAATAATTTGCTTTTTGCTAAAATCAATAGATTAATCCTCCATTTCTTACGTCCACTAAAAGCACCATCCCTCTGCTTTCACTTCAACCGCTAATCCTCTTAACATGGTCATCTCACTCCTCAGACTCATCTCTTTCCTCGCTTCCATCGCGCCCAGTTTCCTTCCTGGAGGGTGGCTCGGCTACGTGCAGACGTATGGAGGTCAAAGCTGTGATGGGATGTGAAGTCAAGCTAATGTGCCATGACTGTTTGTTGCTAAACGTGTCCTTCAGGGGCTCTGAATCAAAATCAGACGGACCGTGACATTTAGCGAGGCAGACATGCTGTGCTGCTACACCCTCAAAACATCAGCGTTCAGTGATAATCAACATCAAAACCAAAATGGACACTAAAAAGCTGGTTTTGTAATGTAACTGTAAATGTAAACATCAGTTTCTGTCTCACAAGTTCAACAATCACAGTCACTGTCTTCTATCGAAAGTATATTTCTTGGTCATATTTCTCCAAAACCTTATGAGCTTATATAACTGGACAAGAAAACAGTAATTCACAACATTTGCCAAGCAGCATCTAGTTGGGGGCCCTTGTCACGTTTCAAATATCTATGAAGTGATAGTAATTCCACCAATGAGAGATTTATCTTCCAGTCTTATTCAAAGGAGATCACGCAGAGCACCCTAAGTGTGTGTGATTGGGTTAAAGAGAGTTCAGAGTTCAAACAAGATTGAAGAAAAGTTGGGGGGAAAAAGACTCAAAATCTATGGCACAACTTTGTTTTTCTTCTTCTCTGCCCCGTGTATGACCCCTCAGATTGGGGCCCCTGGTTTGGTGCAGCAGTGCTTGATAGCTGCCTTGTGTGAGAGTGTAAGTAAGAGTTTTAATGCAAGGCTTTGACTTGTAATGGAGCGTTTTTACTTTCACTTAAACTTACATTAACAGATTTTTTTGGCCACTTGATGCAGCACAAACAAGTTGATATGGTGAACTTGGTAGCAAAAAGTTGCTTATTTACACCTCCAGCTGTTATGAATGGAGTATTGTTTTTCTGGCCATCTAGCGAATGTAAGCTGAAGCGTCACCTCACCTTAGTTTCAAAACATCTCGCCGAAAAACTAGTTGAAAATTTACCAGCTGGTAGAAAGAAAAGAAAGAAATGTTGATGAGAGTGCTCTGTCCATCTGGAAATCAGGCAACCCATTAGCTACCCAATGCTCTGCTATGTTCATGAGATAGTCACATTTACTGTGTCTGTCTGCTGTTTAGCGGAGCCTTTTTTTAACTGATAAGAGCCAATTGCTGTGGCTGAAAACAGCACCATGAGAGCAGTGAGAGTGAACCAACACAGGAAAGTTGCAGCCTGGAACTGAAACTCACCATGAAGCTCTAGAGCTGAAGGGAGCTGGTGATAATAAAGATTGCCACTTAAAGAATGAAAGACTTCCTGCACCACTGTAAGTCTGAATGAGTTTGATGTGCAGATAATTGGTGCTGCAATGATTTACATCTGCTGTCTGCTTTTTCTTATCTACACCATCAGCAACCTTGTTTGCTTGGCACACAGGTACCCATTTTCAAAATCAGAATCGAGATGTCCCAAAGATAAAACAAAAACCCACTGTAACAGAACACACACTCGCATGCACACACAATCTCACCGATTTAATATACCTGTACCGAAAAAGACGCAGTCAGTAATTTCACTGACAAGTCGATTACACAGATAGCTTTGACACAGCCATAACAAGGTTAAAAAAGATGTAGATTCATACCTCAGTGGCTGAATCCTAAGAGCTTACTCATACATCCGCAGAGAGCAGTAAGAAACCATAATTATTATTCAGTCAAAGGGGCCGGACATTAGTTTAGAATTTAATGCATAAACACATATATCTAACATTTAGGGGTTGGCAAAGGCAAAAATTATAGTTGGCTGAAGGACAAAATGCTTGAAATTGAATGCCTGTCACACAACCAAACCTGCAATTATGCACTTTTCATGCTATGTGTTTATTTTTTCACCATTCATCTTTAAGACGTGCATCTGGAAATCTCTTGAATACCTCTGCCTTTTCAATCCCCCTTTTCTTTGAAAGCTCTCTATGGTGGAGTGACAGACCAATCAAACATTCAGCTTTCTTTCAGGCTCCTACAAAAAGACCCACCACGCAGCATTTCTCTGAACTATAGCAATCCATATCTTCCCCCCGATCTGTGTCTTTTTCACTCTGTGTAGTTTTGCTCAGAGCTGACATGGGTTTTTCCAGGATGGTGTGTTCTATTGATTGCTCGGTCTTGTATTGAATTTGTCCAATTGATGTGAAATGGCTGAAGAGAACCTGTGGAGCACATTTCTAATTGTCAGATTCTCATGTTATGTCCAACAATAGTGTTAAGGAGAAGCCTTTTCCTGAGAGAGATGGAGTAGTTGAGATGAGGGGAAAAAAAATTGAGCATTATTTGATGGTACTTTTGTTGGAGCTGCTGTCGATGAGTCAGCAAGGGTTTCTCCGAGAGGGCATTATATCACAAAGGGCATGACAAAGATAAATGACGTTGCGTGGTGTAGACTCACAGCCTTGTGTGTGTTTTTGTTCATTTGGATTGTGTGTTGAAGATCGTTTTGATGGAAAGAAAGCGAAGATGATTAAATGTATTTTTTCTTATAAATCGGCACATCATGCAGAGTGTATTTCTTTCCTTTCACCTCATTCATTCATGTATACAATTGCAATTTGAGTGTCTTTTCTGGAACAATGACCGAACATTTGCTATCTTCATCTTTACCCTGGAGACAAAACAGGTAAAGCAAACTCAATTCTTTTTTACACATGGTTGCTCATTTTCTGTCTCATTCCTCTTCAGGTGTGGGAGAATCTATAGGCAATCAAGGCTTTCATACAGCCAAAAAAAACAAGGAGAATGGGTTGCCCTCTCCTCCGAGGGCAAACACAAAAGCATGTCCGTGTGTATTTGTGTGAAGTATGTGGATGCAGACAAAATAAAGGAGAACAGGTGGGAGGTGGCACAGTTTACAAGGATTTGAGGGAGAGAGGTTATGTGGGTCCCTTTTCTTTCTCCCTCCCTCATGTCACTCTCTCTCTGTGCTGAGTGAGGCAACGTCGTCTCCCTGCTTGACTCTTCATATAAGCTGCGGGAAAGCATTTACAACCAGAGATTTAAGATCTGTAACTAGAAAGAAAAGGAGTGAATGGGAAAAAGGGTGACAAAAGAAAGGAGAAGAAAATCAGCTCATTTGCTGAACTGAAGAGAGACCACACAGGGATATTCTCACTGTCTCCAATTTTAAGCATCAGCACAGGTAAGATACTCAATTTCTATCCGCTGATTCACAACATGCATTAACCTTTACAGAAATGGATCCACACAAACAAGCGCACAAACATGGCATCAACATTTTTTCACAAATGTTTGCTCTATATCTTTCATGGCTTTTAATTAAGAAATGCAATTTAATATATGATGTCATTTGCATCATTATCTAATTAGAGGTTTTGTTTGCAATCAATTACTATGTCTGGTTGCTGATTCACAAGTACCATTTTATGATCAACATAAAAGGGGCTGGAAACAAATAACCTTAACATCTGATGGAAAAGGTGCTGAAATAAATTTATCACAATTCAAATGCTGCCATAAAAGTGGGCCAAATTAGGATGAATGCCAATTAGCAGCAATTAGCATTTGTCTCGCAATCAACACTTTCACATATGAGTGTTGAAAGGAGATCAACAGCTGAGCACCACAAGCATCTTTGACCAAACAGCCGTTGCATCAGTCCTGAAAACTGACATATTTCTTATACATTTGATTAGTGGGTAAATATTTGAGGTAGTACAGTAACTCATGTGTGTTACATGTTCATGCATATATGACCTGTACATACAGTATATGCACATACATATTTTAGAAATATGTGTTACTGCTGTATGTTGTAATCTTTTAAGACAAAACATGTGTTCAGGTACTGTGCTTGGTACAATATAGTGCATTTTTCTATCTACATTAAACACATTATGGGACAGAACACTATGCAAAATACACACAAATAACACTGACACAATAGAAATTGCAGTGATAGAATGAACCAGATAGGACATAAATATAACCAGTGCAGTATCTTCCAGATATTGAATGCATGTGTGCAGCTTACCCACAATGATTTACAGCCATTCCCCAGATGTTTTCTAAGTTTTAGTGACATGCAGCAGAGGGTGAGTCAGACATTTTGCGAGCTCATTCACCTTGTGTTTTGAGTATCTTTTAAAAAGTAAGGTAAAAGTTCAATGACAAATCTAGATTTTGAAGAATTCTCTTATATCTAAGCCCATTTACAAATTTCAATTGGAAAAACTGACAATTTTTCTTCCACTCTGGGACATCTGTCACACCAAGCATCTGTGTGCTTCCTGTCAACATGAATGAAGACCAGAAGGGAGGAGTGCACTTCTAGAGTTGAAAGCTGAACACTGCATTCATGAGCTCTGTTGTTAGAAAATTGCACCCCGAAGAAAAACAAGAACCCAGACATGAGGTGAAAGATAAAAGTGCTGATGCTTCTTGTGTTAAAATGGCCAAAAAAAACTAGTTTGGCAAGTATGGAAGTATTACTCTTAACACACTCCTACCATCAGCATCAACAACCACAAAAACCACTGCTGACATTCAACCTGTTAACACAGTTAACCTGAAAACCTTAAGTGTTACCATTTTTTTTTTATCCCTGCACTTGTTCAAATAGGGAAGTATGTGTTTGCACATCTTGAATTGTGATTATTCCTTGGTAGAGCCAAAGCTATTAGAGAGGCTTTGACCTCTCTTAATGAGAGGGTCAGCAGTTAATAGCATTTAGTCATCAGATGATCGTTAGCTCTGCAGACGAGGGAAGACATTCCCGCTGCAGTGTGGAATTTCAGGGTACTGACTTTAAAACCAATATGTAGTTCAGACTTTCATAAGACTGCAATTCATACTAAACATCTCAGTTGTGGCCATGGTACTGTAGGAAGACAAAAATGTGTGCAAAGTTAAAGAGAGCAAAAACTCTGCCAACCACTTAACTGTTAAAACCATCACACATTATATGTCATACAGAGTCTACAAGGAGCAGGCCTCCTACATTCCCAATTCAAATAATGAGGTACACCATTAAGTCACCTCATGAATTGCATATGATCAACTCTGACCTCAACTCTGTCGCTTATTTGTCCAGTCGCTGTCTCCAGCCCTATTACGATGCCTCAGCAGCCTCAGCTTGATGGAAATGCAAAATTTATATAAAGTGCTGAGGAAATGTCAGGGGAGTCAGACGGAGCAAAAAAAAAACAAAAAAAAAACAAACAAAAAAAGGAAGGATGAGAGAGAGTCATCAGGAGTTGTCCTTCCTGTTTTGCATTTTGAGGGTTCTCAATTCTCATCACGCCTCATAAATTAGCTACAGGGTCTGGATGATTTCCACAAAGGCCATGGCAACAGCGTTACTAGGCAAGGGTGGGTTTCTTCCAAGCTGTCACATAATGCAGACGGCGTGAGTCCAGATGGGATCAGGAAACGTATTCCTGCTGTCGATTATGGACACGTGCATTACAAATTAGAAATCAAAGTCACAATACAGTCTGCAACAGAGAGACTCTAAAGTGGAGAGTGCTGCTTAGTGAGTAATGGTTACTAACAGGTTTTAAATTGGACGTGGAAAATATTTTAACATGCCCTTCAAATTGATTGCACTGATGTGCTGCACATATTGAATCACTGGAGTGGATCCAGCTGCTGATGATTTTATCAACTATCTGACAGTGATGGGGTAGAAAAAGTCAACCTTTCTCAACCCAGACTTTATTGAAAGATCGGTTATTATGATTTTTATTGTGGTTTATTATAATCGTGCATAAACCAACCTCAGCGATAGTTTCAGTTTTGACAAACTTAGCATTCAGCAGCATCTTCTCAGTGGGCTTAAACGCAGTCTAATTGGGATCATAACCCAATGTGATGTGATGATGTGACTTTTTAGGTGCACGCACAGTAGAAACAGATAACATGGGTTCAACCTGATATAGATCTGATATGGGTTTGGGTTGGGTGAGTGGAGAGACCATAGCATATGATTCACCTCATTTTTATCAATCAGTCCGTCAGAGTTAATGTGCAGAATCAGAATGCCTGCATCGTGCCAAGACATTTTACAGTTAAGTTATAGTTAAATTACATTCACAAATTCACAGATCTATTAGAGCAACTGGACTTCACGTTTCTCATTGATGTCTGAAGCAACACACTCCCACCAACAAAGCCACTTTTTTTTTTAAACACAGGGCTGTTTTAAGTCTTAATGCCCACAAAGCTCACAGAGCTGCAAGCGTAGCTGTAGACTCTTGCTTCCTTTATGTTATGCATAGAACAATCAGCTCTCTAGTTTTCATTCAGTAGTCAACCTAAATCCTAAAAGCTCCTTAGTTCAAAAATAATGAATTTACCCTTTGAATTGTGCTGCTTTCCACTGTGCAGGAAACACATTTTGAAAGGATACTAAATGCACTTCCGAGATAAAAAAGTACCATGATGACCACCAGATGTCCATGTGTAAGATTTTCAACCTTGCAAGTTAAATTAAAATGTTGGCTTCTAACGGGGAAAGCACAAGGACTTTCAAAGCAAACAACAAAGTTCCAGTCACTCTGCTGCATTACCAGCAAAAGTTATGACTCATACATATTTGGGCTGCTGTTTCTGAGCATTACTGAGCAAAGTCAAAACAAACCATGTTGTGCTCCTCCGGATATTTCTTCAATTTAAACAGAGGGGGACTCTGTCTTTTTGTTGTTTAAAAAGCCATGCCCTGCCTGCCATGTGTGGCCCCTGGAAGACTTTGCACTCCTCAGTGAACTACGTGGCTTTAGTTAGATATACTGCAACCATAGATAAATGAGTGATGGCCGGGCTAGTGGAGCATGTGGCATTTTCTGCTTTCAAAACTTATCAAAAAATTGTCATAAATCATAACACACTTTCCTGATTCCAAGAAGTCTAAACCTAATTAAAAGGTTCTCTTTAAATGACATTCAGTTAATATAAATATATAGTATATAGAACAACAGTGGATGGAAAAGCTTCCAACTTTATAGACAAAAGTATGGACAGCAGATGAAATGAAAATGGTGTAAATCTGTGTAAATAACACCCACATACCAACCAGAGTTTGCTAAATACACTGCCTCAGTTTCGAGCATCCACATCTACAAGGCCACTCTTTCAGAAATATGACATGGGTATGATCTACATTACAGTATGTTCTTATTCAGCACATCATAGATCTGTTTAACCACATGAACAAACAACCTGTTTCTGAAAGATTAGAACTGTGGGTCGGTCAACTCGGAGGATGAAGGTTTGCAGGTTATGTGCAGGTGGAAAGTTGCAACAGTGATAACTTCTTGATAGAGAGCAAAAAAAAAAAGAAAAAAAAAAGTCATGAGCTTCTTTCTGAATATGGCCCTTTCTACCAGTATGTATTTTGAACTGCATTTCCACAAAGACCTTTAAAAGAGAAAAACAAATCCTCTAGGTGAGAATGAATCTATTTGGCCACCAGAATAAATTCCCTATATATGAAACACTGCTCTATAGATAAAGGTCAGGGTTTTATTTTTTCAAGAGAAAGAGAAGTGGGCATTAAGAAAAAGATTCAAAGACATCAAAAAAGGTGATTGGCCCCTTTTCCATTGCCAGGAGATGAACTGGCCCTTTCCCACTGAAGACAAAGGTCAGATGTTAGTGGGAGTTAGTTTGGTAAGGGGTTAAAGACGGGGCTAAAAAAGAGAGGAAATGGCACCAGAAGTGCAGGAAAGTTAACTTATCTTTAACATTTTACAAAACGCATTCAACCTTCAGCTTTAAAGTGAGGTTGTTAACTTTTACTTAGCACAAGAGTGAACACCCAATTTATTTTAGAAGATAAGCTTTTTTCACAGCAGACTGCTTTGATTTGTCTATGCAGGAAAGGCACTGAGGAAATTTTACTCACAATGCGTCGCTTCCAAAAGAGGCCCAGTAAGTCATGCCAGTGAGCCAGGATCCAACACCAAAGCCCTGGCTCTGGCTCACACGAATACTAGTCATTATTAATGTCATTTAGTGCAACTGTATTATCTTACTGATACTGGAAGCTAAATCAAATTGTAGGTTACTGACAATGTGAGTCAGTAGCCAATTAAATTTTACCAGCAAAGCAGTTGTGTATTATTTTGAAATCACATTTTGCTCTGCATGTCTGCTGTGCTTATTATGTTAATGATGAGTTCAAGAAAGAAAAGTTGACCATCGCTGTGGGCATCAGATCAGAATGCACGGAAATAAAACCAGAAACATTCAATCTCTGACCAAAGGTTTACTTTCCTCCAAACCTCAGTTGAATTGCATTCATTAACATTAAGGGAGATGTTGACATGTCCAGCTTCAAGAAAGACAGATCTATGAAAGGAAAGAACTAAAGAGTGAGATGATCTCGTATCTGAACTGTCTCCCCATGCGTGGGGGAGAGTAGTCTTTAAATGAGGAGTGCAGGTGACCATGACCAGGTAAACAAGAGGTGACAAGGAGGAAAGGCAGAGAGGTAAAGAAAGTGAGGTGGGTGAGGAAAGAAAGTGGTAAAAATAGGTATCTTTATACAACTTATGTGCAGTAAAATGACAGCAAACACTTTAGATAAGTTCTGAGAAAAACAGTGTGCTGACATTTTATATTCTCGACAATGTGATACATACAGATTGTATCAGTCTGAGTTCAAGTGAGTTCACAGCAATTTTCGCTCCTGGTTGTATTTTTATAGCCATGGACTTACTGCAGGCTGCACTGATGGGACAGCAGCAGCCCAAAATGGGATTTAATAGCTATGCGAGGGAAATGTCACCAGGGTGCATAATGATCCAGTGCAGGATACATTACAAGGCATCAGCGAGCAAAAATGCATTCATCATCTTTGGCTCTTTGGATGAGTCGGTAAAACTTCGAGTGCAACTTCTGAGCCAAACTCCATCCGCTGTATAATTCAGACAAATGCTAAAGAGTGGGAGAGGGATTGAGGAGGAGCGTGGAGTTGCTTAGTGACGTCCCTTAGCCAGACCAAATTGGACATATAGCTCCATTTGGGAGATGTGTGGCGAGCAGTGCCATGATCATATAAATGCAAGCAATGTTTTGTGCTGCTGGGTTATCCTGCTGAACGAGAGTCTGCAGCTGATTGCATTCATTCTTCAGCTGAGGTGCTGCCCCCTGTGATTATTGTGATTAGAGGGCGTTGACATTCTTTCAGATTTCATGGCGTAAATTAGTTTCAAACTAATGGGACTGTGTGCAAATGTGACTCTTTGTCAGCACTGGCCTCGCAAAGTTCAGGATGATATTTTATAAATTTGGTAGGAAATGTCAATATTAAGACCAGCATTCATGTTTCACCACAGTACAGTAATATCATTACATTTTCGGCTAAAAAAAACAAAAAAACATTTAACCCTTCATGGAGCAAGTGACTCTTGGTAATTTCCGCACAATTTACAAAAGTGAAAAAATGTGAAAAATTTTACAACAGAAATAAAGTTTTGTTATGTCCTCCAATAACACTCATTTCAAATTTTCTAAGTATTTCAATGAGTGCCCTATATAGGGTTACAGTTAGGCTACAGATGAAATTCATCTTAAAATAAGGCAAAATAAACCAGATCGCTGAAGTATCTTTAAGATGATGAAATAAGGTTGTATGAAGATGAAGCAGATCAAATATTCTCCCTACACACTGAATTTGTCTCATGGCTCAGTGCCTTTGTGAGGGATAAAATATAAGAGTATTGTCAGACTAAAATCAATCACTATCAGAGCAGGTTTATGATGAGTGTTGGATCAAACATCATAACTTGCAGATATATTATTAACTGACTGCGGTGAGCCAAACTACGCCTGAAGGCCCTCTGGGTAAACACCATGCAGTCAGTAACATCTATGCCATTTAGTTTGTCTACCGTTAGCAAAAAATGATGCAACGTCAAATCTGAACACATATTTTTACACTTGCCAATGAAATCTTTGTCTCTCATATCCATCACAAACAAAGCCCCCAAATTATGGCAAAGCTGATTTAGTGCAACTCATTTTACTCCCATGTACCTCTGTCAGTGAGAAACAACTTCTTTTGGTGTTACTGAAAGCCAAGTGGAATACAAGAAGAAATGTATGATACAAAATTGTCAACAGTGATAAATCAAAGTGTCAGTGACATGAGTGAAATCTAAGGAAATGTAAGTGACCTTTAGATTTAGTCAACTCCCTCTAGAATAAATACAGGCTGCACATATTGATTCTCCATGTGAGCCCAAAGGACTGAGCACTTACTTATGATTCCTGTAGTACCTCTTGATTTATTCCTCATCATGCCTTCCCTTATTTTAAGGTTGGCCTCCATCGACATGGATATCCTCACGGACGAGGATTTCAGCGTGACCGGCAACTCCAGCCATGAATCAGGCCTAGAAAGACTAGAAGTCAGCAAAGGCCATGGACTCAACCACAGTGACCCCCTGGACATGTTTATAGGCATGGAACTTCTTCTGCGTTTCAAACCTCTCTTCCTGCCTCTCTACTGCCTCCTAGTGGTGGTGGCTGGTGTTGGGAATTCCTTCCTGCTGGCTTGTATCATGGCTGACAAGAAACTCCACAATGCCACCAACTTTTTCATTGGTAACTTAGCAGCTGGAGACCTGCTGATGTGTCTCAGCTGTGTCCCTCTGACTGTGTCTTATGCCTTTGACAGCCATGGCTGGGCTTTTGGGAGACCCCTGTGCCACCTGGTCCCTTTGCTCCAATGTGCCACGGTGTTTGCATCAGTGCTTTCACTCACTGCCATTGCTGTGGACCGCTACATTGTTGTTGGTAAGGTACTACTTTTGCTGATTAGATGTAACTTTTGATTCACTGTGTGTAGGTTTTGAAAATTGGTTTCTTTGGAACCATGTGGTGTTGGTGAAAGCCCACTGTGGTAGACAGTGGTGCATGCTGATTGCTCGAGACGAATGTTATTTTTTTCTTTCTGTCTCAGCTCACCCAGTCCGCAGGAGGATCTCTGTGTGGGGTTGCGGTGCAGTGACTGTGGGTGTCTGGCTCTTATCTCTGGCCCTGGCTGCACCTCCGTCTCTCTACACGCGCTATCTAGACCTGCGACCCAGCGGCATCGACCTGGTCGTGTGCGAGGAATTCTGGCCGAACAGTGGGAATCTGCGTCTCCTCTACTCCTGCTTCATTCTTATAACCTCCTATATGATCCCGCTGCTGTCAGTCAGCGTGTCCTACTGCGCCATCACCGTCAGCCTGAAACGCTATTCAGTACCCGGGGAGCCGTCCGACAGCCAGCAGCGATGGAGCCAGAGGAGGAAGAGAACCTTCTCTCTGCTAGTTGCCTCAGTGCTGGCCTTTGCCCTGTGTTGGCTCCCCCTGCAGGTGAGTCTTATCTCAGGAGTGTTAATCCAAAACTGAAGCTCCACTGTTCTTCTCCATTTCTCCTTATCTACGCTATTCAGTGGCATTTTAGGAAGATCTTGATTTGGTAGTGAAGCTTTGGAGGGAGAGTTTATATTTGGTTTACATTCTCCTGTAGGTATCTGCTGGCAAATCATAAACTCGACAGCAGTGAAGTGATAAAATGAAGAGTGAGGCTTTAACTGTCCATGAGATTGTTAAATTTTATACATCATTAACCACAGAAGCTCAACACCAGGCCATTGTCTCTTCGAAACCAACATTATGCCCACGATGAGCCATGCAAAAGGCCAACAGATTAGAATTTCATCATCATGTTACAGGGGATCTGCTAGCCCCCCCCCCCTTGTTAAAAACAACTCCTGCAACAGTGCACTATTAGACGCCTCTGGTAGACGGAATATGTAAAGTGCCCTTTATGGTGCTCTTCTATGGAGAAAACACACGACATGCCAGAAAATGTGTATGTGCCTCTAAATGGTTAAATAGTTCATTGTTCCCAGTGCTTTTTACAGAGCTGTAGCAGTAAAAGTTTAAATCAGCATCACATAATCAAACAATATAAATCTTGTCTGGAACTGTTTCTCCATAAATGCATCACTGCATCACTCAGAGTCTAACACTGGGCTGCAGAGACCTGATGCCCCTGTTCACAAAAATATTTTTCGAAAATTGTCTACATGCAGATGACAAATAGTAGCAGGATCATTTCACAGCAGATTGTCTCATGCAAATTGCAGATGAATTTGTGAGTCCTACAGGGCTCAGTGTGACATTTGTTGTGACTAGTAATAGGTGTTGAATGAGCAAAAATTGGCTCAATCTAAGTGTATCTTTAATAATTTATTACATATTCAGAGCAATTAAGTACAGCCAGGGATGTAACACAAGATTTACTATGTCTCTGTACAGGTGCTGAACCTGCTGCTGGACCTGGACCCAAACTTCCACATCATAGGGATACATAAGCGCTACATAAATGTCTTACAGGTCTGCTGTCATTTAGTGGCCATGAGCTCCGCGTGTTACAACCCCTTCATCTACGCCTCACTGCACAGCAAGGTGCGCATGCACCTGAAAGGCTACCTCTGTCCTTGTCGCCATCGCCAGAGGGGGATGGTGGAGAGAGTGACGTCCAGGAGATGATCGATGACCGTGCCGGCCTGACATGCAGAGACCTGCAATTGCCCACAAGCTAACCCCATGTACCCCGAACACCGATGTTAATGTGTGAGGTGTCCAGGAGAAAATAAGACTGCTTGACATCCATTAAAACCATATTTCTTCATGTATTTTCAGCATTTGACTTCAAGGCATTTGGTCCTCTCCTGTACAGTGTCACCAGAGACAGTGCTAAATAAGGCCACCAACAGGCGAAAAAGTAGATCCAGACCAGACTGTAGTTTAGTATGACGATGAAGAAGATTAAGCCATCCGCTGGGATCCCCGTGTTTTTCTTGGATGGCCTAGCTGGCTTTGACACTGAGCAGATCCTGCAGCTTCAAAAAGGCCAGTAGGGGCATAAACAGACCCTCAGGCTGACGGGCTCTGTAGCAGACTTATGCTGGAGGCTGAGACCCAGGATGGCTGCATGGGGGCTGGTTATGCTTAAACAGTAAACGCTTGACTTCAGGGAGCTGACCGAACAATGACCTCTTCTCAGCAGACATGAGTTATAGACCAAGACAGTGTGATACATACACAGATACTGAATGAAAATCTTATTCTTAATATTAGTTATGTCTCTATGTATTAATTATCAACTACATTATATCAGATTAATTATGCTGAAATACATTATCTGCTAATTTTAGTGTTATTATGTGGTGTTTATTCATCATGACTCCACAGTCGAACTTTGTGTGTCACATGGGTAAATACATATGTGTTCGTGCATGCATGTGTAGTGTGGACAGACCTGGGTGGTAAAGATTAATATGTACAGCTGTGGGATGTGAAATCTGAGGCTGATATCTTACCTTCAAAACCTCTGTTTGTGAAATGTAATCCATATCAAACTCATAAAGGTGTTATCTGATGAACAAGTCTCAGTGTGCTTTGGTTCTGTCTGGAAAACAAGATCGACTCAATGATCAACTTAATATTCAGAGCATGAACAGTCAGAATAAAGTCACTCATAAGCGTCGCTGTGCCGCTGCTGCTGGCCTTCAGTTCCCATGAAGTGTGATTAATGCTTTCTTTTTTTTTTTTTTTTTTGTCAAAGCCTGGGTATCAAATCAATTTGAACATGCCTTCTGTTAAAAGACTCACCGGAAAACTGGCTAATGTAATCTAAATTACATTTAAGCAGCATTAAATTTGTTCAATTAGTCATTCAGAGTTCTACAGTTTTCATTATAATTGCTGCTTACGATAAAAGGGTATATTTTCCTGCTGGTAACTTGAAGGGTTGTAACAGTGCTTTGCAGGTCAAATTGTCCGTCAGCGAACTCAATCAGCCCGTTCAAAAATGCAAAACACCATATGTTTGGGCAGCCAGGCCAACAGACAGGAAAAATCTACTTAGTGTATCTTTGGTGTGATCTGATAAGCCACTCGTTTTCCAACTGCCATCCTCCAACTGGTTTCAGTTTCACTTTGCTGTTGCTCAGCAGCTCGCCCTGATCTTTATCTCTAAGTAAACCTTGAGACAACTCTCCACCAAATTTGATTTTGGCCCCTTTCTCGTAGAGTGCATGCGTCTTTGTTTTGTTCTTGATGAGGGAGGTTGTTTGTTTTAACAGTTGAATTTCACCTTCCTCCAATGCCTTAATAATAATAATACTGCCACTCACAATGTCAATCCACATAAAGCCCCTGCAGCTCGGTTTGAAATCCTCGGCATTTCAGCGTGACATTAAATATTAATGACTAAATAAGCAGCGATCAAAGTGAAAGTTATTATTTATGAAGAGTTCACCACTAATTTGCTTCATCAGGACTTTTTGGGTGCAACTTTTTTTTTTTTTTTACAGATGGTGGTAACATGAACAATTAACCCCACAACTGTCATCACATTTTGAGCTCAAATATTGCTGCATACTAATCAGTACATGGACTTTTCGCAACTGAGGCCCGTCCACCTCAAACTTGAGAGAAGTGCACAGAATAAAATAAAATAAAAACCCAGAAATCTCCCAAGTGAAATAACCAAAACTCATCACACTAAAAATGTTCTATTAATGTTGAACCCAATCGCTCTGAGTAAAATGTTGATAACTGTAAGACATGGGTGTAATATTAGAACTGGATACTGGAGTCAAAGATGGCGGCCTATTAACTTTACATTAGAATGGCGTCATGTGAATGAAAGAAAGCTTTTCTGTGCTCTGGGAAAGTTGCACAAATATAAAACCCCTGTGCATTAAAAAATCAACACACAGAGAGTAATAATTGAATTTGCTTGCAATAGTTTTACAGACATATATTTTATAGTCTTGGTCTGTGGAGAAAATACTTTTTGGGCATCAGGGGACCTTCTCCAAAAGTACAAAAGTGACAAATCATCAATTTTATCCATAAAGAAGAAAAAATGTTGCATTGTGTAAAAGTCTAACATTACGTATTATTATCCTGCCTTTCACAGTCTTCAGTAACAAACAGATGATGCTTTTATACTAAGCTGTCAGAAGTCTTGTTAATATGAGCCTGTCATGAATGCAGAGTGCACTCAAAGAACACAATTAATTGTAAATACAAATAAGAAAAAAAAGACTAGCTTTACACCAGATTCTATTTTGCCCTTTTTTGGAAGATTTCTTGCAGCCACTTCAATTGTTTAGATAAGACTGAGAGCTGCATCAGCTCATTTGTTTCATATTACAGTACATGGATACACAAACTTTGATGTTTCATCTGACACAGCCAAGAGTGGATTCTGGCTCAGACCTATTTTCATAAACAAACTAAGCTCCTTACACTGAGGATTAAGACTTACTCGTAACCTGGGCTACCAGACAGATTTCACTTTATTCACCTTAATTATGGGCTGTGGCAGAGTGAAAAAGTGTTACATGAAAAAGAGAATACTGAAAATATACTGCAGGCAATTACTTTGATTCAGCTGAAACCTAAAATAACCATCATGGCTGGAAATCACAGTGTTAATCCTCTCAAGCAATGAAGTACACTTGTCATTCAAATAAACAAAAATAAATGTTGCTTTTATAAATGTAAGTGGTTTGTGGTGAATAAACTAAGTTGAGCTAAATAACTGACTCTGATATTCTGTGCAAATTTACTCGTATTTGAGCCAGTGAATGGGAAAAAAACAAGACAAAGAAAATTGTGGTTTACCTGTTGCAAACACAGCCACATGCACAACAGAACAGATCACATCACACAGCACACGAAGACCACAGGCAAAATACCATGTTGAGAACTTCCTGCCTCTGAAATATATCTATGGGAAAGGGTTTTGCGTCTTTATTTTGTACGGGTGACTTTCAACTTTAATACTTAATGCACAGTCTTAAAGCCAGCTATCACAACAGTTTTTTCTTTTCAGTCTCCACTGGTGCATGAGATCACGAGTGTCTGTGTGGGCAGGGTTTTGAGGTTAAGGTGGCGCGTTTGTCATGTGCGGATGGAAAGCTTTGACATTTGAGAGTCAGGTGCAAAAACAGCATCACATTCAGAGAAACGTCTGCATCTTAATTTGGGTTTCTGAGAAGACATAATATAACTTTTTATACAAGCAAATCTATTCATGTGGGCAGTGCGTATAAATAATGCACTCGACACTTGCACGCTATCCAGCAGAACAGCTCTGCCGCACATTCTCCCTTTATGTATACGTTTGCTACTGAGCTCATAGTAATGGCGTTGTGCTATTGGACTGTGTATAAACCGAGCTTTAACAGTACTGCAAACTATAACATGGGAAACACTAGAGAAAATTGCTTTTCTGAGGGGCAGTGCAAATAACTTTTATACACACAGCAATAACTATGCATTACTGACAATATACTGTACAAGAAACACAAATATAAAAAACATTAATTAATCGAGTGATTTAATTTAGTTAGGACAGCCAGCTGGTCTGTAGTTATCATACATAAACAATGATAATAATATCCAACATAATGAAATATCCAACCAAATGATAAACCACTTCGGGTCTGCGGTTCAATGCATTAGCTCTTCGGACAAATTGAGTTTGATCATTACGATTTGCTTTTTCATTAGAGACACTTTTAATAACAGAGTGAGCGGCAGGAGAGCTGCAGTTTAATAGAAATATCAACTGATTAGTAGTGATTGCTCATTATGGTGGAAGACATGAAAAATCATTTTCTGTTGAGTGCTGTTTTGTATGTGTCACAATACTGAAGTCAATGCCGGCTCCAGTCTAAGAATAGCTTTGTCGATGTAATGCACAGGCCGGCCCAGTGTTATGAGGCTGTGAGTAAGAACAGCTAATCAATGAAACCATATTGATTTTTTTTTTTCAGGGAGTTTGGCAACAGTCTGAGTTCAGCTCATTAAAATCTGAATCTAGAGAAAATGGATCTGTAATATCTTTGGCCTGATGCCACAGGATGATGTACTGCAGCTTTGGGTAATTTCTTTAAACTTGACCTGCACTTTAACATTTGCAAATATGAAGTCAAATCACTTTTTCAAGTAGCGCTTCATCAATGTGCTCAAGCTCTGACCGGTAACAGCACCCAAATGAAATAATCTCTATACTAGAATCTGATGGGGCAGATGAATCCTCACCAGCCGTGGTCTTAAAAGTCTGGCATTATTCTACAGTTTTCTCTCTGGCAACAAATCTCATGAGAGGACCAAAACCAACAATGCATCAGACCATCTCTCACTACTTTCCAACTCCTCTCAACTGTTGAGTGCTGCAGGTTTTAGCAATCCACAGAAGTAAATCTTGTTTCTTATTGGGACTATTTCTGGCAGAGGAATAACACATATGATGCTCTGGTGAGAATTTCCAGCAGCAGGATGATTTAAATGGAATTAACTCAAAATAAACTATCGTGCCAGTGTTCATCGTAATGAATGTTACTAAGTGCAACTGTGTGTCATTTTTTTCAAAATAGTTTTTAGACAACTACAGGTCTATGGCAATATCAGACTTCAACTACACAGGCACAGATACTTGTAGGTAAGATCAATTAATTGGTTTTGTTCCTTTTATGTAAAATATGAAAAATATAAAATATCGACAGCCTTTTTTTCTTCCATATATTGAACTCTGAGCAACAGTGAGCTTTTGTGCAACCCTGCCTCCCTAAAAAAAAGCATACACCTCTCATTTGTGAATGAGAGCATCTGCTAAGTCGCACAATCATATCAGCAAAATGTTCTCTCACAACATATCTCGTTTGTTCTCCTCAGCTCATCACTCTCAGGAAAAAACATTGCCAGCGAATATAATCTAGGCAGTGATTACGTTTCTGTTCTATAAGGCAAAACATTTTACATGATCTATATTTCAGGAGACAGGATTGCTGTGTGCCATATAGAACAAGGACTCAGCAGTATAGGCTTTTAAAGAAAGACGACTTGTGCAAATCTTGATGACCTCAGGGTTCATACTGGTAAAATCGGTATGTCAAGTGCTCGGCTAGTGATTTATCGATGTAGCAAAGAAAAAGAGCTGTGTTGATGCATGAGAAAGCCTCTGTACGAATAGTTGACAAAATATAAAACAGAGCAAAAACAGCCTTAATGTTGTTGATCTACGTTCTCCCTCCTTTCTTTCTTCCTTTCTTTCTTTCTCTTGTCTAACTGCATTGGTTTATTGTAGATTTACATTAAGTAAGAATATAAGTCAGAATGGTCAGGAAAGATTTTTAACACCTTAAACACAACTCTCTCTCTCTCTCTCTCTCTCTCTCACACACACACACACACACACACACACACACACACACACACACACAGGTCTTCTGATTACAGTCTTTGCCCACTTGACATATGCGGCTGTGTTGGATTTATTATTACCTTTGCATTCAATGGTAGCAACAGTGCTTGGATGTATGAGCTTATCATTTCCCAAAGCCCCTGCTCCCTTTGGAAATGTGTAAAATACCAACTGCTAAAATTGATCATGGCATATTTTCTTCATAAACTAAACAACCTACAACCTGAGTGCCTGTTCAAAACACTGCTTTATTTGGATTTACATTCAACATGTTCCACTGACGGCCAAACACGAAGGAAACACTGTCATGCTAATAAATACTTGTTTCTGGCATGCTTTAGAGTCATTGCACTTTTAGCTATACCAGGGTCACATAATCACAATCACAATACCCTCGTATAGATTGGAGGGAAAACACAAGGGCTCTTCAACTCCAGCTGTGTCCAACCACAAAGCAGAAGTGGCCGCCACTGAAGAACTCTTAGGAGCGCAGAACCTGGGAGTGCAATCCAATTACAGAGCTCTGAGATACATGTTATTCACTCTCTTCCTCTACGCGATGCAGGATGTAAGGGAGAGGGAAAAAAAAAAAAAAACAGACAAGCAATGCAGTTCTCCTAAAGGATGTTGATTGTCTGTACACGAAGGGTTGATTACTGGACATAAATAGTCCTCCTACTTACACTCCGACTCTGAAAATGAAGATGTGAGTTCAAAAAGCTGCAGCATTATGCATAATTGAGTATATATATGCACATACACACCCTTATGCATACAAATGCACAGGTGCACTTCTCCACCCACATGCAGCTTACTTTTCATATTAAATTAGTACTAGTTGTCCTTCTGCTAAATGCAGTTAGAGCACAGTCCCTCTCAGTCTGTGTCTTTCTGTGCCTCCTCCAGCACAGTTTCACCTCCTCCTGGAATCCGTTACTGACCAGCACATACAGCACAGGGTCCACCACGCAGTTCAGACTGGACAGTGCCAGCGTGCACGAGAAGTAAAAGTGCATTTCTTGTTCAAACTGGCAATAACTTCCTCCAGGATTTGTATCTTCGCTGCGGTAGAAGACGAGTGAGCGCACGAGCAGGAGAATGTGATACGGAGCAAAGCAAACTGAGAAGATCCCGATCACCCCAAAGGACAGCAGGCGGACCTTCCTCTTCGCCTGGGCGCTCAGGCCGGGACTCTGGTCCACAGTGGCCAGCACCCTCCAGTAGCTCACCGCCAACACCACCAGGGGCAGCAGGAAGCCAATGCCCACTCTGAGCATATTGAACAAGGCAACGTTATCCTTCATGGGGAAAGTCTCATAACAGCGGTCGTTGTTGTTTTTTTCATCATGGGCATCCGTGAGTTCATCATTAACCAGTACCATGATGTGCAGCACCACCACTACAACATAAACGACAGCGGACTGTGTCCAGGCGTAGCGTGACGTACGGTAGGTCTTGGAACGAAGTGGGTAGGTGACCACCAGGCAGCGGTCCACGGAGATGCAGCAGAGCAGGTAGATGCTGATATACATGTTGGAGTAGTAGAAGAAGCCGGCTACACTGCACGATGCGGCTCCCAGCATCCAGTGGTGGTCATGACGGTAATAATTGATCCAAAGGGGCATAGTGAGGAGGAAAAGTATGTCAGAGATAGACAGGTTGAGCAGGAAGATGCCCAGAATGTTTTGCCGCCGCATTTGCCGCCAAATGGGGCCGAGAGTCAGCACGTTGAAGATCAAACCGAAGATAAAAGACAGGATGTAAACAGACATCAGGAGGTCACTGATGGCGCTCTCGCCGATTTTAACACAGCTTGAGTTTGACGCTTGAGTCGGGCCTGTGTTGTTCATTGTTCCTGTGGTTCTCTGTCACTTTTGTGGTTAGACCTGCAACAAAGAAAAAAAAGAGTTTCACAGTGACGGTTTGTCAGTTAGGCTGAGTAAAAATGACACAGGCCACATGAGCGCTTACAATGCTTTGTTTCTCCATCTTATTTTGTGGTTCACTGAGCTCAAGAGCTACAATAATTTGGTGGGAGGCAGTTTGGCTCGATACATGGTGTTTGGCCAGAGGGAAGTTTCCCCCCCTACAGAAGACATAGGCTTAGTCATGCTCTCTGATGACAACAATTTGCACCCACAGTACTAATAGAAACTGTGTTGGAAAAAAAAAAGCACCTTCTTCATATGTCCTGGTTTCACGGAAACTGAGAGCTTTGGGGAACCAGAGCCTCATATCAGACAAATTAGAGGAAGAAACCTTCAAGGGCCTCTCCCTGGTGTCGGTCACAATATGTTTATGCAACTATGCAAAGTCCAGTTTATTGGCGCAATAAGAATTTGTGATTCTGTGGGAGCAAAACAAGCCACAGTCAATTATCGCTAATTTAAATGCATCCTTACAGAGTCTGACCGACGGTCCGGGTTAATGTCTGATGTAACAACCATCAGCAGGTCTGGGAAGCTGAAGCATCTCCCGGACAAGAGGGATTTAAATGTTGGCCCTGGCTGAGAGGATGAGTAATGTGAACTCCATGCCCTATATGAGTTAATCAATTAATTCCCTCTCTGATTTACGCTGCAGATGCACCGTCAGTCCCGGTTCATCATACAGCTGTGGGTGTGATTCCAGCCTGTCCACATCGTAGATATGAGTCTGTGTCGCCTCTTGTTCAAAATGTTCTAGTCTTGAAATAGCACAAAAAGGGCAAAAAAAAGAGGAAGATTGCCCACACAGGTAAATGTCATCAGGAAATGGTTTATACGAAAGTCACCAGTCGATGCAGATCCCTTGAATCTCTCCTCACAAAGCAACATATGGTTGGTATTTTTTATGTAAAATGACAGGAGCTTACTTTTTATGAGTAGACCTAGATATCATTCTTTCAATTTCCTGTCTCTCTGATTTCAGCATCAGGAAATTAAACCTGCATCTTTATGGTCATTCTTCTGTTTCGCAGTAGCCGTTTTGGATATTTGTTTCCTCCACACGTTCTGTTCTCTCGCTCCGGCTCGGCCCTGGTGTGTTTATACGCTCAGGAAGCATCTAATGCCATTAACGTCTGGACAGAGATAGGCTGTCCCATCCAAACTCAATAATGGAGAAGCCATTTAGAGTCAGGCCATCTTCAGTAAACGGTAATGTGTGCCTGCACGCGTGTGTGCGTATTTGTGTGCACGTGCGTGCGAGCAGGCGTCTGTAAATGGGTTTGATTTAATGGATTATTCATAAAAGTTTCAAATAATGGGCATTGGAAAACTACGCTGTCTGTGTTGTTGGCAGGTTTTTCCTCATGAATCTGAAACCTAAAATTATTCATGGGCTGCTATTTAGTCATCAGTCTGGCTGTGATGACTAACTACAAATTGGTCTTCCCCTTTTACTAACAATTGGCCTGGGTGAAAAGTTTGTTCAGTTCACTTTTATCTCTGCTTTTTACAAACAGTATCAGTCCTTTTCTTTTTCCTCTGGTTTACAGGTTTTAAGCTTTTGGTGTGTTTGCTGTTTAATTTATTTTTATCACCTAATCCTACTCTGGTCCATCCTTTCGTCAGGCTGAGCCAACTATGTGCTTGTTAATTTTTTTAAACTGAAGTAAGCCAGGTTGTTATTATGCAGCCTTGTTACCAGCAAGGAGCCAAATTTCAGCCATTTCCCCAAAGAGGAGGAATCTGCTGTATGTCAAATCTCCTTTTCCAGGCAAAAACATTTTTTATGTTTTATGATTTGCCTCCCTCATATCAAAGCTATGTTTCACGGCCCGCCTGTTCCACATTCCTGTGAGTTTCCACTATTTCTTTTTTGTCAAGCTGCTGCACTCTTCAACCTGTTGTCGTGACCACCGCTGGGAGAGCCGCAGAAAACACTCAACCCTGAAGAGAATCAGCATTTCACGTCTAATTATATTTGCAACGCTGACTCACATAGCCTCGAGCCTGCCATCTTTCCCTTGACACCAGTCCACTGGGGACGAAAGGAAAACTAGCCAAGAAAGTGAGGTTCCAAAGTGAATTAACACCCTGTTTGCAAAACACTAAAAAAATGAATACGTAACATTTTCAACATTCTTTTTTTAAGTCTCGGATCATTTCAAGAGCCGTTATCAATAATGACCTCACCTGTTGTTTAAGCAGCTCCTGATCGTAAAAGAAAGTTGTCCAGTGGGTGAAGAGTCTCTGACGCATTCCAGAGATGTGTGTCAGGGTTGGCACAGTTCAGTCCAGGACGGTCAGAGGATGAGCTTCAGGAGAGACTCCTCAGAGCTGCTGACATGCAGCCAGGCTCCTACAGTCCCACATGAGACTCCAGATAATCACCAGCCAATAGAGCAAATACGGAGCGTGATGGTTCTTCTCTCTGTCTGTTGTCTGATACTTCTCGCTCTGGTTGAGATGACTTGCCAGCCGTTGACAGCCACGGTTGAAATGTCAGCAAAGACTGTGGGGAAGGGATGAGGCAAAGTACAAAAAGGGGAAGACACATGTAGGAGGAGGGAGGTTTGGTTTTGCACATGTGCACAGAGGAAGTAGGCTTCAGGGGTGGGGAGAAATACTAGACTGTGATGGACCAGACATATTACAGATGTTCTTTACTCCTGTGAAACAGAAAAAAAAATTCCAGCACTGTACAATGTGAGAACTGTATTTAAGAGGAATTGAAAATGTGTGGGCATGCAGCTTAACTTTAACGGCCTCATTTTACTTTCATATTGATATGAGTCTTCTCAGGACGGAAGCAGTTTAATTATTAACAGAGTTTCACTTTATAATCTTTGTCCCTCAGTCTTAAGTCCTCTGACGCAGAGGTAGACTTTCTTTATGACTCGGTGCTAGAAAACTGACGTATGCCAATCACTTCAATGCTTCACTGAGGTTAAGACATGAGCTAATGTTGATGTGTACGTGGTGAGCTCCGTACCAGGCAGCGGTTTGAAATATGTGAATATCAGCCGCACTATCTCGCCCCAAACAGCCCCCGTGTCAGTGCAATATCCAACGCTCTTTTATATGTTTATGAAAAGAATCTGTGGTGGATGCCTGCGGCCCATCTGTTAACACATTGAGTAAACATTTACACTAGCTGTAAATGTTCATTATTTTCCTGTGAGCGAGAATGCATACCTGAGGTCAGCTGGAGAAATAAGAGGGACATTACAAAGAGGAAATGGTTAATCATTTTTCCCGATTATTTTCTCAGTAAAATACTCTAAAGGGGGCTTTTGGGCCTTGTCACCTTTCATCAATGAATTTTGAGTGTTTCACATATTTATGATACATTTTGATGAAAATTCAAAAAAGAGATGTTAGTACCTGTATTTGTTTAGCTTTCAGTTGATTTCAGTGAAAATTAGAGGATGTGGTGGCAAAAAATGTTAAAGCTTGATGTCACATGGAATTTACTGAAGCTACTCCTTTTTTCTGGAACAGTATGAATTCATCAGTGGCTTTTCCAAGGAACACATTCACAGATGTGTACATAGCCCTGGAGTGACTTGTGCAAACTTGTGCTCTGAGCAAGTACCTTGCTTTTACTTATAGGTCATGTGTTAGTGCACTGAGAGAGTGATCGGTCGCTGTGATCAATCCTCCTACTGGCCCCTTCCTGGAGGAGAGAAGGACAACATGCACAGTCCTTTTTTAAAAATGTGTTCTTAAGTTCAGCTGAAGTCGATATGAGGCTTCAGTAATCTCTGTTGGTCAAATCAAGTTGTTATTTTACAGATTTAGAGCCTTTTTACTGTGTAATCCCCCAGACGGTGTTTCCTTCTTCTATTAAAAAGACTGTACTTTTGGAAGATAACCACTTGTTTTTCTCTGACTCAGAAACATTTTTACACTGAATTTCTGTCCGGATGGACGAGATCAGCAGCGACCACTAACTCTTAAAATGTACATACAGGCATTTGAATATTGTTTTAAGACCATTATTCAAGTTTAGGTAGCGTTCGGTCATATGATGTTCTAACCTTCATTATCGCAAATGTAGCATAATGCGTGAAGCTTAACGTGATGCTTCAGCTTGAAGGGAGGTTCACTGATGCATTAGTCTCTCATAAACAAACACCAATATAAGTATAACTTCAGGAAGCAGGAGCTCTTTAGGATGATGGATCTGCCGTCTGCAGTGCAGACGTTAAACTATTTAAAGTGCTGCATCTTGTTAATCTAAAGTGCTCCTGCTTCCTATATAATTGACTATGCGTGTTTTGTTGTGGATAATAATATATAATAACTGCAACCTACCATTTCCAGCTACAACAACAACAACAGTTTATTAGCATAACAAAGCACGACCTTGTTGGCAATTTGTTATGTCATTTGGTGATTTGTCTAAACATCTGACTATCGTGCTTTTGAAGGTAACACAGGAAACCAACTTGAGTTTGTGAAATTTATAGTAACACTGAAGTCATCTGTGATCTGTGGTCTGACGCCCTGGCAGGTCAGTCACCTCACTGAACTGCGCAAAGGAAAGCTTTCCTATGACATTTGAAAAGCACAGTTTGTAGGTGGAAATTTTGTGATAGTTCAAGAGTTGGAAAATGAGTTGACATTTAAAAAAAAAAAAAAAAAAAAAAAAAAAAGCCAAAGCCTGTGGAAGTTACCTTTCTCGGTTTCTCCTTTTCATTCCAAAGAATGAAGTTGAAACACAGTGTCACCAGTTTCGGTTCATTTGAAGGCAGCACTCCCACATGAGGATTGTACTCACCACGAAACTACAGCACTTTTAAAATCCTTTGGTTGCTTCGGTTTTTCTGACAGGTGAGTTCTTCCGGCCTGACTTGACTTTGACTTAGAAGCAGAGGGTGATAGATGCTCGTTGGATGAACAGTTCGCAACAGCCTGTGAGTGAAAAGTGAAAATGAACAGAAAACACAGACTGAAATAAAATAAGAGAATTGTAATGTAAACATCATTTTACAAATTCATTTATTAAGTAAGAAAAGTAGTTCATCACTCAAAATACAAACATGACAAAATAGAAGTATTGATTTACACATTTAATTAACATCTTACTGCTACTGATTAACGTGTACATTAAATCTAATTTAATAAGTCATTCTATGAATTGATTGAAACACCTGTTTGGTCTATTTCTCCATTTTGTAAACTTGTATACTGGGCCATAAAAGTGTCTCTTTCTCATCTAACAAATGAGTCTGTGAACATAATATTCTAAACGTCTTTATTTTGTGATGAGGTCGTATTTCACACCTCCCCCTGATTTTCCACAAGGTTTGACTTGAGACGAGCTTGGTGTGATGTGAAATGAGCGCCGGTTTACCTTTGGGTTTTGCATGTGCCTGACGACTGGAATCGCTCTGCAATTTTCTGTAATTTTGCAAATTGTTATACACTGTTTAGTTATTCCCTTTAAGAATGCATTATGCCTGAGTGCCAGGGCAAACTCAGCAGCTGGCACAGCCTTTTAATGTACATTATGGCCAAACTGCAGGTCATCGGTTCCGCAGTCAGAATGTCTGACGAGCAAAGTGCAATCAGAATTTGCGATCATGTTACACAATTACGGACTGAAGATTTCCAAAGCTAACAAGCTTTTTGTGTTGTGTGTCCACTCACAGTGTTTCAGTTGATGTCTCTGAAAACAGGTTTGCTGAGCTGAGGTCACTTGATAAAGGTAATGAAAAACCTAAAAAATGTTTTTCTTTTTTTTTCAATTTGAGGGTTTTTCTCAACAGTGCTTTATTATTGTCAACCAGAACCAACAGTGAATTAATCGTACTACCAGTGTTGTGTGTGCAGCCAAAACCTGATTATACCTCTGTGCCATAGAGCTCCATTATGGTCCAAAACTGTAAAAACACATGAGCACAGGGTGAGCAGTGAATCCCACATACATCTTACTGCTGATAGAGATACTCACTAAGGCACCAAATGTGTATTAATCCACCACTGAAAAAAGTCCCCAACAAACATGCTCTTTACTCCTGTCTGACTAACATTCACTCAAGTAAATTACTGACTCCTTTTTAAAGATCATTTGATATATTTTGTGAGCTGTTTTTAAAGATTCATGTCTTCAGTATGGGAAGCAAAATCCTTGGGGTAGACAGATTGCTGACTGGGGTTTTCCATGGGATTTGCTGACAATAACAGAAACAAAAAATATTACCAGACTAATATCAACTGTTTGTTTCAGATGAACTAAGCTCTAGACGTCTGCAATGCATCCCATGTTTTAGATTTGCTCAGAAAATCAAAAACAATGTAAATGTAGAGTAAAATTATTTTCAGGCTTGGATTGAACAAAGCTCTTCTAACTTGTTGAGTGAACACTTTCCTGTCTGAGTAAATATTCTGTATGTTTACAGCTGCCATCGAAGGTGGACATTAAATGAAAAATGATGTGGCAGTTGCAAGCATCAGTTTATTTTCATGTAACAAGCACATATTTCATCTCTTAAGGTCCTCTTTCCTCTAACAAATTTAGTGATTTTTCGCATAATTAAATGAAGCTATAGCAACTTCATTACTGGTGCCAAGTACGAGTCTCTCTGAGGTTTGGCTCGGCCTCTTTTGCTTTACTAAGTGAAGGGTCTCCACTGCCACTTGCCAGAGCAAAGACCGTATCCTGGAGAAGTGCGGCTGAAGGGATAGTGACAAACCTGCCTACACTTGAAAGACATGAAAGGAGACAGGACAAGGGAAAGAGCGTATCATTTGGCATCATTTGAGGATGATGATGGATGTAGTGTAGTAGGAACAAGAGTGCACTTTCACGAGAGGAGCTGGCTGAAGGGCACTAATCACAAAATGGAAAACAAATCTCTCTCTTCGCCTCTGTAGCCACAGGGTCCTCGAGTGCCACTCAGTCTGTGAGGGGTAATATGTTTTTTTTTTTTTAAAAAAGTCTTTATCCTCTGACAGCTGAGAGTATTTTTTTTCAGTGCCTGTGCTTTAATGCCTATATACAAAAAATCCATCCAATCTTGACACATGTCGCATATGAGAGCATCCTCATGACATTTAAGCAGAAATGATAGTCTGCATATTTGAAATAACCTAATAACTGTGGTGAAAAATAATACATGACTGACACGTATTTTAGTGCTGACTCATCACCATACATCCACAACTGCTTACTTCTGTATATTTCCTCTCTAGAAATGGATGAAGGATACGATAAATAAAACATCCGAGACAAAAATGAATTTTGCTCAAGGTTTGTATTATCTGTTTCCAAGGCTAGGATCATCCTTCAAACATGTTATACACAGTCTACGCATATTTGACAACTACATAAAGTTCAGGTTACACATGTGTATAATAGACCGTCATGACTACAGTATGCTTTATATTGTATCTAGATAACTCTACTTCACAGAAACATGCAACATATTGACATGACTGGTAGTCCATAATCAAACTACATACACTCTCCGACAGTGAGTCTAGTAACACAAGCAGTCCGTCTACGCACTTGGATCATAGGGAGAGGTCTGCTATTCTGAACAGCAACAAACAAGGGGCTGTGTTGTTTAAAAGGTTATCTGCTCAGGTGTAAAAATGCTGCGTTCATTGAGTCTATCTGAATCTTTGAGGACATGTTTTTCACGATTTAAATGATACAACAACTGCGGACTTCAGAGATGGGAAAGACTGGGCCACTAAACGCCATAAAAAGCAATTTTCAATAATTAGTCTTTGTGTTGTATAATAAGTCATCCGCAGGGAGAAACGTCTCACAAGACTGTAAACAGGACAAAGCATTTAAAGCCACAAAGACATCTTTAATCACATATGCTTTCCAAGAGTCTGCTGTGGCTCGTAGCTAGTGATAATTACAGGAGGATTTGCTGTCACCGGATCGATACTTTCAGTTTTCACAACAGGACGTGCATTTATGGGAATGCATTTATGACTGCAGATGGGTTTGATTTCATGCCTGAGCAACAGTAATTGCCAGCAGAGAGGAAGCCTTTTGTCACCATAAAGCGTTCCATCACTGAAAATAAAGATTGAACCGGTCTTTCCTGACGACATAAGGGGGACTGCAATTCCAGTCAGTACAATTTAATGGCTCCTTTAATACAAGGCAGTTTCCTCTAACTTCTGTTTGCTTACAAGAACTCTCCGAATACACCTACACCATATTCTTATCTTAATTGCTTGAGGTGATATTTTCTGTTTCGCTTTAATGCATTTTACAGAGACAGGAAAATGGTTGCTCTTGATTCATCTGGCAAATTCAGATATAAACTTTGACTCCAGTTTGTGCAGGCTCCCCGGGTCGGCTGCATGGAGAGTGTGAGCGGTCTTCATCGTGGAAAAGAGCTTAAAGATGAACGAGGATCAATAACAGCAGAGGTAACTTGAAAGAAGTTTAAATGATCTCAGGCTGGAGGAAAGAAATTTGATTTATTGCTGTAACATTAAGAGCTGGCACACAGATGTTGTGCTGTATAACAGCTGGACATTATTCTCATTAGACCCATATGACTTTTAGCACCTTACGTCTCTTTCAGGCCACACGTTGGCCATCCCTCCCTCCCTCCCTCTCCATACTTCTCTCCACCTTCCTAAATGAGCTCGAGTCCTCTGTCTCTGTCTCGGGTCAGAGGATGCTGACTCTCTCAGTGAGACCTTGCACATCCGCATCCTCCCCGGCCTCCTCGTCGTCAGAGGCCGGCGCAGGAGGCGGAGGCACGAGGTGAGCCGGGTAAGGCAGAGTGTGTTCGCGGGCAAACATTTGCCAGCGGCTGTCATCGCTCTCATGGGTGATGTAACGTCCGCCGAGCTTGGTTTCCAGCTCCCGCAGGTCCAGCCATGTCTGATAGTCCTGAGGAATGGGAATGAGCAGAGGGATGAAATTTCAGTCTCGGTTTCAGAAGCCTTGAGTGTAGATCAAAGTTAAATGGGGTTTTATGTGTTTATACAACTGCAGCACATCTTCCAGTAATCACTTTAGGTCATGTGTGTACGTGTGACAGTAAGAACTTGAATGACTGGTTCAAATGTCTCATCCATGTTAGGGCTACTGTGACATTGACAGTGGACTAGTTTTAACCTGCAGAGACGACTCACCTGTTTTTCCACTGCTAACCATTTCATTTTGAAGGAGACTTAAATGCTCAGTCAATGAAAACTTCATTTTTGCAGCTAATCTGTCTTCAAAGTTCCAAAAGTTCAGACAAGAGCTGCTGTCTCGACGCTTGTTATAAACGCAGACGCCTCAGGTTTGTATTTGCCATTTTCTGTAATGGCCATAGATTTTACTGAGAGGTTTGCAGAAGAAAAACAAAATGAATTTCTTGTGAGGTGCTGCTCTGCCACTAAAGTTATTGGCAGTCACCTTATCTGGAATGGGTACTGCTTCCTGCACTTTGAATGGAGGATTAATTCTTGTATCAACTGTCAGACAGAGTTCAAACAATGTTCTTTATTCACACATAAGTATTAAACAGTGTGTGCTTGTGTGTCTGTGTGTGTGGTTTCTATATGCTACCTGTAGGTATACGTGACTGAGACTCTTGTCCACACTGTAGCGTTTCCTCATCTTAACTTGCAGCAGGTTGTTGATCAAGTCGATTGCTGGAAAGACAAAAGCAGAGAGATTGGTATATAAAAAGAAACTGAGTGATTGCAATAAACAGACACACGACATCGTTACAAAAATCATGCCTTAATGCGTCAGATTTGTCTGAATGATTCTATTTCTGCATATAGTGGAAATGAACAGGAACCGTGTTGAATACGTCACAGTGATGTAGATGTGAAAACCCACATCATGAAGTAAAAGGCTTATCAAGGATCAGGGTATTATTGCAAAATGCATGGTGTGATTGCAATATTTTTGTTCCTCATGCCTTGTTCTGGTTTGACTTTTCATGTTAACCTTCATCATATACACTCAGTTGCCTGTTTATTAGGAACACCAAGGTAGTAATGAAAGCAGAAACATCTCTCTGTATAATGCAGTTCAATAGCACGACAAACTACATCCTGTAAAATGATCATAAAAATGGAGGATTTATTGCAGGGCCATTGTAGTAGACAGCCTCAGTTTTGGCCAGGTGTGCATAATAAACTGGCAACTGAATGTCTTCCCACTCCTACTTCTATGTGTGTCTAACAATAAAACTCCCCTCTCCTCCCTCTGTGGTTACCATCACTGGAGATCTGTTTCCAGGGGTTGGGAGGGTACATGAAGGCTGCGTTGTGGATCTGGTCGTTGATATCTTCATCCTCGTTAAACGGGAAAGTCCCGCTGAGGCTGACATACATGATGACGCCGACTGACCACATATCAAGCGAGCGGTTGTAGCCCTGATTAAGCAGAACCTCTGGGGCCAGGTAGGCTGGAGTACCAACCACCGAGCGACGGAAAGACTTCTCGCCGATGATACGAGCGAAACCAAAGTCACACAGCTTCACCTATGAGAAGGAACCAGAAACAGCGGTCACATTGTTATTTGGGTAGTCTGAAAACAAACTAGGTTGAAACCTCCTATGTGGTTGGACAGTGTATATTCACCAAATGCGTGTCACAAAAGCTTTATGTAGTACAGTCGCGTGGCTTGTGTGTGGTGGGTTTTTCATGTTTTTAGGTTGTAGGAAGTCCTATTTACAAATAGACGCTATTTTGTATGAAAAGTTTGTTAAGTAATATTTTGTACATGGAGAACAAAATGCTGTACAGTGGTTCAACCAGATAATTGAAAGGGCAGAAAGAGACAAAGATACCTCTGAGTCATCCGTTTTTGGAAAAAGAAATTGGAAGTTTAGCATCAAAATCTGTACAGATTTAAATGGTTCCTGGTGTCAGTGTCAAGTACACAGTGGAATTAAGAGAGAGGGTTGGTCTAGGGCAGGGGTCGGCAACCCGCGGCTCCGGAGCCGCATGCGGCTCTTTCATCCTTATACTGCGGCTCTGAGTGGCTTGGGAAAATAAATTACTAAAAAAAAACTAAGTATTTAATTGAAGTGTATTTTATTTGTGTTAGTTCTTTAATATTTTAGTTCTAGATTGGAAGATTATTGTGATCTTGACATATTAGAATAAATATATTTTATTGTTTTTCGTCGCTCAAAATAAACGTCATACTCGCGAAAGCCGGTATAACCTTCCAAGACCGGACAAACTCGTGTTTGAAACATGGAATGCCATCCCCGACACCTACATGAACATGAAGACATATGCCTTTGGAGTCCTGTCGATCTTCGGATCCACATATGTATGTGAGCAGCTATTCTCCACCATGAACTACATTAAAAACAAACTCCGCTCACGCCTCACAGATGACAGCTTACGTCCTGCGTAAAGATGAGAGTGACGTACAGCCCCGATTTGCAGACGCTGTGCGCAGAGGTTCAGGAGCAGAAGTCCCATTAACCAGGTAAAATAAATATTTATGCAGATATTTTGCAAATATTTATTTTTCATTGTTTAGTGACACGGTGCTTTCTTCCCCAATTTATTTTTTAAATTCAGGTCAAGACTCCGCTACATGCTCTGAAAGCCCAAAGGCGATATAAGGATGACGGCTCACTGCATTTTTTTTTTGCTTTTGTTTGCTACATGGATAATTTAAGTTCAGCTTTTTAATGTATTTGAAAGAGACATTCAGACATTGTATTATTTTTTCAAGAATTCAAAATGTTCAAAATGTGTTCATTACATAGATAAAATTTAATTTTCTCTGTAGCACTTCGTGGATTTCATAAGCAACACACTTTAGTGTAAGGTAAGAAAAAGCAATATATACAGTATTATCTTCATTTTAGATAAGATGATAGCCCATCTTCAAAAGGGTAGTCAAAGCACTAATAAGTGTACAGCTGGGGTGAACCCCGAAGCATGAAAGGGAAGTTGTTGTTTTTTTAAAATATTTTTTCTTTCTATTTAATAAATGCGTTCATAAATAAATTCATTTTAGATGTCAAAAAGTTTTTGCGGCTCCCAGTGTTTTCTTTTCCGTGGAAACCGGATCAAATGGCTCTTTCGGTGTTAAAGGTTGCCGACCCCTGGTCTAGGGTTAGCACTATTGACAAAACATGGTCTGATAAATCACGGTTCAAATCTGTTCAATCTAACCACTGAGCAGACCCAAAGAAAATGGGTTGTCAAAATATTTAGAGCCCAGTTACATTGTTGTGGTTTAATAATGATGAGGGATCAGTTCAAATTCAGAATCACAGTGTACTGTAAGAGCATCCTTAAAACTATTTCAAATACATTCATTCATTTATACATACATATATTAAATATATAATAACATATTTGGACACTGTTTATCTTTGTCAAAATAGCCATTATTGAAGGAAAGAAGGAAAATATCGCGTATATTTGTGTATATGGGACTGATGATGCCTATTCTTTTTTTATAGGCCAGTGGGGAAACTCCAGCACCTGGCTTACCACTTGTGTAAAATCATCACTCACAAGTGAGTCAGGGACAGACTTTCACATTTACAGGGCTGGCCCTGCTGTCTTGCGGTCCAGACAAAAAAGGGGGAAGTGGTTAATTGAGATAGAGGCCTTTGAGAATAAATAGATGTGAGGAAACTCATCTGAGCAACTGCACTGCAACTGGGTTCACATGGTTATTATAGAGCATGAAAACCATGGCATATGACAACAAGTTTATTTTAGTGTGTGTGTGTGTGTGTTTGTGTCTGTACCTGGGGGAAGGGATCAGCAGACGCAAGCAGCACGTTCTCAGGTTTCAGATCGCAGTGAACGATGTTCTTAAAGTGAAGATGTCTCAGCGCTGCAAGAATCTGCACATGCATACCCACAACCACACAAACAGGATGTGAATTAGTCTGAAGTTAGCACAAAGCCACACACAAACACACACACTTTCAAAGTTGAGTTCTGACGCATTGAATATGCATCATGAGGTCCAGATAAGCAGACCGCACAATGCTGCAAGACACTTCAACGTCAGGACGTCACTGCCAGTAAGACGTAACAAACAACAACAGCAAACACTTTCCATGTCAGAGCATAATCATTACGCACAGTAAATCCCTCCTCTGCTGGGGCGCATACACACCTGAGTGATGAGGAACTTAGTGAGCCTCTCAGGCAGTCGGCCTTTCTCACTGGAGAGGATCATCTCCAGCATGTCACCATGTAGCTTCTCCATCACCACAAACACCTTCTCCGGGGTCTCGAACATGCACTCCAGGTTCACAATGCCCAGGTGGCGTAGACTCTGAGAGAGGGATCAGAGAGGAGAGGGGGGGGAGAAGGAGGAGAAATAGGATGGTGTGTAAATTGAGGTTTGTTTGTTTGAGGAGAAAGAGAAAATGGTGAAAGAGGAGTATTGACAGAAGGAGAATTGAAATGGGTTAGAATTGGCACATTAAAGGTGAATGGGGAAAGAAAAAGAGACAGTGTCAACAACAGACAGTAAACCACAGGCAGGAATGTGAAACACAGAAGAGATAACAGAAAATTGATTATGACGCAGTTACGCCATAAGATATTTTCTATTTTCAACCACTTATTTCTATGACTCAGCAGGGCGTCATTTTTTAAACGTATTTCACTTGAAACCTGGGGAATGTGGCAGAGCTTTTATTTTCAGTCCAACAGGCCGAATGATGGGGAAGTTTGGTCTTTTAGTAGCAGAGTCATACATAGGTTCAGACAGCAAATAGAGACGGTAATGCAGCTCTGTCTCCATCTGCTGGTGAAAAATGTAATGTACATTTAAATTGATGGCCAAAACCACAGTAGTCACAGATTGAGAAAAGTGACATCGAAATGTATTGGAAATGCAAAATTCCCAAGAAGACATACAGTAGAAAACACAACATAAGAGCTTGTGATGTCACCAATTCTCACAATACATACAGAAAAAAATGTAATACTAACACCAAAATGTTATTTTGATTTCATGTTATTTTTTTCACATTTGTTCATTAAATAATTTATTTTGTAAAAATTTGAGTGTGCTACAAGTTTTCAGCTTCTCACCACAAATGTTCAACTAATTCACTCCTTTAACTGAAATACATTGACTTTTACGTTAAACCTACTCTTTTTTTGCTCAAGCATTCACTTTTCTTTAATTTTTATGTTTGTTTTTAGAGGCTTTAATTTAAGAAATTGTTTTTGGATTTCGAAGCTGGAAGCCTGATTTCAAAAATGCGTTATGTAAAGATAAAGCAGAGGAACTGATTGAAAAATTGTGTTCCTAGACGGAAATTTAATTGTCACTTTGTTTCAAATAAAAGATCTATGCAAATAATATAATAGGCAGAAAAGTATTACAAGTGACCGTGGACAACCTAAAATTGTTTTTTAAAATGTCAAATAATTATGATTCATCACAGGGATCAAAAATGGCAATTTTAGAAGTCAGTTATCAGATGAATCTGACATTTACAAACTGACCACACAGACGAGGCTACTGTTTTCCTCAGTGTGGGATTTTCCCTTAGAAAAGGTCCACAAACCATAAATTGATTTGGTCAGACACTGAATCATCTTTTCCTAAGAAGGAACATAGATGCAACTGTTTCATGTACTTCCTCTTAAAAAAAATACCGCTCAACATTATTTATGCTGAGATATCAATATTGAGATTCACAGCAAAATTAAGTCAACGCAAACCTGATCAATGTGACGATGGACAGTTCGTTCGAATGAATGTCAACATTTTTCATGGATGGGCCAATATAACAACACCAATATCCAATACATAGCAAAGGACTTATTACTGTGTACAAGCGATGCCCATTTACAGCTGCAGTGAAATGTCCAGAATGTGTGTGTTTACCTGCAGTATGGCCACCTCGTTCCTCAGCTGGCTCTCCTGCTTGGTGGGAAAGCGAAGCTTGTCGATGACTTTGACAGCTACGTCCCTCCCTGTCTTCCTGTGCTTTCCTGATGGAGAGATGACGTGTTAGTAACAGATGTGGTTGTAAACTGAACCTCACATGAATATGTCTTGGGCCCTGTTATCTGGTTTGTCATGTACTTTAAACTTATACTCTTCAGAATCAAGAAGGACAGTAAAAAAAAATTGATGCAGAACCAGAGATCTTATCGTTTTTATTCCTTGTCAAAACCTGGTGCCTACCATACTTTACCCACAATGCAACTTGGTTTGGTCAGGGTGTTATGGTGGGACCAACAGACTCACATGGCACATAAATGTCACAATTATACAGTACAGACAATGTTTTGGGGGGGGGGGGGGTTGTGATGTCTTAAGTCTTGAAAGCTGTTTTATTTTAACCTGCTCATTTTGACCTTACATACAGCTCAATCAGCATCACCGGACATTGATCTTCATACCTCCATACACGACTCCAAACTGGCCAGATCCCAGCACTTCATCAGCAAAAATCTGGTACACTGTACCAATATCCTGTAGGAGAGCAATAATAGATTAATCATTATCTTCATCATCAATGTATAATTCATTTAAAAGGTTGAAAAAAAATTGATATAAATTGATATTAGGTCTTACCACATTCTCTTGTATTTGACTGTTGGACACTGATATGCTGATCGAGGCTTGTCCTGAAAATACAGCACCAGGAACAATGGTAAACAGTTCTATATTGTGTATTATTTACTAAGGAGAACTTGTCAGTAGCTATTATCACACATGTATAGTGAGGTATTCTGTTTGACATTAAAATAGGAGAACTTCACACAACCTTAGTTCTGCTTATTAACATTGCATAACAACTTATTGCAAGAGTCTCCTCTCCAACATGTTTTGGCCTCATCTGGATATTTCTAATAAAGACTTAAAGAGCAGACTATTCTAGCCAGTCAGAGTTTTTCACATTTAGTCATTTGTTATTTAAGCACCTAGTTGACTGACAGCAACTCTCTTTTTTGGCATGAAATTGACCATCCATAAATCTCAGGCTGTAATGTGCTGATGTGCATTTGGCTGCTCTTGACTTACTGTGCGTGGTGTTCCCCGCAGCTGGTGGTGCGTCCTGAAAGATGACCGGCATCAGGGCCTGCCGGATGGCGCTCTCCCATGCCTTGGCCACCTCGCGCCCAATGCCACTGTTGGGAGCCACTTGGCTGGGGGAGGGCGGGGTCGGGGGGAGAGTCTGGGGGTTGCTGGGGGACATAGAGGGGAGGGTGTTGGGGTCCTCCCCGACAAAGTAGCACATAGTGCCAGTGATGAGCTCGAAGCAGTGAGGGTTTGTGCCTGGGGGGACGAGGCTGAAGTTTCCAGCAGGACGCACCTCCAGGATCTCAGACAGAGGAATCTCCTGAGGGAGGATGGACCAATGATGGAGTAATGAAAAAAGGTTGCACACTTCGAACAACTGAAATCATAGCATTTTCATGAAGTAAAGTATATTTACCTTGTAGTATTTGTTGGAGGTGTTGTTCTGGAAAAGGATGACACACTTACAGTCCAGACGCCAGTAGTGCCTCTTTCTCTGTCGGAGGTCGGAGTCAGGTGTGAAGGTATGGCAGGACATTGGAGAGAGGACAGAGAGTGAGGGATGGGGCATGGATCAGGGCAAAGTTCAGGGATCAGTATGAATACATATCAAGTTGGGAGTCGACGTCCAGAGGAGGAGACGACCGGCCAGATGAGAAAGGCGAGGAGGAGTACAAGCTGTGAGACGAGAAGGTGGAAACAAAGAGAAAAGAGACAAAAGTGAAAGAAAGAAAAGGAAGGTTTTAGTAAAGTCAGGAAGGGAAAACAAGCAAGAGCAAGACAAGAGAGGCAGAAAAGTTTCACAAAGAGCTCAAATATTAAGAATAAGCCAGGGGACAGAAAAGGCAGAAAATGGGCTTTTAACTTGAATTCAGGACACATCAGCTGAGTGCTCTTATGTTTTCAGAGAGAGTTAGCCTCATCGACAAGGCTGTACTATTTTTTTTATCCAAGCACACACACACAAATACAAAGCAAAAATGGAACCAATTTAGCGCATAAAAGCAGAGACCAAATGAATAAGGTCGAAATCGTTGAGAGAGGAGCTGAGGCCTAGGCGACCAGGAGCTCCTTTATATCTCTGAGTGAGTGGAAAGTAAACAAAACAATCTTGCTGCAGTCAATCATAGAAAAGAGAGTGAAGGAAGTGAATTCATGCATCTAGAATAAATTGACTTAAATGTATGTTCCACTCCTACAATAAATATAGTTTAAGTTAACCGCAGACTGGTTTAAACACTCAGAGAGGTGGTAAAGGGAATTTGTGTACAGATAATGTTTTTACCAGTGTGTCCTTATTGCTGTAGTGAACCATCCATCCTTCCTTGATCGCCGTACTGGATCGGCGGGTTGTCTGTCTCACCGACTGTACCACCCTCATTAGCGGGATGTAAACACTACAGGAAGAGGGACAGAACTCAAATGGTCAGCAGCAGGGAGTTTCTATGTGCACCATTATTTGTTGTATGCGTTCCTATAACGTTCTCGACTTGTTATAGTTTCTCTCCAAATGTTTACATCTTCCTCATACCTCTGGTCTCCGCTGGTTCCGTCCTGGTTGTTGTCAGGAGAAAAGGAGCCAGGGATGCTGCAGGCCTCGTCTGAGTCGTCTATCGAAGACTTGTCCGAGGCATCGTAATCAGTGCTGTAGTCCATGGGAACCTCGGGATCTGCACTGGGACTCAACATGTCTGCGGTAATAAAGAGGGAGAGAAGCAGCTGAGTCCGACTTCATTTCAAGACAACATGTGTTTAAAATGCTGTGAATAACTACTTGCTACTGCTACGACTATAAGTTCATTATCAAAAGAGAGTTTTTCATGCATCAATACTGAGTACAGATAATACTTACCACAGTTACTTCTGTTGTCTGAGAAGATAAAAACATTAGTAGCAGTGAGTTTCAGTCTTGTTAGATAATGTGTTTTATCATATATGGTTATTAAAGTAACTTAGTTTTGACAATGGAAACATGCAGATAAGAAAACAACACTTTTATCAAATCCATGCAGGGTTAACAGAGAAACAAACACATTAGAAAAGATTTATATCTACCTCCGATAGTCTCCCCGAGGCAGTCATTAGGAACCTTGTACACGCAGCGTTTATGGCAGTTGAACTTGCAGTCTGAGAGGAACAACAATTCATCCTGATCAGATTACATCCAATCTGTTTAGATCTAGCTAATATTCTGCATCGCACTGGATGATATGAGTCTCTCTCTCTGTCTGTCTGTACTCACCCTTGCACTGAAGGCCCTGCCTGAACAGCCCTCGGAGGAGCCTCTTGCAGTACTGGCAAACTGTCGGCCGTGTGTACGAGTGGACAGCGAACGTGTGGGGCACCTTCACCTTGCTCAACAGGATCTTGTCCAAATGAACAGGTCGGCCCGTGTAGAAGCGCCGGGCGTCGCTTGGGGTCCGGGGCTGGCAAAATAGACAGGAAACAAAGATCATCAATGAAACTGATTCATGGGTAAATTAACTCTGTTATCTACCTTTGGCAACAATGCAAGTACAAAACTAATTAACCACTAAAGCATTAATTTATTCATTTTGATCGGATGTTTTTTCTGGCCATTTCAGGTCAGCAGAAACAAATTGTGGACACACGAGTAGAGCAACATCATAAATCAAATTTAGTTATGTTTCTGACCACCTGTTAAATGTGAATTTAATACGGACTTTTTTATAGCTCTGTTTTTGGTCTTTACCAACTCTGGAGGAAAATATCTGACTCTGTAGCTTCTAAATGCTCCACTATGTTCAACAGATAGAATCTCTAACTGTGTCTGTCTGCTGCTTGGTGATGAGCAGGTAGTGTGTGGCATGTTTTTAAGAGGTTTTTTCACTGATACGATCTGATCCAAAAATGACACTGTGAGAGTTGTGAGAGTGAACCAAAACAGTAAAACTCACTATAACACTTCTTTATAGTGAAGCTCACTATAACGCTCCATAAGGGGAGCCCCAGATTCAGGTGATAATTATCTGTAGGTTCATGACTTTGAGCGACCCCTCTACATTGTCATCTGATACATTGTTAAAATAAAAATAGTGATTCAAGCCACTTTGGTAATTAGAGTACATTAATATAAAAATAAATCAGCAGTAAAGTTATTTTGCCTTGACTGAGCTAATCAGCTTACTTTAAGGGTTCACCCTACAAACCACTAGTAGTGGAATGTAGTCATGCAGGTAGTTTTGGTTTTCATAGGTTTGGTTTCATTTGTAGATGTTTTCAGATATCTAACAACACCTTGTATGCCTTTGGTACAAAGAAGTTCAACTGCAAATTGTTTGGGACGCAGGTAAATCTGTGGATAATTGTGAGTGACCTAATGATTGTTTCTGGAAAGTTAGTGTTGAAGTGTGGCCATCACATATTTACTCTTAGTCTCAGCATAAAACTTTCGAAATCAGTGACTTAGCTTAATTAAAGTTAAAAAAAATGCTTTAAAAAAATCAGTTTGATGTGGTCGAATAATGTGCACTTTAATTGTCTAAAACTGAGCAGTTCATTGTGTGCATGAGCCCACCAGTACCATTTGTGTGTGTGAGCGGATGAGGCTGGCGTCCTCTGCGCAGGTGGAGGCCGTCCCCACGCTGTACACTGACTCAGTGGTGGACAGACGCAGGGACTGGCTGCTGCTCAGGGACGTGGTTGACAGACGCCGTTTGCGAGCTCCACTGCAGTTGTTTGGGATGCTGAACGCACAACGCTTGTGGTAGTTTAGTCCACATCCTGCAGGGGGCGGCATGGATCAGAGAAGCAGGAAGAAGGAGAGGAGATGGAGCATACTTGGTGAGTGACCACATCACAGTGTCTTTTCTTATTCACACTTCACCTCCCTGTTTTCCTCACCGTCACACTTGAGCCCTTGTCTGACGAGTCCAAACAGCATCTCCCCGCAGTGATCGCAGAAGGCCGGGGCCCGGTACGAGTGCACGTTGAGCGCGTGGGGCCGGATTTGGAAATCTTCAAACGTGGCCGCCGCTGAAAGGGATCACAGGTGTAAGAGCGTGGTCACAGTGGGTGTCAAGGGGGGTGTACAATCATACAACTGTAGCTGGGCAGAATGAAGGACGATTAGATGGATGGGATGGAAACAGGATGGAAAAATGGAACAGATTAGGCCGGTGTAAGATAAGTAGTAAAATAAGCAGATAACTGAGGACTGATTTCAGGAGCTGTGATATAGAATGACCACAGTAATAAAGGGGAGATTGCAGAGGAAAGAAGGAAGGTGATTTAGATTTGAATATGGCTATCTGGTATTGTGATGGCACACGATAGTCAGAGAAGAGAAGAGAAGAGAAGAGAAGAGAGGAGAAGAGAAGAGAAGAGAAGAGAAGAGGGCTGGTTACTTACCAGAGAGCACCACCTCCACCAGATCTCCCTCCTGAATGTCACTGGCACCTTTAACCAGTTGCAGGATGTTGTTGGTGGACGTGTCATGTTTGAACAGCAAAATCTTGTCATAGATGCCATAGAAGCCGCATTCTGGGAACTAGAACACACACACACAAAAAAAAACTATCAAGAAGCAGAATAGGCAGCATTTTGTTGAAGGATGTAGTTGCATTTCACATCATTCAAAAAAGGGTCATTCAAATAAAGCTTAGTGGTGACTGAGGTGTTTACTGAGTTTGTCTTAGTGACAGAAAACGTTTTAGTTTAAATAAAACAAAGACTCATTTAAATCATGATTTAAAAGGTCACATGCTCAACAACTTTTAAATCAACAAATTGCGTAATATTTACCTTGACATGTTTGTATATTAACATTTATTACTCTAAGAACTAAATATTAGGGTAATAGATGGACTTTACTAAATATTTATAAAATAGAATGCAGCTACCATAAACATCACTTTTTTTTACTTATGATTCATAAAACATGATGATGAAAGGTATCAAAAAACGTGTTCATGTTTTGAAGCAACGTGACGGAGCATGCAAAACAGAAATTTGAAAAATTGCTAATTTTGAAAGGATTGTTCATGAATGTTTGGATTCTCACAGAACTATAGAAACAAAATGTTTTAAACACTGTACATCACAAACAGATGTGTATTTTATATATTTTAAATAAAAAATATTTTATTTCCATAACTTGTTTTTTTCTTTTAATGTGTTAATTGTTATGCACTAATACATCAACGCATTTTCCTTGTATGTGAAGCCTTCTTGTGAATAAATCTGATCATAATCAAATCAAGCCATAATCAAGTCGACTTCGATAAGACATGAATGTTGAGTCCATAATAAACTACACTAACATCCTAATCGGTCACTGTTTTGCCATTCGCATTAATAATAACAACATCTGCATTTGGAAACATCACATGCTACACTGTGAACATGGTTCATGGAAGTACAACTACAACACAGTAATGTGTGTGTTCTCAAGCATATTACTGTATGTCTAATTGCTAATTCTATCATATACAGTATAGCAGCCAACACACACACGCACACACGAGTGTAACCACTGATACACAAGACATCCTGGCTGAATTCCACAAATCAAACAACTTGATCAATGACGAACGGAAGACAAAGGAGAAACTTTATCCTATCTACCTATCAGTCATACACACACACGCACATGATGTTTCCATGAAGCTCTTCCAGAGATATGAGAGATGAGTGTGTCAGTCAGAAGTCAGCAGAGCAAAGGAGGCTGTCACAGGGAAACCCTGCTCTCCTGAATAGTTAATACTGCCTGGTTCACTTCAGTGGCCACACCACACAGGACACCACAGGGAAACAGAGAGAGAGAGGGAGTACACACACACACACACACACACACACAATCCTCCCTGCGTCTCTTGTTGTTGTTTTTCCCATGGTGGAGTCAAGATTCACCATCTGGCCAGGCTCGGACAACTTACAGGAAGGGGAACCCTGGTCTCCACCTTGGTATGACACAATGACACACAGACACCTCCTCCTCACTGACCGACAGACACACCCTCCTTACAAACAGTAACACACTCTCCCCCTCCCCCCCATTTCCCCTCTTTTGCTCCTGAACACACACACAAAGTCTCCCCCTCAGTCTCCCAACAGGCGCTCCACATCACCACATCTGAAATCGGCCAGGCCTGGCTTGTCTCGCTGCCAAGCTACACAGTGAGTCCACCACGCCCGAGCAGTGGGCTCCTGCTACTGACCACACAGTCAACAACACGACGCAAACAGCACACAGTAGCCTTTGTTCAAAGTCCTTAACCTTTATCGCAAACATCACATCAATGGAGCCAAATCACAGACACAAGGTGAAAGAATAGAAAGTGTGTGTGGTGTGAGAGATCAAATCAGTGTGGTGTAATCATTTCAATAATACCTCTGTTTGTTTAGCACACCTATTATGCAAAGTTGATCCACACACACACGATAAAAGAAAACACAGACGTAAGATTATTATGAGGACAGAGAGAAATAAGAGGCTGGTAGTTGAGAGATGGTGGTAATACAGAATTGTATCTGCAACTTTCCTCTTATGGCAGTTTGTTTATCTGATGTCAAAGTCAATGTTTGAGCAGAATTAATAATCTGGCTTTGTGAGGACACCAGCTCTAAACACACAACTGACACTTTATCTCCTTATAACAGGGGTCGGCAACCCGCGGCTCCGGAGCCGCATGCGGCTCTTTCATCCTTATACTGCGGCTCTGAGTGGCTTGGGAAAATAAATTACTAAAAAAAAACTAAGTATTTAATTGAAGTGTATTTTATTTGTGTTAGTTCTTTAATATTTTAGTTCTAGATTGGAAGATTATTGTGATCTTGACATATTAGAATAAATATATTTTATTGTTTTTCGTCGCTCAAAATAAACGTCATACTCGCGAAAGCCGGTATAACCTTCCAAGACCGGACAAACTCGTGTTTGAAACATGGAATGCCATCCCCGACACCTACATGAACATGAAGACATATGCCTTTGGAGTCCTGTCGATCTTCGGATCCACATATGTATGTGAGCAGCTATTCTCCACCATGAACTACATTAAAAACAAACTCCGCTCACGCCTCACAGATGACAGCTTACGTCCTGCGTAAAGATGAGAGTGACGTACAGCCCCGATTTGCAGACGCTGTGCGCAGAGGTTCAGGAGCAGAAGTCCCATTAACCAGGTAAAATAAATATTTATGCAGATATTTTGCAAATATTTATTTTTCATTGTTTAGTGACACGGTGCTTTCTTCCCCAATTTATTTTTTAAATTCAGGTCAAGACTCCGCTACATGCTCTGAAAGCCCAAAGGCGATATAAGGATGACGGCTCACTGCATTTTTTTTTTGCTTTTGTTTGCTACATGGATAATTTAAGTTCAGCTTTTTAATGTATTTGAAAGAGACATTCAGACATTGTATTATTTTTTCAAGAATTCAAAATGTTCAAAATGTGTTCATTACATAGATAAAATTTAATTTTCTCTGTAGCACTTCGTGGATTTCATAAGCAACACACTTTAGTGTAAGGTAAGAAAAAGCAATATATACAGTATTATCTTCATTTTAGATAAGATGATAGCCCATCTTCAAAAGGGTAGTCAAAGCACTAATAAGTGTACAGCTGGGGTGAACCCCGAAGCATGAAAGGGAAGTTGTTGTTTTTTTAAAATATTTTTTCTTTCTATTTAATAAATGCGTTCATAAATAAATTCATTTTAGATGTCAAAAAGTTTTTGCGGCTCCCAGTGTTTTCTTTTCCGTGGAAACCGGATCAAATGGCTCTTTCGGTGTTAAAGGTTGCCGACCCCTGCCTTATAAGGTCGACACCAAAACTTTGAATTCAACTTTGAGTTAAGTGTTGTGGTATCATCATGTAGACTCAGAACCTATAGATGCAGATGCTGTGGTGGAGGTGGGACTTGCTGGATAAACAGCAGTGAGTGATGCCAGATCTTTCAGGTTATCAGAGGGTCTCTTTCATTGGTATTAGATCCGGTGAAACCATGTCAGTGAGGTTTGAAGATTATACCAGAATAACTCTGTTTCTGGAAATCGGTGCTGCTGTTGAATTTTTGCAGTGATTTAAAGCTGTGAGCAACACAAATGAAATTGTGCTGGGGTGGAGGCAGAGATGATATATCAGAAAGCTGGCCAGAAAAAACCAAACTACCCACATTGAGATAGTGGTGGTAAGAGAGAAAATATGTCGCTTAATGTTTTTGTGTCGGGGGGGTGAACAGACCTTTCAATCCCTGCAGACGTCTACAGAAATGTCTCTGGCTTTGGTCGATTAGTTGATATAGATACTAATAAGAAGAGGCTCCAAACTTTCCCAAGCCCAGACTTAAAAACCAACAAGCTCTCTAACAGGAGTGAATCATGTAATGACTGCATGCACCAATACCTGGGATTGCCACAAATACGAAGAACTGCTGCCGCTTGTAATTACAAACACCCACAAAGCCCAGATCAGAGGAGACTCCCAGCTCTGCCCAAATCCACAGACAACCCTCGGCCTAAGTCATTTGTCAGACGCCGTTTGATGCCAGCCTCTGTGCCATTAACCCCGCGCTGTTACCGTTACTGCTCGCTTCTTTCCCCGAGCAACTCAAGACACAAGACGAGTCACATAATCCTGCTCCTGCCTTCCAAAACACACACAACGTTGCCGACCGCTTCTGCAGTTGCCACGTCTGTGCGGACCGCAGGGCTTTACAGCTCTACTGAAAAGCACAATATCCCAACTCCCCGAAAACCACAGCCACCTCAGAGAAAATGACAGTTTTCTTATTTTCTTCTCTCCCCATTCCAGTTTGCAAGTTAAAGTACAGGGTGGGAAGAGCAGGAAAGCCGCACATTACTTCTGTCTGTATGTCGACATGGTGACATGTTGCATTATTTGCTCTTGTCGTTGCATAATCATCTCTATATGTTTGTTGTGTATCCGTGAGGGGAGAGGTTAGGAGTGTTGTTGCAAGAGATTGTGTGTGTGTATGTGTGTGGACAAAGAGCTGGCTGTGTTATCATACATACTGTAGTATAGTGCAGTGTGGTTTGCCTGGAGACAGGGCTGTGTCTCGGGCCGGTTTCTTTGGGTTACCAGGGATCAGGTTGCGTTGTCTGCACTATTCCTGCAGCTCTTCGGGCCAATGAAGCCATTATGAGTGAAATGAATTATGGACTAGGCTTTCTTCACCAACCCCGCCTTCTTTCTCTCCCATCACTCTTAATTTCCTCTTGAGTGCCTTGCTTATCAAGCCCTTGTTACCTTTTTTTTCTGATCTTATCATTCCATCGTGTTTTTCAATTAAATATCAGTCTCTTTTTTTTTACTGATATATGTTTTGTGAGCCTCTCTGTAAAGCAACACCACACAAAAAGAGCAAACGGAGAAAAGGATGCATGAAGAAAAACATTCTGTCATTTCTTCTGAGCTTTACCAGCCACTAACATTGTCCTAAATGCGGTCCACTCCCTCTCTCACAAGCTGATGTAATGTTAAGGTCGGCCAGCAGCACTAGTTCTCGCCAGTGACTTGACTAACCTACTTTCTTCAAAGGTACGATGCTGTATTTGTTGCTGACGTTTCTGAGCAGCTGGTGGCTCAAATGTGAGGATTTGCTTTTTTCATGTCACTGTATATGACAGTGTATGAAACATCTGGACAAAACATCTGAATGACAAATAATAAAATTGCGAATGTTGTTGACGCTAATTTGAGCATTACTCAAATATTTTTTAAAAATAGCTGCAGCTCTTGCACATTTTCTTTCTTGAGAATAACCAGGGCTGTTTGAAAATAAAGAAATATTTGATGTGAATAGTTGCTGTCAAGATTATTTTATAATGGATTATATGTACAGTACAGCATGTAAGCTGTGAAATCAACTAGAAAAATACTGCCCCAAAATGCATGTGAGGATTATAAAAGGTGTCAAATATGATATCTCATAGCAGAACAGTAATTTGACTAAGTATTAAAATCTGTACAGCATCATAGCCAATAAAAATATGACTAATTATTTATAGGATCCTCTTCCCCATTAAAGTAAATGGGACACAAGCAAACTCTGATGTTGCTCAGACTGAAGTGCAGTCCTCATTTAAACAGCAGGTGGTACACTGGGACTGATGAGGTTAACAGGAAGTTGTCCAAGTGATTCAAACTGACTTGCAAAAGTTAACAACCAGCTGTCTGAATGCACAGCTGATGCATCCCTCATCACCGTCACCCTAAACAATGACAGCTGTCACTTCTTATCGCTTTGGGCCTCAGTGCTGTTTCGCACACACAAACAAATGATGTCACCCTGTGTGTCCACTACACACACAAAAACAGCGTGATGTCATGGAACGAGACTTTTTGTGGGTGAAATTTGAGCTCAAAAACATTGTATTCAAACACACAGATCAGCCGTTTCCTCTCCTCTGTGCTCACATTCTGTTGTCTCTCATCGACCACCTCAACCCCGCGGCCATACTGTGTGATGTAGGTCACAGAGGGAGTGTGAGAGGTGCAACAAGTGCAGACAAACTGGAACCTGTTGAATATGAAACGATGACCTAATTCCTTCTTCCTCTTCCAGTTCACTACATGTTCCTGCTGCTAATTTGCAACAAAGTGCTCTGACAGTTTATTCTTTCAGCACTTCAGTGACAGGTTACCTCAAAGCACTGATACTTAGACAGGAGGGTCGATGCCCAGTCAAGTTTCATCTCAACCTCGAGGTCTTGTCAAAAGGCCGTCTCTTCTAAATATAGACCCTCTTTATATAAAGACGCTGCATGTGCGACAAACACAAAGACTTTTATGTCCTGCTGAGAGAGCCGCTTGCTTCTGCTTTTCATCCTCCCCATCACTTCCCCTCCAGCAGCTCAGCGTGAGCCACCTTTCGACCACCAAGACACACAAGCACGCACACACACACGCTCACACATAATCAGATTAATGTACAAGCTTTCATTCCATCTAACTAAAGCTCTGTAGTTTATAGACATGCGGCAAATTTAGGTACTTAGTCATCAACAAAGCAGCCAAGAACAAGCCTGCATAATGATAATGGCAGACTGATGGAATTATTCCCATAAAAAGAGTATTTGTGTAACTACATGCACTCCTTAGTTTTACCTCATTTTAATGCAAAATGTTCCTGCAACATTGGAAGTTCACATAGGGAGATAGATAGATAGATAGATAGATAGATAGATAGATAGATAGATAGATAGATAGATAGATAATTCTCATGTTGGAGCAGCAACAGTTGATGATGCTTGGGATGTAATTTAAACTCTACCAACTGCTCTGTTGGCTATTAGGGGATGTTGCTGGTGGTTTCTTCAATATCAACATGGCGGCGTGTTTTTCCCCACATGAAGGGAAACTCCACAAGGACCATGAGCTAACAAAGGACTTTCCTGGCTGCCTCGGGCCAGGAGGCCTCTACTCCTCTGTTATATTGTTTGACTACTGTATCAGCACCACTCCACCATATACCTTTATTTACGTGTTGACTATAGTGGCAGTAGAATCAGCAGTTTTATGGTGTGTATGATTAGTATTATAGCTGTATCATGAGTTGTATCAATGTTGTGCGTTACCTCCACAACACAGGAAGCTGCGAGCTTGAGCATGTGGTTCATAGCTCTTCAAAGGTGTGAAGTAACATGTGCATAAACATACGATGCGGCTCTGAAGAGGAAGAGTGACGGCATGTCAAATGTAAGGCAGTTACCACAGCAGCAGACTATGGGATGTGATGAGAATATAATGTTAAAGAAAAAACATAGTGACAGCTATTTAGTAAGTTAATGTACTTGTTAATGTAGGATGTTTCTGTGTTTACGTCATCCAACATCTCCATCAAGAAGCACAGAGATGTTCCTGGGGTAAGAAGTAGTTAAAGCTGAAATGGAATAGGAATGATTCTCCGACCACTTAAAACTGTTTGCAGTTTTTTTTAATAGTGCAGTGAAGAACAAGTGGGGGGGCTGAGATGTAGCAGAGAGACAGGAGCTGGATTTGTGTTTACACAGTGAAGCACGTTACAGAAACACATCTGCAGAATCACTCAGGCCAAACTCAGGCGATGACAAAGCACGATCAACAACAGAGTATTGGTACGGATAAAACACGGAACGTGCCGCGTGTGACACTGAGCTCTGTAAACAGTGTGACCTCTATAGCCCTATATGGTCCTCAGCGCTGATGCCTTTCTGCAACAGAAGCTGGTTATCACAACAGGAACCTGATCCAGCCAGTTTATAGGCAAGAGGAAACATGCTGCATCCCTTCAAACAACGGACATTGTTTAAACATCCACGTCTTACTGTGTAACAAATCACATGGCCTGCATGTACACACTCATGTTCTCCAGGATCGTGATGGAAGGTCGATATGTGTGTGTGTGTAAGATTTGTGCATTTCCATTTGCATAAACCATCCTTACACCAAACCCTAATTGTTGGACCACAACTCCCCCTGTCCTTGTTAACATGTCAGGCACGGGACCCAGATTGAACCACCCCACCTTTCCAAAAGTGTTTAATGAGGGGTCGCCGTGGTAACGGGCATGCAACGACGTCAACGATCTGCCCTCATTAGCTCCTGACAACAACTTGGCGCAACGCAGGAATTTTTCCTTTTGTGCTGACAATATTGGGGATGGAACAAACGGGTCACTGGTCCGCCGTTCTATTTTTAAGCCTGGTGAGGTCACACGCTGACAAAGAGATGGAGCAGATGACAAAAATGACAGCCATCCCTGCCCTCCCACTGGGCCCCCAGCCACCTGCGGAGTCTGTGCTGCAGACCACACCGCCTTTAAGAAACATAAAGCTGACGAGCTGTCGTGTGTAAAACATTCACATCACGCGTTAAATCACAGGAGTGAGTGACAGCTCTGTGCCAGAAGGACGAGGAATTAAGTGACACGCATGACGTCAGCCAACCTTTGGGCTTGGCACACACAATGAAGGAAAACAAAATGAGTATGAACATGTGTACACAAGGAAGGACGCCTGAAAGGTGCATGACGTCGTTCAGGTTCCCACGCACTCATGATGTCACGAACCATAACGTGATAGTTTTGATTATCTTTGTAGGTTACTTTCCACAGGCTGTGACTGGTTCAGAGCCTTCCTGTTTCAGGCAGAAGTATTCATCTGTTTGTCACAGTCAGTTCTCCTGACATGGACAGAGAAGCACACTCATACACAGAAATGCCCACACAGGAGATAAAGTACCTGTGTAACTGCATAGTACACACGCAGTGAGAGATGGAAAGCGAGCTGACAGCTTGTGCAGCAGGATGTAGTTTATCAGTGGACGTAATAAGAAACCATTCAGTATGATTGTGATCTTTGCATTGACATTAAAGGCCAAATGCAAAAGTTTTGTCCTTCCTGGATTTGATATGTTTCCTGTTGAAACGTGATACCAGTGGGCACAGACATAAAGGAAGTTTTACCTGTTTGGAAATGCAGGTATGTCATATACAAACATGAAGCAAAGAGATGGTGAAGAAAGTAATAAGCAAATGAAAAAAGCTCTGGAAGCTACAATGTTGCACATACACACAAGTTGCTGGATGAAAGCAGAACTACAAGACTACTAAAAAAAACTAAATACTGTAATTACTTTTAAAATATAAGAAAAAAAAATCCCCTGGTGACACACTTCTCTGTTTCAATCAATGCTTAAGTAGACAGAAGTTGATAAATTCATAAGACATTAGACTTCTTGTGCTGTGAGTCTGTTTTTTAATGTTTCTGCCCCTGGATGGATATTGACCTGTGCACATATAGGTGTCTGTTGAACACTCATTTCGAGCTCTACAGAACGTATGGAAAACAAACAGAAAAAAAAAGAAACACAACTTTTGATAAGAGCGGCTGCAGCCATTCAAAAGCTCTGAATGTTATAGCATTTACTATTGTTGTTTGTATTGTTTTCCCCTTATTCATGTTTTGTGTGTGTGTGTGTGTGTGTGTGTGTGTGTGTGTGTGTGTGTGTGTGTGTGTGTGTGTGTGTGTCATCCCGGAGAACAGAGACATAATCAGGTTAACATTCCTGACCTGCTAGTTTCTGCATACCAGAGATGACTGTGTAAACCTGAGAGACTGGAGGGGGGAGTGTAAATCATGATCACAAACACACACACACACACACACACACACACACACACACACACACACACACACTGGGTGTCATGCACATGACCCAAAGACAAACAAACAACCAAGACTGAATACACACAAACACAAAATGCAACAGCGTCAAAGTTACACAGATGTAGACTTACATACAGTGTAAAACAAGGACAACAAGCTTGACAAGGTAAACATAAACATGCACACATATGGATTCATGCACAACACACACACAGACATACCTAATAATTCCACATCAGGCACATGACCCAAAGGAATACAAATAACCAAGATTTAATAGACACACACACACAAACACACTATATTAAATGAAACACGTGGAAAAATTGACACGTTTCCTGCATAACACAATGAACCTTTGAGTCCTGCGTGCGTAAAAAGAACTGGTCAAAGGTTCAAACAAAGACACAAACCAAAACGAATGGTGGGACGGTGAAAATCAAAGACTTAACCATCACACAAGAGCATGTAGATCAAGCTGAATGAGATGCACACACACAGAGTTCAGGGTGTGTGGCAGCAATAAGACAGAGAAATCAATCATACAGCTGACTGAAATGGACGAAGTTCACAGAAAAGACGAACCTAAAGAGTCCTGTACAGTGGTTAGAGAAGTGTGTGTGTGTGTGTGTGTGTGTGTGTGTGTGTGTGTGTGTGTGTGTGTGTGTGTGTGTGTGTGTGTGCAGCCAGTAAGTGGAAGAGGCTTAGTCTCAAGCAGGAGCACAGGGACAAAGCGTCTCATTCTGCTCCAAGCATCAAGGAGGACGAGGAGGTAACACGAGAGCCGTGACCAGGCATGAGAGAGGGGTCTGGGGATAAAGGAGACACGCACTGCTATTCTGAACCAGCCTTTGTTGGTAGTCCCCACCCATCTTCCTCCTCCTCCTCCTCCTCTCTGTCTTTCCTTGGCTTGGTTCTGAGCAGGTAAGCCGATAGGAACCTTGGATTCAGTCCACTCTGTACAATGAACAACTCACTGATTCATGACAAGAGAGAGAGACAGTACACAGGCCTTCATAAGAGAAGAGAAGTCCGATGACGAGTAAAGAGGAAAATAAAGTTAGGAAAATAACACTGATGCTAAAACGACTTAGATTTATTTGTGTCAAGGTTCTCGTTTAAATACTTTACAGAAAAAAAAACTGAGCAAAACACATTTCGAACATCAGTTTTTGTGCTAAAATCATTCATCAGATTAAGCTGTATCTTTTAAAGCAGAAGCATGATGTCATCATTATTAGAGAGTTTGAAAGGCAGCTTGCATAGCCTCAGAAATCAGTTAAACAACATTACAAATGTTTCAAGTTATTATTATGATTATTATTATTATTAATAGTAGTAGTAGTAGTAGTAGTAGTAGTAGTAGCAGTAATATAATATTGAAGTTTAGACCTTTACTGAGGAGCTGAAATGACAGTAGAGAGAAAAGGAGGACGATGTGGAACAAGACCCCTGGCCAGACTTGAACCAGGCAACATTACAATTCACCTGTACAGCGTCCTAAACCTCCCAGCCACAAGAGCAACATGATATTACTTGCAAACTAATTGCAAGTGAGCTGACTGCATATACCTGCAGTCAAGACTCAGTAGAAAGATAATGTTTGGATGCCCTGAAGCATCAATAAGGGAACGCAAGCAGATCAAGCAGTTAAAGAAGTGACGATGCATATTTTCCTGAAATGATGCTATGTTTCCATTCAAATAAATGAAGAAGTGAAAATGAAATTCAATGTGTGTTTCTGTAAACTGCTGTTAGAGAAGCATTTTGAAGAAGGTCAGACATCATCGAAATCCAAACGCAGACTGTACCTCTTTTGTTTCTCCAGTAAATCAGAATATTCCATCACTAATTTCAATGTTCTGGCACATACTTTATGTTGGTTATGAGGTTCATTTTTTTTATATAGATCTACTGTGTGATGTTTTTGCTAGTGGAGCAAAACGGCAGCACATGGTGCACATAAGATACAAGGTATTGGAGAATAAGAAGAAAGAGGGTCCTTTGTTGTTGAAAATGATTCTGAAAAATTTGTTTTCATCGTCCATTTCCATCACAACTTTTTTGCTTTTATCTGGACTTCTGTCGGCTTCTTAAAGCAGGAAAAAAACAGGTTGGATAGAAATGTAGTTAGCCACAAGAACAAACAGTCTAAAACAATTTAAGATCAGGTCAAGTCAGATTTCCTTGTGACAGAAACATAAACTGGTTAGATCAAATAATCTATCTTGGCTAGTTGTTACATGCACCTTAATTAGTATCAGTTTGTCTCTGGCAGCAATTATTGTTTTCATCCGCGGTGGCAATCATGTTGAAATATGAGCACAGGGCGTTCTAACTTCTCTGCATGGCTGCTCGTGAAGTACAGCGTGATGCCTCAGTCAGAAAAAGTCCCTGCGTTGCTAATGGTGCCTGCAGATCTAATAAAACACCAAACACAATAATCAAATGAGTGACAATGATAGAAACCGAGAAGTGACTAGTAAACACAGGTGCTTCAAGGGTCTGTGGTGAGATCGTCCTTACATATTAAGATCTTTGGTAGATTGATGATGGAGGTCACTTGAGGAGTGACCATAAAGAAAAACCACACACCCACACATCAGAAGAGTGTTTGCATATTCTCCACAAGCCAAGAGCACCATGGACACACAAACACTTAAAGCTGCATGCTGAGGGCCACAATAGGCACATTACTGCACTCTGAGTCATCCTCTCTTCCTTTATGCCTGTGCCCCCCTCTCCTCTCCACAGCCTCTCTTTCCCTCTGTCCACTCCTCTCCTCTCTCCTATGTGTGGCTTTGGATCCAAACTAAAAGAAGGGGAGAGAACAAACCCTGGAGGCTATATGCTAAACTCCAGTCATATGACAAACATGTGGTTACATTTGTGGAGCTGAGCTGCTGTTGCTTTTACTCTTAATAAGCCAAATTGCTTTAATTAAAATTTGTGACTATAAATCTTTTGTTTTGTTCTGAATAAATACTGTGTGAAGACACATGAAGACTTGTCTCAGTGTTCTACATAAAGGCAACTACATCCACATGAAAGTTCAATTAGCTACTGTTATTATGATATTACATCAAACTGGTTGGAATGAAAAGAGGTAAAGTACATATGTAGCTGTGTGCATTCCTATGTTTTAAGAATTATAAAAGGTCTTTGATTGATCAGTAAAGAGACAATGAGCTTATTCACTTTCTGCCAAAGACATACAAAATGTTATCAGGCTCCAGCTTCATATTTAACAGACAAACATGAGAGCACTGGTAAAAAAAAAAACATAGCGATATCCAGCCGAAAAAATAATGCTCACTTGTATAAAACATAAATACAAATATAGGCAAAGGTCCTGCAATTAAAATTTTACTGAAGGGAAAGCAGAAGTATCGGCATCAAAATATTAAAAGTATTATGCAGAATTATGTGTTTCAGGATTATGATTATAATCACTGATGCATTTATGAGTGTAAGCCTTCCTTTAATGTTGCTGCTGGTAAAGCTTGGGCTAATTTTAACTACTTTACACACTGCTGGGAATCAATAAAGTCTTATCTTATGTTGACCTACAATAACACATCGTAATTTATTTGTTGATTATACTTTGTGTTATTAATCTCACTCAGCAAAGTAACTAATCAAATAAATGTAGTGGAGTAACAAGTAGAATATTTTCCTGTGAATGTTAATGGACTACAACTATAAAGTAGCAGAAAATGAAAACAGTGAAGTAAAGTACAAGTACCTTAAAAACTGTCCTTGAATAAATGTAGTCAGTCACTTTCCACCACTGCGTAAAAGTGATATCAAAGTTCTCATCTAACCTCTACAAGAATACACTGTAGCACTCTGTACTACTTATATTGCTGTGTACTTGTATATAATGGAAGTGTGATCATCACTTGTTATGTACATGTTATTTTCCATTTGCTTCAATATAGATGTCATGTGTTTATCTTCTTAGGTAAGAGGTGGCTTTGCCCATTTCCCCCTCATAAGTGAGTGTCCTCTGCATGTAAACATACAGACAGAGAGAGAGAGAGAGAGAGAGAGAGAGAGAGAGAGAGAGAGAGTCATGTTTCCATTAGTTCAAAGGACTTTACATTGACTTACATTCATTTCCTCTCCTGCCTCCCTAACCCTCAACCCTTGAGCCTTACCCTAATCCTAACCCAAACCTTAACCTAACTCCAACCTTAACCCAAGTCTTCACCCTAAAATTTAATGATTTACGTTATGTTTTCTCACAGCTTGTCTCCACAATGTGTGAGCAAATTTATGTCCCCGCAACATGACTCACATCCACAGCCACCACACTGCGCTCGTGCCCAAGACCGACCCGAACCTCCCTGTCAACCCCCACACTGAGCCAGTAGTCTGCCGTCTTCCCAAACACACACACACACACTTCACACACCTGACATTATAACAGCAAACCATTTCAGGCCATGTGGTGATGTGGCTCTCCCTGTTTCTCTATGTGATCATGTATGATATATTACTGTGCTTCAATATGTAACTTCATGAAAATGAGGCCAAAGAACCAAACCCTGACAAAATCAGTTCAACATTCAGCTACTTCGATGGCAGGAACAGGACAGGCCTCACTAACTTCAGCCTCTCTGTGTTATGAAAGTGTGTGTTTATCTATCCTTGATCTGCAGTCCTGTCCCCGAGCCTCTCAAAGAGCCCTGTGTTGTGCTGTTTCTCTGGCATGCAAAGAAATTCTCCCTGACCGGCGGGTACGAACTCTCCACATGGGTACTTCCCACCAAACGCCGATCAGCCCTGCTCTGCAGCTCCCAATTGGATTACAGCACAAAACCGTTTTTACTGATGCTAATCGCTGGATTAGTATCATAAGGTCCCCTTTGCTCAGATCAAGAGAAGGAATGCAGGGGCCCAAGTAACACATGAATGACAAAAATCAGGTGGGCACTAAAGGATAATTTTGTTTTATTACAACTTGGGCCTCATTTTATGAGTTCTGGACATCATTTCTACTGGTTATGAAAACTCTGCTGTCTGAAAAGCAATTCTGGGAACATCAACAATATCACTACAGTGGAGTGCAAGAAGCACAAACTTTCAGTCCACACCTGCTTTATACTGTAGTTCATTAAGTCTCTACAGCCATCTGAAGGCAGCAGGACTGATGCTGCCTCTGATTGGAGATGTGCCCCCACCAGAGTTCAGCCATTGCACACGGTCATCCACTGTTCTCACCTGTGTAAATGACACCAGGCTGCTCCATAATTAACTCAGTCAACCCAGTGTTATTGCAGTCATAAAATTTAATGTATGGAATTCATATACACTGGATTGGATTGATTAAACTTCATGACTATTTCACTAACTAATTTTTATTGATATTTAACTGAACCTGAGATCTTTCCTGATCTTAACCAAAGTTAATTTTGTAAGTATTTCTCCAGCTGAAAAAGTCTTTTCCTAATTTTAACCAAGATGCTGTTGTTGCCTAAACTTAACCACAGGTGTTACAAATTTTGGATTCTGGTATCAAGATCCAGTATGTTGAACGCTCACCCTCCACCCCGACCACGTCCCTGTGACTTCAGCACTGTTTAAAAATGTAGTGTTTCATTCACTCAGAGAAACGTGGTGTGAAATCCTATTAAATGTTGTAATATTTCACAAACTGCTGATGCTTTGTTGGTTGTTAAAATAATAAAATTTTTAAAAAAGACACATTATCTATGTCAGGCTGCAGATTTGTGGTGCTGTGTGTTGAGATCAAACATCCATCCAGACAACAATATGATTTCCTGAAGAAGCATCTTTCATTTGTTGAGCTGTTGTCATGTGTGATTATAATTTGTTTAGTTGTTTCAGAGTGATGAGACCAATGATCTGACTGGCTGAGTGTGTATTTACTAATCATCACATCTTCTGATCTATATTCACCTTCACTCAGTCTCTTTGCACTTTGCATTTTTGCACAGGTACATGAACTAAAAAAGGAGGTATGCTTCAAGACGCCAACACAGTCCGTGCACCTAACCACTTTGCAATTATTGTTGCGGTTGCAGGATAAAAATAGTGCCCTTAGAGTAAAAACTTGAACAGGATGTCAGTCTTTAAACTTTGAATACACTTGTGACCAGTTTGTGTAAATATTACATTTCATCTTCTTTTATTCTTACAAATAAGTTTGAAAAAAAACTAACCAACTAAAAACTACCAGCACAATGTTACCATCAGAGATGATAAGACCGAAGTTATACTAAACCAAAATCATCCTAAAACATCCAGTGCTGTAGATTAGCTTGGTGCATCACAAATCATCATGTCAGGACCACAATCTCAACTGACACTCAAAGCCATCAAATCTTCATCTATCATCCCACCTCTCCTTCTCTCCCTCTGATGCTCATCCCTGCCACCGGGCTCCAGGCAGCGGTGTGTGATTTGAATAATCAAATGTCCATATGCGAACTGAGCTTCCACTGCAGCGAACCACCAACAGCCAGGAGACACCAGGCATGGCCAGTCATGCAAAGCTGTTCCGCTACCATGCAAATGAAGCAGAAAGAGACACACACACACAGAACTGATGCATGTCACTGTGGGTCCACCCCTGTGAAAATAGACACCATTTTGTTCCAACAGTAAGGTCTTAGTCGATAAAGTACTTACAACTTTTGAAAGTGTCAGAGCGTTTGGCTGAAGCTGCTGCATTTGGTCATTTTGGTTCAGTCATCAAATGTCATGCAGCCTGATACAGGTGTGGTTTGTTCTTTCGCTTGTACGTCCAGCTGTCAGTCGTGTTAATTGACTGGCATTTATTCATTGACCAACAAAGGTTTGGGCTGATAAGCGGAGTGTGTTTACCCAGTCAGTGTGACATATACGGGAGGCTTTTTAATAATCCAAGCAGAAAGACAAAAAACAAAACATCATGCTATTAGATCAGTGCAGTGGATGAAAGTAGCTGTGGTTGTAATTCAGAGCAAATTAAGTCACCAATTATCTTGTTTTCACACAAACAGTATGACCTTGTCTGTCAAACTGAGCCTTTACCTGGGAAATCAGAGCCAACTGTTGGTTTACAATGTGTGTGTGTGTGAGTGTGTGTGCAGAATACATGTGCAAGAAGAGTGAGGTAAACAGGAGATGGTGTGTATGATCCCATTCCCAGGGCCAAACTGCTTCTCCAGGGAGAGAGATAAAGACACAGCGCCTTCCAAAACGGAGGTGGAAACAATGGCCAGGGCAGGGGCTCGCTGTTGCAGCTGTATGTGTTTATGTGTGTGTGTGTGTGTGTGTGTGTGTGTGTGTGTGTGTGTGTGTGTGTGTGGTCGCAGATACTTCTTTGTGTTTCTAACCATCTAACTAAAGAACAAAACTTTTGTAATCAGAGAGTTACAAAATACAGAAATATATACAATACAATACAATTTTTAGTGCAAGTTAATATGTTACAGTACTAACAGGCAGCCTCTGACACACTAAACTGTGTGTATAATAAATATTGTATGATTATATATACAATATAAATGAAGTGTGTGCTTAATTAATGTGCATCCACTGCTAGATTCGACACATCTGGCCGTCTGTCAAATGTGTCGTAACTCATCGCAGGTTAGTCTGCAAACAAGCTCAACCATCCAGTAATGTGACCACAACGCTGACAAGACTCAACAGGTTCTTGTGTTCATTCACACATACACATAGTAACACACCCACCGACGTCAACACAAATCACTGTGACGAAATACAACAAGTTGTTGGTGTTGGAAGAATAGAAAGCGTCAAGCCGACACACCTTTTGGCAAACTGGCTGAAGGGGGAATTACAGAGCCAGATGTGGCCGTGCAGCATGTTGACTGTAAAGCTCTGTAGCTCCTTGTGTTTTTACATTTTAAGGCCTGGCTTAACCTGTCAACAAAGTCTAATATTCACTGGAAAACATGAATCATTCTGCTGAGGTAACCACTTGACAAATAGGGGTTATAGAGTTTTTGATTTACCAGATTAAAGAAAGTATACATGCTCCAAACGTGTGCCATCCTGTCTTATACAAACAGGCAGGAGTGTTAATTCCCCCATGTTTTTCCACTTACTTCAAGAGGTCGAAAGAAAAGGTAGGATTGACAGGGAAGGCAGTGGGTGGGTGAGTGCAAAAGGGGGGGTGAACAGGAGATGGGATACGAGGAGGAAGAGGAGGCAGAGCTTGAGAGGAAGTGGACGATAAGGCAGGCAGAGGGGGCCGGAGATGAGCGGCGGATAAGGAGAGGAAGTACAGGATCTAAAGAGGAGGTGGAGTAGGAAAGGCACGAGAGGAGGAAGAGTAGGAAGCAGACGTCAATAGTAGGAAACGGAGAGGAGAGGAGAGCAGACGAGAGGAGAAGAAAAAGGAAGATAGGAGAGGTAAGGAAACAAAGGAAAGGAAATTGAAAGGGAAGAAGAAGAAAGGAAAGGAGAAAGGGGGAGAGGAAAATCATGGGTTCTGTTAAGTAACTGAAATTCTGTTCATTTTTTCCCCCCCAACATTATTATTTACTCATAAAAATTAAAAATAACCTATCCTGCCTATTTATATATTTTCAGAAAATACCTCACAGGATATGAAAAACCATCAAGAGTGACCATCCGAGTCGAGCTATAGAATAAGAACATTGATGACTGGGGGAACAAAAAGGTAAACTGAGGAAAGGAAATAGCGACAGAGGCTAAAAGAAAGCAGTCAGTGAGGCCTGTCCAACAAAAGAGCAAATACACCAGAGCTGCATCACGGTTGAATGGAGACAGACCTCTGGTTTCCAGGCCACACTATTAGTTCTTGTTCCATCAGGAGGAGGCGGGGGTTGGGGCCGGCTAAATGGGATTTTGGCGAGCGCTCTTGCCAGGTGTACAAAGCCAGGCTGGGCTTTAGAAATGCAGTCTAGATACTGTTTGCGAGTGAGGGTGGATTTTGAGTTCTGGCCTGACGGACCGGGGTTAATGCACACATCGGGACGCTCTGGGCTGGTGTTGGTGTTGGGAGCTGAAGCTAGGGGAGAGTTTGCTCCTCCACAGAGAAGTGAATGGAAAAATGTGTCAATGGAACACAAGAAGGGAGCCTGTGAATAAACAGAACCGGTGACTCACCCTTTCTGGGATGGGAGAGATGACCGTGGGCGGGGGTGTGGGGTACCGAACTGCCTTCAATGCCCCTCTGAACACACCAATGCAGGCATTCATGCGTGCACACACGGTCCAACTCATGTGTCGCACTCAGTTGGTTGGACCAGGACAAGCTGTCTATTGTCCAAATCTCTCACCTAAAGCCGTAGCTCCAAGCAGTGCAGGAGTTCTGTATTTAGGGGATTTGTGGGATTGCAGTGAGTGTGTGTGTGTGTGTGTGTGTGTGTGTGTGAAGGTACTTTTTCAGATTTTTTTTCTCTTGATAATAGTTTAACCAGGGAAAATGCAAATAATAACTTCAAACAATCAAGCTTAATGCTTAAGTACATCTGTGGGCTATTATTGGTTTAATCATCCTACGCACATTCAAATATTTCTTATGGCAGTTTCATTTTCTCTTCTAGTATCTTTAAAGTTCAAATGATCTCTTTCCACATTGTGCGACAGTATCATATAAGTCTTTTTTATGATCTTGTTCCAGCTCTTCATTAAAACTACACGTTTGTACTAGGTAAAATATTCAAACGCGTAATTTTTTAAAGGCGGGACCTGTTCATGAAATCACATATTTTAGATGTCTAGTGCAGCATTTTATTTTATTTTTTTTTACAAGAATTCAGGCTGACATATTTGGGATCTTTGAAACTCTTCTGTGGGTTTGGTCAGTCAGTGTACAGACTGGGACAGTGGGCCCTGAAGATGTCGAAAAAGCAAAAAAATGAGGTGGAAGCAAAAAATAAAGAAAAGTTAAAAAGTTTCTCTTCTTTTGCTGACCATGGACTTTTTTTTTAAGTTTCTTTTTCTAAATTGTGGAGCAGGAACCGCTAACTGGTTCCCGATGTATATTTAGAACAAATCAACATTCCTTTCTCTGTCTGAAAATACGGAAATCATTGAGTCTAGATGGGTGTTTGTTAGATGCTCCATAATGCTCAGTGGTGATACAGTGATTGTTTATCCTCGATGAGATCTTACAGAATGTTAAAGTGAAATTTCTACTTACTGCCATCCACATGACACTTTTGAAGCCACCAACATGTCACTGCTGGTGTGGGGCCATTTAAAAATCCATGCACACACACACACACACACACACATTTGCTTCACTATACTCAATTGCCATAATGCATACCCTGGCCCCTTACCCAAGCCTTAATCATCACAACTGAATGGCTAACTATAACCTTTACCCTAACACTAACCTTAATCCAATTGTAACCTTAACCATAAAATCAAATCTGAACTCTCACAAAACAGTCGGGACCCATGGGAACCTCAATTTGTCCCCACAGAGACAGGATGTCCCTATGGGTTGGTGTGTAGTCAGGTTACACACACACACACACACACACACACACACACACACACACACACACACACACACACACACACACACACAAACAAAAAAACACACACACATCTAAACAAGAGGGAAATTGCACAGGAATGTCCCAAAAATAGAGACGTTTTTTCACTTTTTGTTCCAGCGCTGCACACTGGCCAGTCCGCCTTTGGTGATGCTGACAAACAAGCACCAAATAGCTCAGAAAATCAGATGCCAACACCTGATGCCGAAGCTGTTCCACATCACGACGTGTCACCCCGAGCTTCATCGTACATTCAAAGTCCTGCAGCTGACCTGTGCCATAATGTGCTACACAGGGCAGAGTCAATGACACCGCATTTGAACTGTGTTAAAATCACAGTCAGCTGATTAGTTTAAGCATGAGTTGTGAAATCGGAGTTGGCGTTCGCATTAGTCATGAGAGGACCTTCACTGTTTGTCATTGTATTTTAGAGGTGCAATGGTTTCTTTCTCGTATATTTTCTGAGCTGATCCACCAACAAAAAAAGTATCTAAAGAAGTAAAAATTTAATTGTAAAGACGTCTTAGCCCCTGCTGGTTGAAGCCTAGCATTAGCGTTTTCCTTGTTATGTGCCTTTTATTAGTTGTGGTGTTATGGTCCCATGAGATGCGGCTGTACAACAAAATGTCAATCAACGCATTTAAGTTTTCTTTATATATGAAAATTATCATATGATTATTCCCTCTGGGGTAGCTTTTACTGTGAAGCAGCTGCAGGTGTTGTTGTTTGTGGTGCTTTATAGGCAATCACTTGTGCAAGAAAGGAACTTTGAATTTTATGACGGCTCTGGAAAAGCAAAGCAAAGGGGAAAAAAAAGTCATATCAAAACTTCCAACAACAATCGCTCTTACATCACACGGCCAAGTAGTTCTGGTTTGTCAGGGAAAACACAGAAAAGAGGAAGAAAAGAAGATGAGGCCACAAGTGAAGAGCACAGGCCGAAACATGTAGTTGCTGTTTACATTTTGATGAAGGTAAGCAGCACTTCTTCCTTCATCCAACCGTGTCTGTTCCCATCATAAGGAATCACAGCTGGGAGTCGGAGATATGTCGCGAAGATCCAGCATCAGATCTAGACGACTGAATCAAACCGTGGCAGAGAACCACTCATATGAGAGAGGAAAACAAAGAGTGTTGTGCACAAAAACAGATTAGCAGAGTGGGTAAACTGGCTGGAGAGAGCTACCAGTATTTCCTGGAATATTTGTGGTTGTGGGGAGTTTTACAAAGCTGCTCTGAGCAGGCTGTGAAATCTGCTAATCTAATCACCTACCAGTTTAATTGGCAGATAAAAACACATGGCCTGCTCAAAGTACCACACCAATGGAGGGTCATGTTGCCTCATATACCTTCTCCTATACATGTATATGGTCTGAAGTGCTAGGTGAACATTTGTCACCCTACAGAGTTGAATGATTTAGCGCTGGCAGTTCGCAAATAAAGACCATATTTCCCATAACACCACATTGCTTCCTGTTGCAAAGAGGACGTTACTACTTCTCCCCCCTCCCCAACCCTGCACATTTGTTTTGAAGTTTTCTTCTTCAGTGCAGTTAAAACGATGCATGTGTTTGAAGTTATCATTACCATAAATCTTTTATTCAAACCAGCACAACTGAGAATATCACATTGAGTGTCAAGTGTCATCGGCCAATTTGTGTTTTATACTATAAACCAGTCATGTCAAACCAAGTTGGGAGCCTGTAAATCTTTTGAATGGTTGTCTTTGGAAATTGCACAAAATCAATTGCAATCATTATCTAATAAAGCCAAAATGCCACATTTTAAACACAGTGGTTTCATTTAGAGTAGTTATAAATGTGATGCTGTACAAAAATTTACATTTACTTAAATAGTTCGGACAGCTAGTTTTAAAAAAATGAGGCCTTATTTGTGGCCTAGTCTGTATGCCTGCCTTTGACATCATGGGCAAAACAAAGCTGGGCTATAACTTGAAAGCGACCAGCTAAAAGAAGAAGAAAAAGAAGAAGAAAGAAATCAATGAAGCGCTTAGCAAAGAGACTAAAATTGGCCTGATGTGAACAGGTCTTTAGGCATGAAATGCAAAACCTCTGATGTTGACTTGAGGAGAAGTGAAAGAGACTTTTGACCATCACAAAGAGAGTTCACAGAACTTTACCTTCTGACAGGTGGAAGCATGTTATACAGTATGTGTCACACTCAGATCCCTCTTGAAAATAAAGTCAAGGTGCTCCTCAACAATAAGCTTCATTTTGCCCACCTGCATGTTGACAGCTTGTTTCCTAACTGATAAGGTGAAATGCTGTAAGGTAAGTGCTGCCATTTTTTGACCTTATACTTCCTACGTTTAAACAGGTTTCATGCACAGCACGTGTTGCATGAATCAGCCGGTCTCCATCAAACATCCCTCTGCTCGTCCGCTGTGCGAGATGTGACATAACAAAGCCTAATTGAACAGTGCTCTCCTCCAACTGTGTGAGGGGAAAAATGCTAATTGCTGTAATTAGAGCGGAGCACAGTTGTGACATTTTGTACATTTCCTCAGAGTCTGTTCAATTGTCTGCTTGCATGTTTAAAGCCTTTCATTTACCCATGAGAATAGCAGAGTGTAAACACAGGGTTTTGTGGGAGACCAGGACACAAAAACAAAGAAAGAGAAGAAAATGGTCATCTGACAAACAGCTTGAAAACATATCTGACAATGTGGCATTCCACTTGGAGAAAGTTTTACTTCACACACACACACACACACACACACACACACACACACACACACACACATTTCCTACCTTGGTGTCGACAATAGAGCAGGCGATTTGTTTGACGTAGGCCAGGTCAGCAGTCTGGGGCATCAGGACAGATTCTCTGGTAAGGCCGATCTGGATGATGAAGGACACCCCCGCTGGTGTTGGAGGCAGCGAGGGTATCCCACCTGGACCCTGCCCCGGTGCCAGGTCCATCACAGGAAAGCCACCCTGAGCAGCCATGGAGGCCACGGCTATGGGGGTCCCCTGCTGCATCACGGCCGAGCCGGGCGGCGAGGAACCCCCTGTAGGGAAGAAGACCTGGGCCATGGCCCCTGAGGGCATACAAGGGCTAGCGTTAGCCATTGAGAGTCCTGTCTGCTAGCTCCCTGAAGCTCTCAACATACACACTGACAAACACACGCCCAGGTGCAGTGTGGAGTTCTCAGAAAACCCACAGTCATTCAAACGCTCTCAGAGGAGAAAGGGGTACACACACCAACACATGGGCGCACACACTGAGCAGAGAGCCCCAGGTTCCTCTGTGTCCTGTGTCCACCCCCTCCCTGTGGATTAAGGAAGAAATCCTTATCCAGGAAGCAGAGTTTTTTTCCTCCTTTCAGCCACTTCTTTCGTGCTCTCTCGTCAGCAGCCTCCTGTTATTGTCCAGGCGTGACAATCATGAGCAATGTGTGTGAGAGACACATCAAAAAAAAAAAAAGGCAAACCAAGGGTGGCGGTGGTGGTGGTGGTAGGAGGGGGGCTACCCTCCTCCTCCTCCACCCTCTTCCCTATCTCCCCTCTCGTCCGAAGGAGTTGCTCCGCAGAGGAGAAAGTCCAAGCTGGGTTGTGAAACTGCCGGCTGTGGTGAAAGAGAAAACAAAAACAATGGCAAACTTTGCTGTGCTCCTCTCCAGGCTGTGTGACAAAATGGCCTCCTTAAACAGGAAACTGTGAGAATGAAGGAGAGCAAGAGACTGCACTGCACTGCTTTTACAAGTCTTGCCCTGTTTCAGTTTCAGCCCCAGTTCAGTCTTTTTTGTGAAAAAGCACAGAGAGAGCGAGAGAGAGAGAGCTGTCTGAGGGTACCTCCCTCTCCCCCTCCCTCCTGCCCTCTCCTCTGTGCTTCTGCCACAGCCAAGGAGGAAGTGAAATGACTGACACTGCCTGAAGCCTATAGACACTCACAAAGTCCCGCCCTTTGACTCCCGACTCCCAGGCTTCTCCCTCCTCCCCTTTCCTCTTTCTCTAGCCTTCCTTGGTTCGGGGTTATCCGTCCTGTTTGCTCCCTCCCTGAGTGGAGGCCCAGCTAAAGATCCCCTTACGTTGCCTGAGGGGGCAGCTCCACACTCATAGACCCTCCCTTCTCTTCCTCATCTTCCCTCTCGCTGCATCGACTTCTTTCTGACCCTCTGTGAAACTGAGTTTCCTGCCTCATTTTTCCTTTGTAGCACCTTTTCTCTTTGTGTTCCTGGCAGACACACCTCTGGCAGACTGCACAGCAGGACCACACCCACTGCAGAGTTGTTTTCATGCACAGCTGCCATGTGAAATGAGGAACTTTCATGGCAAGGAGGCACTTTGCACAGACCTATGCAACATGCTTACAAATTAGGCTTGCTTCCCACAACATGACTGTGACTCTGCGCTACTAATCTCATTTTACACAGAGAGCATGCAGATTAAAATAGCAACTCTGTACCTTTGGTCATACAAACATCCCTGGACTGTAATGCTGAAACTCACAAACCACATTAAGTTCATCATCTTCAGCTTCGCAGGGCTGTTATATCATTATCCTCTCTGTTAAGGGAGCGTCTCACAATTTCCAATTCATTAAAACAAATTAAACACAGGCAACTGCTCTCTGCTGAAATGCTGATGTGACAAGAGACTTCAGCAGCTTCACGTTTGTTGGGGCTATCCACCAGAAGAGGGCGATGTTTGGAGTAGTTGGATATTGAATGATTAATTCCCAGGCAGAGATGAAGCCTTGATATGTAGATGTAGTATGGTGAGTGTAAAAGTTCATTCTTGACCTTGGAAACAGTGTTTAGACAAAATAAGTCTCTAATCCAGTCAAAAAAGTTTTCTTATTGTTACTTGAAGAATGATGTAATAAGGGAATATTTTATGAGATTTAGGTTGTTTATCTGTTTAACACGTGGACGCACAATCAAAGTTTTGTGACATTACTGGAAGTGTGGAGGGTAATGATGGTCCAATATGCAGTTTGAAACTTCCTGTTCACAAACCCTGAGGACAGACCTGGAACTACGAGACACCTTGAGTCAATTGTCAAATGTAATTTTTGAATATTTGAATAAGGTGTTTGAACTTGTAGACTTCCTGTATGTCATGAAACAGGTCTGGAGATGATCTTTAACTTATGACATGTGAGCGAACTCCTTTAGCTAAAAAAAAGAAAAAAGAAAAAAAAAAAGACCATGAAATGTGTTTGAATGCCACAGAAAAAAAACTAGGAAGTGGACCTTGAGTCTCAGTTTCTTGCCAGCAGCAGTTGTATAATGTCTTCTTTAGCCCTGAAGGAACTTCCATAAGTCTGAGAAAACAACCCGGATGATGTTATCAAGGTTATCTCGACTTGGGCTCGAGACAAGGTTTCATGTACAAAAATAGATGTTTTTATTTTTATTTTCCCTAAATCATGTTTTTTGTTCTCCTAATCAAGCTGGTGTTGTGCTGTTGTGATAAGACATTTAAAAAATTAGAATTTTCAAAAATTATATATATATATTTAATCATGGTCTCAAGGGAATATCAAACTGCTGTTAATGAAAGACACTATAATGTTCTATATTGGATGGTGCGACATCAAGGCATTGCAAGCCAGACAATCCCAGTCTCTTCTGCTTCTCTTTCCACCGTCCATTTTTAAAATCAGTCTCTTGAAAGTCCCCCTAAGTGTGATACTAAAGTACGTACGTTTAAGTAGTATGCTGTTATTAATAGTACACTCCTCAAGGATGTTTTAATATATGCAATAGAGGATACTTCCATGTGTCCAGATGTTTTAAGTTTCATATCCCTTTCTAGAAAAGCAAGAAAGACAACACAACTCTCAATTCACTGTACAAAATCTTCATTTTTTGTCTTTTCTTCCTTAATGACATACAACAGGGGACCCGTAAACAAAAAGAGAAAGTCATTTGATACAAGCTAGAATGCAGTTCAAAAATATATAATAAAACAAAATTAATAAAAAGCAGGTCTCTTATCCCTTGTAGTTAGAGGAAATAGTTTGAATACAGCTTAATATGATGTACAAAATATCACACAGTGATAAATTGCTAATAAAAAAATAAAAACACAAAGAAATGAGAGTCCTTTACCTTGGCCTCTGACTGGTAACAGATTTTTTTTTAAACTCATTTTCTTCATTTTTCATGTTTTTTAATCATTTTGCTTTTTTACAAGTTATACATTGCCATTATCAATCACAAGCAAGTTCTATGCCTAGCAAGGAAGAATGATTCACTTATGATACTACAGTATTCTTACATCTTAATAATCATATTCATAATCAAAGAAAAGAAATGCAAGAAAGAAAACAAGGAAATGATGGACATTTACAGCACATAATGGTGTCTCTAGTCATCATTTACAACCTCTGTTTCGATTTCTTTTTCTTTTTTGATGTGTCATACTGATTTGTCATTGTTCTCGGTGAGGGGACGTAGGAGCTCAGAGTGAGAAGAAAGCATCAGTCATTCTCTCACTAAGAAACAAGTGTGACCCACAGCAAGTTCCACCTTTGTAGTATTCAAGATTGTATTAGAAAATACTTGCGAAACATTATTTCTGCACCCTGTCTGTAATCACTCCTCACCAAAAGCATCCACTAGTAGATGTAGTGCAAAGTGGAGCCAAATAGTAGTTAAATGAGAAAACAGGACGTTTTGCTCAGCAGCAGTACAATAATGTAGTTGCACCCGGTTGTTCTAATTTGAGACCACCACCCTGTTTCAGGAAAAAAACAAACTGGAACTATGAATGCTAGTGTCCCTAGTGATTAGAAAAGGAGTGTTTACCTCTAGGCTACTTTGAACCCTTAGATCTGACCTCTGACCCCTAGTGTGACCCTGTAATCTTGAAGAGGAAGGAGGGTGCCCCTTCACCAACCGACTGAACACCAGATTTTATCAGTCTTTTCAAGGCAATTAACAGTCAAGTAATTTAAAGTCAGGTCGGCCGTTGAGGGGCAACTTTTATCTAAAACAAACAAACACGTATCCTGCAGTTATCAGTGTAAATGCAGGATTCAGACAGATTGATGTGAGGCGTTCTCAAAGGAACGACGTTTCCACCTCAGCCAAACGTTATGTTCAAAATAGCAGAGCCATAACAGATTAGTGCTGAGTAATATCACCCACACATCTTAAAATCAATGTTTTCTGGTTTATAGTTTTTATTTCTGAAATGACAGAAGTAGCTGAATTTAAAATGGACTTTCTTCTTTTTTTTCCCCACCCTGGAGCCATTTCTCCCAGCATGCCTCTTCTGGAAGAGGAGACCAGCTTCACATCATTAGCTCTCTGGGTAATGTGCTACTGTGCAACTCCTGCACGTCAAACAAGAAGAGGGAACCTCACCTCGATGAGTGAAGGTAATAGGCTTTTTACTTTTTTTTTTGGAAAGCCTGAATAAATAACAACAAGCCAGAAACTGAGCGGCGACTTCTGACTTCAAGATGAAATGAAAAAGACGATCCAAGCAGCTCTCATTTGAGGAAATTGTCCTCATCACTGTAATGTAATTACCATCAGATCTGTACACACCTGAAGCCTGAACGATCAAGGCCGCCATTATTCACATCCCTCTAATGAGAACATTGAGCGTTCAATTTCTGAAATGTGACCACTGTTAATGAAATGATTCAACGATGAAATGTCATTTAAAAAGTCGATTCACTCTACGCTGATCTATAGCCCGATGAGAAACACAGTCTCTCTTTCACACACACGCACACACAGAAAACAGGTCCCTGATCCTGACTCAAGACTGACAAGGTCTTTCATAGCACCGCGATTTAACTAGTGCATATACAAACACACATGCGCACACACTCTTCTGTACAGTAAAAAGCACCAAATGACACAACCGTCATTTGTCGAGCGCCTGCAGGCCGGCCTCACGCCCCTGCAGTCAACGGCCTGTAACTGCGCTCTCATGATTGCCACCATCAGCTGGTTAATGTGGTGTGAGAGCGTCAGTCTGCAGAGCAACATCTGTAGAAATGGATCCTGATTGTGGGAATATGTTCATTTATCTTGTACAGCAGAGTGACATTTGATCACACTCACACACACATAAGTAGAGGCAGAATCACGGGGACGTTTTAATACTCAGACAGACAATGAGACTTGGCCATAAAGTTGAAATTAAAGCTATTTTTTTCCAACACTGGTTAGCGACCGTCTAGTGCCTCCTCACATCACACACACCTACGTTTAACATTCTCCAACCCCGAACACGACACCACACACACTCTACCTGGAGTCTTTGGAATGTAATACATTGATTCCCACTGAAGAGGTTGGTCAGGTGTTTTCTGCCGACACTTTCTGGGAAAGGTTACTGTTTTTAGTCATGCCTACATGTATGTATGTTAGCCACAAGCAGTTTGTTAACTATTTAAAAAAAAAAGATCTGTAAGATGAAATGTGTGGGTGCATTTGTGCGTGCTGTGCAGTGCCAGTGTTTCTTGGTGGTACTAGTGTGTCAGCAAGTTCACAAGCGCACAAACACACACGCAGTGCTTTATAATAGTTGGCAGGCTGAAAAAAAAACCCCAAGCAGAACAGAATATTGTAGTGTAGAAAAGTGTTACTCCAAACATGATTATTTGAAAACGGAGCAGCTGGGTTTTTAAAGTTATAAAAAAGCAGTGTGATTAGTATTACAAGAAGTCACTGAGGCATCAGAGAACAGTGAGGGGGATCGAAGGGAGGGGACGTCCTGTGACGATGACCCAGCCAGTGGGGTGCAGGACAAGGGTGTGTGGGTGTGCCTGTGTGTGTGCGAGATAATGTGTGTGAGTGTAAGCAGGTGAAATTTGTCCACTGTCATCTTCAGTCTCTTTTGGCCCAGTTGTTTTTGTAGGACTCTAAAAGCAGAAAAAAAGGACAACAAAATTAGTGTAGATAAAACATACATAAGATAAAAGATCATTTACTAATAGTTGTAAAAATCCAAGTGGAGATAGTAGAAGTAGCACAACAACAATTAAAGTAAATGGGAGGGTAATGGTGTATATAAGGTAAATTAAAAAAATTGCCATTGTAACACTTATAAAGTGTAATATTTAAGAAGGATGATTCAACAAAGAACCAAGATTTGACAGCTCAGTAGATAATAATAATATAAAGTTCTATTAGAGGGGAAATGTGTTGAGGTCAACTAGAGGTCTACTTAGAAATGAATGCTATCTATATATTTTAAGAGATTTAAAGGGTTTGTGTTTTTGCAGTAATTATTTAAAAAGATTAAAGGTGGATTTTAGTCTTGCTTTTTCATTAAATTGTGAAACTGGCAAGACACATATTCACAAAATAATTGGTAAAAATAGAAGTAGCAGGCTGAGATATCCATCCTGACCTTAAGTTTCTGGTAATCTCAGTTCTACAGTTCAGAATCTTTCGTCTATAATCCCCAAATGACAATACGTCTTTGCTATTTTCCCAGACTCTGGAAAACTTCCTCCTGAGCCACAGGTTTGTTTTAACAGGCTGATGATTACTAGCCATGAGGAATAAATCTTTTTGTACAAAAATCATGGCATATGCCTTTAAGATTAAATATTGCATTTCTTTAATGAGACACATTATATTGGCAAATGGATGAAGTGTTTTGCTGCTTGTTTTACCTCAATGGACTCAAACTGGCCTCAATAACAAATTATAACTCTGTCTTACCAGGATGAAGACAGTGCTGTCAGACGAAGATCTTAGCAAGTGCATCTGCGCCGGCGCTGGCAATGAAGGGCTGGGAAGGGTGGAAGGCCACGTCATGAATGGCCTCGTCGTGCTTCTTCCTGTGGGCCGTGATCTCCTGCACGCACGTCCTGTTGTCCAGCATCCACAGGCGCACCGAGCAGTCATGGCCTGTAGTGATGCAGCGAGCGGGAGCACACAAAGACAACAATGTCATGAGGGACAAAGATCGCTGTGGAGCACAATGTAAAGGAATCCTGGATATTGTTTTACAGGTTAGACTAAGTGCATGGTTACTTCTGCAGTGTATTACACTGTAGTTATAGCCAAGACTGCAGACTGCACAGAGGCTTCTTAACTGTTTTATTCTTTCTTAACCTCCCTTTGCTGAGATTGATAGGGCGCAGTTTATAAACCCCAATTCCAATAAATGGAAAGCTGTGTAAAATGTTGATACGATCAGATTTTGATGGTTTGCAAATCAAATTAAAAATGAGCTTATTTTTTCCACAAAACAATACATTTTTTCTGTTTTAATACTTGACATGTTGACTTTGCTCTATTTTCAATTAGATATTGATTGATATTGTATGATTTGCAATCTATCAAATTCTGTTTTTATTCACATTTGACACAGGGTCCCAACTTTTTTTGGAATCGGCGTTGTAGTTTGTTTCATCTTCATGGTATAAATAACCTTGTACTTTGCACTTCTTTTTTTAACACTGACACTTTTAAAAATATCTATTAACTGATTCATGAAAAATACCAATTTGTCTACAGACAGGATGTAATATTAAAACAAACTGCTGCCATTTAAATCTGAGTGCGATGATGTTTTATGACAAAAAACAGGAGTGGGACTAAGATTATCGTTTACAGTATTTGGAAAATGATGCAGATTGTCTTTATCCCACAGGAAACCTAACTACATAAAGACTCAGTATAACTGGATGGTACTTACTGCCAGAGATGAGGTAAGTGCCTTTAGGGTCTGTGGTCAGACAGGTGACCGCATCCAGGTGAGCCACCATAGAGTGGACAACTTTACCTGTACGAACGCATAAGGAAAGCTCATTTAGCTTCATTCACATTAGAGAGAAAAGGTAACTCTCCAGAGAAAAGCACCGGAAAACAATTATACCTGTCTTGTTGTCCAGGAAGCGGATGGTGCGGTTCTCATGTGCGGTGATGGAGACGGGTTCCGATGGGTGACTGACCACACGGTTGATCAGCTCACTGCCTACGAGGGCGGAACAAACAACTCCATTTTAATGCTATTGTCTAATGATTTATTTCCAACTTATCTTATTATTGGTACAGACTGGGTCCGGTACATACCATCCTTGGTCTGTGTCTCTAGCGCAGTGGTGCTCTGTTCTGTGTTGAGGTCGTACAGCAGCGTCTCACCGCCGTCAAATGACACCACCACCTGGTTGGGGTCGGTGGCCACAAACGCCACCGAGGTGGGCGTGCCGTGCTCTGGGAGATCACAGGAGATGGTGAAGTTGTGCCACATGGAAACAATACAAAGCTCAACGGCAAATCTATGTTCTCAACACAGATGTTATACCTCTCTCTTTGTTGAAGACAGACAGGCAGGGAGAGGAGTTCTGCGGGTCCCAGATGCGAATGGTGCCATCAGCTGAGCATGAGGCGAGACGATGGTGAGCTGCCGAGTAGGTTAGACCCCACACGCTGTCCTCGTGGCCTGCAAGCACACTGCTCTCGATGCCGGGATCTGGATGGGCAAACGCACATATTTATATATAAAAAAAAATAAAAAAATTACTGCAAAATACTCTGGAAGCGAAGCATGACTGACCGTAGTTATCATAAGGATCCACGTTGAGGTCTGGCATCTTCCAACATCTGACGGTTCCATCCAGGCCTCCGCTGTAGCAGGAGTCTCCGTCCTCGCCCATGGTCAGCGACAGAACGGCTCCACTGGACAAAAAGAGAGAGGGAGGGAGGTGAGTGCGCCACGTCTGCAGTTGTTAGCACAGGGTGTGAATCGTAGCTCAGACTGACCTGTGTGCTCTAAATGTGTAGATGGGCTCAACATCCAACGCTGCGTTCCTGCGGAGGGACACAGACTTTTAAATGTGCTTCTTATTCTTTGCTGCGTTTTGATTTTACATTTGCTGTTGGAAAGCCAGTGATAGCCAGTTGGAGTGACTAATAGAGAGTTCACTAGAGCTTCCTGTGGATCTTGCGGTTCTTACTTTTTGGAGTGCATGGCTTTGTTGAGGTTCCACAGTTTTAGTGTTCCATCCTCAGAGGCTGTGAGCAGCACCGCCTGGCTGGGGTGAAAGGTCAGAGCGCGGATGGCGTCAAAGTGGCTGCGTAGTGTGAAACGGGGGTTCCATGTCTTCTTGAACTCCTCTCTGTTATCCTGCATCTGATGAGACACATTTAAAGAGTGAATGCTGACATATTTCATGTGTGCATGTGTAGCTTGGATTATATCGGGTGCATTGACCAGAGCAAATGTGCAATTACATCCATGGAGAGATCGTTATCATTGGCAACTGTGAGATCTGCCAGTTCACCCAGGTTCATGTCCCCTCCTCCAACAGCGTCCATAATGAAGACGTCAGAGGAGAAACCCAGGGCACCACCTGCAGGTTGGAGGTGGAAAAGCACAAGAGTTACTACTGCCTCTTGTCAAATCATCATGGCCCTAAAATACAGGCTGAGAAAACTGTAAAGTATAGCAATGAATTTTTGATCTGCCTGGCAAGAGTCCAATCACCCTGTTTCTTTACTCCCACACTGTGTACCAGGGGAAATATTTATAGATGCAGGAGCAACTTGGTACATTTACCCCCACGCAGGTTTTAAATTTGAACAAAACAATATGACAGCATCCAAATTTGAGGCTCAAATCTAAGTACATTCAAGTGTGTGGGAGACTGAGGAAGAAAACTTCGGAGAGAAGAGTCTATGTTTTTCTATCAGGAGTATTTGTTGGGGAAGTCTTACCTTCCCCAGCGCGAGCCTGTCCCGATACAGAGGGGGGCGGGGTGGGTTTAGGGGGGAAGTCCGACATCATGCCTTGTAACTTGTTCCTGCGGTTCTCTGAACCCGGCAAGAGGAGAGAGACACAAAACATCCAGTCATGCAGAGAGGCGGAGGAAGGATGGAGAGGCCGACAGAGGGACAGAATGAAGACAGAGGCAAAAAAAAATATAGACTTCATTCTTTAAATACACAACATACTCAGACATGTTTTGAATATTCTGTGTGTGAGAGGATGAAATCAATAAAAGCACAGGCACACAGTGTAAAGATGACTTAAAGAATGATATGTGGACATTTAAAAAGAGAAGGCAGCATGCGTGATAACCTTTTGAGATCACCCCGGAGCACAGAAAGTACATCTACAGACAGAGATGACGGCTACACAACTGTAAAGAGTCACAGACTAACAGCTCGTCAAACAGGACAGAGAGACAGGTGGTTGGGAAAAGAGGTTGGTTTTATTGACAAGAGATGCCAAGACACAATGAGAAGTAAAAGATAAAAAGGTGAGCAGGGTGGTGGGGTGGGGAGGCAGCATAAAAAGACAGATACACTGGTGGCAGTGATTCTGGCAGTGCTGGTGCTGATGGTTTTGCTATGGCAACAGCGTACCTAACTCCCGTCCGTCCCCCGAGATCCGGGCCTCTCCCGCCCCCTCCCCATCCTCCCCCGAGCCCAGGAAGTCAAATTCACTGAGGGCATCTTCCGAGTCGTCTTCGTCCTCCTCGTCCTCGGGGTCCAGGTCTGTGGTCATGGGCTCCGAACCCATCTGGACACAAGAACAGAGCAGAGAAACTTCTGTTACTCATGTGATCAGCCAGGAATAAAGTTTCTAGTTTGTGCCATTCCACGTTCATTATCTACTAATTTCTAAATCACAGATCGCACCTTTACACGAGACTTCTTGCTCTTGCGCGGTCCATCGATGCAGTCAGTGGCCATGCCTTGGAAATCGTCTTCCTCGTCGCTGTCGTCTTCGTCGTCGTCCTCGCAACCGTGCAGGAAGGGGATCTTATCGAGCACCGAGCCACCCAGACGTTCCTTAGAGCTTTCCTTGCCCGCATTCCTACAAATACATGCAGAATTATTCTCTATTCCAAAAAAGGACAAAAAGATTATTTAGCACGATACCTAAGCAGAGGGAGGTGGGATGACCTCAATTATACAGTATAATATTATTAAAAGTCTGACCATGGCTCCATTACAGTGTAATCATTTTTTATATTTCTAAAGGTTTTATAAGTGCGTGTATGCTTACGCTATCCCTGGTTCAAGTATGCTCACAGATTTCATCTTTACATGGCAAAATATGTACATGTCTGTCTGTTGCCATGATAGAGGATACTCTCCATTTTAGACATCTTTTGTCCATCTTGTTCTGTTGGCTTTTTAGATTAGGATGAGCTACTGTTTCACTGCCTTCACATTCCAGCTTGTACAGACAAATGCTCGTGGGTGCTACTCACAAAGCTGCCTTGTCTCGTGTTAACACTGCAGTAAGTAAGTACACCTACATTACTCTTAACTGGACATCAGCACACTTCAGTCACCAGAACAATTTTCTTTCTGGTAAATCAAATTTGTATTGCGTTAATGACAATTTTCCATTCACCAATATATTATGACAAAGTCAGATTTCCCACAGAATATCCTGATTGAATAGATATTCAGATTATGGAATGATGTATCAAAATTTGGATATTTCTATAAAGAGTGGTTCATACATGTAAAATTATTTATTCAAGAGGAGAACAGCAAAGAAAAACAAAGAACATGTCAGTCTTTTGTCTGACTCTGCAAAGTCATGATTGTGTTGAAAACTGTGGGTGTCACTATTCTTTTCAGTGGAGCAGCATCAGAGAGCAACAATGTCTGCTTCCACAGTCTCACCTCTTTATTTGTTCCTCTATCTGTCTGACCAGCAACGACTCTCCACCTGCCCGGGGCTCTGGCTCGGGACAGGTTTCACTGGGTGGAGGCCCGTTAGCTTCCGGGCTGCTCCGCCCGAGCAGGGAGCGCACACGCTTAGACCGCATGTCCAGGATGGTGTCTGAATAACCCACTTCCTCAAGATATCTACAGTCACAGGAAAAGGCATGCATACATTTATATACCAAGAATCATATACGTGAATCGGTCTAGTCTAGATCACAAACCAATGAAAAAGTATTGATGGAACACATTAGCATGGTACAGAGATAAAAAAAAAAAAAGAACTGATGATATTGAGGCCTTACTTGCGTAGTAGCTGACGTCCCTCCTTCCAGGACATCTGATTGGCTGGCTCAGAGTCTGACTCAGCCGGCCCATTGGGAACTACAGAAAATAGATTGGTCAATAGTGATGCAACAGCCAGGCATGAGAAGAAAAAGAGAAAAGCAGAAACTTTTGAGTTACTGTGAAAGTACAGCAGCAGCAAAAGATTCAACAATGATAGATTATATAATATTTCCAAATAACAGAATAATATATAAGCGGTTGGACAAACATACGTTGGTCTGCTTCTGTTTCTGGTTTCTTGTCCCCAGGACTCTGGTCATTTCCCGTCTTCAGCTTCTGATGCTTAGCCCTGCAATGCCAAAAAAACACCACATGAGGGCAACAGTACGAACAAAAACAAGACGCTTCACTATCAAATCACTACGCCTGAAGCACGCAAAACATTACGACAGCAGGCTGAATGGATAAGAGACACAAGGACACAAGGGACATTTGTCTTACCTCTCTTGTTTGAGAGCGTACTCCAGCATTTTGATCCGCCTCACCAGGTCCTGTTTCATGTTCTCCTGCCCTTTCCTCTCACCCTGTAGGAACGCCACCTGAGCCTGAAAACACACACATACACAGGATGCTAAGGAACATGAAGTACACACACATACAGCAAACCACTCATAAGCATATATGATCAGAAAATCAGTTTATATAGACAGCATGACTCTGCCATAACTGCAGTGAAAATGATTAACAAAGAGACTTGAGCTGCTTCAATTAAGGCTGGAGAGTGAAGCATTTGATATCAGAGGCCGTGATTCTGAAGGGAAAAAGTTTGATGTGACGAGCATAGTAAACATGACTTCTGAGAAGCCAGAATAAGTAGAGGGTTGTGGAACAGGGCTCTTATTTTTAACTTCTCCTAACCGAGGCCTCAGTGCGCATCTGCAGCAGAGGAAAAACAAGACCCAGACTGGCCAAATTCAAACACCCTCCTCTAAGACACATCCTTCCTTTGTGCGCTTCCTCTCTCATTTTCCGTCCGTTTCCTTCCTCACTGAGCTGACAAAATTCTTACCTTGAGGAAAGAGACGCTCCCTGCCCATTCTTGCCACTTGTGAAACAATTAAAAAGGTTTTGTGAGAAGACGGAGAAAAAAAAGCGACAGTGTCAGGTTTTGATGAGGACTATCTTTAGACGGGGTCTTCCCTTGAGTGAGCCGTCACAAGGCTTCACTGAGAGGGCTGCCGGAGCGGATGAGAGAGATTTGTAACACTGGGTTCTGTGTTTAGCAACAGGTGATGCTTCACAGTGGGCAGATTTTAATCCAAATTGTGGGTTGAAGGAAATAAAAAAAAAAGCAGCAATCCCAGTTAGAGGTAGTGTAGGTTAAAAAGGCTGCCTCCTGTTTCCAATGTCAGTGTTTGCATGCAGGTGATTGAAGGCACAACAGTTTTGCATTTTCACTCTCTCCTCCCTCTCCCTTTCTCTCTCTCTCTCACTCTGCCAAGTGGTATTGGAGCATTAATACCGATTGTTTTACAGTCCATTTCTCCTCTGCACGTCCCTGTCTGTGTCCACGAGTCTGCTCCCACACGCATACGCAGCCCTGTAAAACTAGAACAGTCTAAAAACACTATCTCATGGGGCAGGCACTCGGTCTACTTGAGAGGGTAGTCAATCACCCAGGAAAGTGTGCACACTCACAGTCATGTAACCAGCTAAGACGGCTAGCAGAACATAGGATAATCTGCCAAGCAAACCTTACTACTGCTGAGTAATCCTGATTAATGCGACATGATTTTATATACTTATCTGAGAATTTTGGAGATAATTGTCAATGGTAGCATGTGAATACTGCAGACGTGACCTGTGAGGTTGTGAAATGCAGATAATTTTATGTGGTTTATACTTGGCCTAATCTAGGAGGAGCAATTCAGTTCTTGCAAAAATAATAATAGAATAATTCATGAATTATGTGTGAGGCACTGAAAGGCTGGGTTGAAAAGCAATGCATTAATTTAACAAGACAAAGACTAGTGAAAAGCAAAAATAAAATAAATCAGCTTTGCCTTGTATAGACAGCTTTGTAATAATATATCATTTGCTGCGGTTACGTGGTTGATAAAAGCAGCTAGCGCAGGGTTAGATGCAACAGCAGCTGGTTAGTAGAGCATTTCCAGCTGCACACAAGCAGCAATTGTGAAGCTGTTGTGTTTTGTAATGGCAGATGCAATACTGTATTTGCACATTTCACAGAAGGAACATTTGTCCGGGTGCGACGTAATCAGGCGTAAATGTTAACATGCAGAAACACAAACCGAGGAGGGGTCAGCTGTTTTGTCAGCTTAGCAGTGTCACAATGTGGGAGGTAAACAAAGCTCACATTAAAATGACATTTTTTAAAGTGAAATGGCAAAATATTATCTTCTGTCAATAAGGGTGACATTCGAGCCAGCATCCGCCTCTGATACTGAGAACTACTGTGGGTCAAGTAGAGGACAACTCGACTAAAATCTGTCAAATTCAAGAGAGGAGCAGAGTTGAAGATGAATTCTTCTGTCCACAAATAAACATTTCTTTAACACGATCTGCTCAGTGTACTGACTCATCGCTGGTCGACTCAGTAGCTTTGCGTGAAAACACCACTGTCAGCTCAGCTCTGATACACAGTCCTGCTTTGAAATCCAACTGGAAGACCACGACCAGGACGAGTTAACTCGTTGCAGACAGGTCAAAGCAGAGGTGAGCTGCAAATGGCTTTTATGTTGGAACTGAACTGAACAAAAGAGCAGCAGAAGACAGAATGTCACCTTGGTATAAAGAGTGATTTGATCATTGAGTCAGTGGCTGCAAATGTTTAAGCTAAATGAGCCAAATCAGCAAAGTGCTTAGTAATTTCCACCTTTAAATGGAATGTGTCTTCTTCATCCTTCAGGGGTGGGGAACGCGTTTCCACTCCCACACACACACACACACACACACACACAGACGAGCTACAACCTGCACGCAGAGATAACCATCGCATCCACGTCCGCCAGTGTCACGCCGATTTCCTAGAGGGACAGGTTCCCACTAGTGCTGAAAACCTCAAATCCTCTGACACAGCAAGCTACAGACATATGTGTACACAAACACGCCCAAATACTAACATGACAATGGAGGCAGACTGTAAGAGCTGCCTTTTCCTGAGACATAAAGGTAGTCGAGACAGAGGGATTAGTGTGTCAAAGGGTTTATTGCTGTATGTCATTCTTCATTTATTACCTAACTTCTCATTCTTTGCCTCTGACCTGGTTTCACTTGCTCTTCCTTTCTACAGTACTTCTCTTTGAAAGTGGCGGTGTAATGGGTAAAAGAGGGTCCCAAAACTGAACGCTACTATCAAGGTGTGTGAATACATTAACAAATAAATTGCTTCATCTGACTCAGACAGACAGATTGTTTTTTAGCCTTCATTGGTCTTTGATATTTTGCCCTTTGTCTGGTTCAGATTGGGACTTGCTTGTTTTTACTCGTGTGCGGGACCCAGGCCAACAGAGGTGAGACAAGGCAGTCCATTCATCACCTATTAAAAGGTGTTATTAATAAGAGACTGATCCGCAATATAAGAGCCAAAATGAATGAAACAGTAGTGGAGCAGCAGGTCAAAACACATCATCATATTAATAAAGAAGGTTAGAATCAAAATATCAGGAGTAACTAAAAATGTGTCATCTGATATAAGCCCTCACGCTGACACCAGAGTTATTTTCTTTGTATTATGTTGGTAAACTTAAAGCACAAAGGAGCCTTGTTGTGAGCGAACCTGCCGTGCCATCTGATCTCTCTTTCCTGTGGGTGGGTTTTCCTCCGTGTGGCCTACCGCTGCTGACCTTTCCAGAGTTTGTTGTAGCATGGAGAGCTGACACATTTAGCCTATTCAGTCAGTCCCTCTTTACTAGCTGGAGAACAGGGTCAAGGGCAGCTTCCCTCCTCCACTGGCCACCCTCCATCTTCTCATCCCTTCATCCCCATGAGAGAAACCATGAGCCAACAAATGAACTTTTCTGGGACAGTGTGCTTTGATGGAGTGTGTTAGACTGTGTCGGATGAGTGTGTGTATGGGATTTAGCTTTAGAATGACATCCTAAAAAGTTGGCTTTGCTGCTTTAGTTTAATTAGAAGATGCTTGATAAGCACTGGGAAGCAAAAAAAAAAATTTTCAAGATTGTAAGGGATGAGCTGGGAAATACAACAGGGGGAAAATAACACGCAGAAACAAGTAAAATGCTAAAAACACAAATTAATCCATATATGACAGGAGCACTTTAAGTCTGCCTGGGTGGGAGGGACACACATTGTATTAACGTACATATGGATGTCATGTGTGTGCCATGGCTGAGAGCACAGAGCTATTAATTAGAGATGTGCACCCAGGGCCCCTGGAGCCACATTCAACAGGAAGTGATGTCATCTGGGTCACCAGTAATCTATTTTATAAATCTAGTGACATGGTTAATAAAATTAAATAGTTGAAAATGAGGATTAAATTAAAGGGAAACAGTTCCAGGTTTGCCCTTTGCCCTGTGGAATAAGTGTCTGACTTGGTTCCATGTCTGCTGCACAATCTGTTTGTCTATTAAATCGTAATGAGGATCAGGCAAATAATGAGCTAATTACTTCAGGCTTGTTCAGACACAGTGCAGTTGTAGTGATACTTGATAGAACACATTGGAAAAGCTTCTCGTGTGTCTGAAGGACAGGGGGGACAAGGCCAAACGCCACCTGTCCCATGTGCTGTTGTCCCATGGTCGAGCTGGGACGTCCCACCTGGCCCAGAGTGGGGAGGGAGCTCATTCCTGGCCTGTCACTGGAGATGCAGGAGCACAGGTGGCCTTTCACACCAAAAAACACACTCCCCGAGACGGCACATGTGTTATAGTCTCACAGACTGACACAAACACACACATCCACGCAAAGCGTTGCACAAGATGATGATGTTCATCTCAGTCAAATGTTGGTGATGGTTGTGCTGCAGCTTCCTTCTGTTAGTCTTATGAATACCATTAAGCCTATGGACACAGAATGCTGCTAACTCTACAGGACAAGGCCGGGGAGGGGGGGGCATGCTAACTGGCATGTTGAGAGCCCTGCGAGCATGCTGGCAACAAAAGACAGAGGCCTGTGGCTTGTGGGTGTTCAAATGTAAGCTAGGTCAATTTTTCAGCACTCCAGCGATCCTCGCTCTCTCTCAGCACAGGACGTGGTGCTAATTGTACCCGTGAAACCAGACCGTGTGCAGCAAATGCGCACACACAAACAGAGTCCCATAACAAGCACTAATGGCATGTTGGACATAGCAATGGCCCGCTTCTGACTTCCATTCCCACTCTTTCCCCACACACGACTATAAAAGCAGCGAGCACAGCCTGTTTGTTATTGTTCATCCATATTTTATCAGGCTCCTATTTATAACTACATAGGTTTGAGTCGGGGGCAAAGTGAGAAGCAGAGTGACAGAAAAGAAGCAATGATATGTTTAGTTCCTTTTTTTTCCTTTGGTTTTGTCGAGCTCGTTAACTGCGGAGGATATTTCATCTTAATTACAAACAAACTGTGGTTACAGTAGGAGGACCACATAGGGCTCAGGAATGAAAAGTTAAACTGTTCATCCCCTCATTCCAAACGTGGAGCGAAAAACGTCTTCAAATATCTGTATGTTTTTCTAACCTGCCCTAATACTGGAACAATTTGATGAGTAAGCGCAATCGTGCCCAGCAATGCTCAGCCTCACACACTTACAGGCATGCATGTAAGGAGAGTTGCACAGTGCAGCTTCTGTCTTCGGAATAAATGCACCCATTAGAGGACTCATGCCTGGCTCAAGGGCATTTCTATGACACTGACTCACACATTCACATCGATTTTTCTAGACATTTCACAGGTTCAAACTGATAACCTTTAAAAGACACAAGCTCATCTCTCTAGCCTAAAGGCAGAAAACACATGTGTAGATTTTATTTATGTGTTGACAGGTCACTTAATACTGTCATTTTTTAAAGATTCAGTCAGGATGTAAAAGTAATACTCTCAAGTTTAGTTGTAGACACGATGGTGCTGGACTGACAATAATAGAAAGAAGAAAAAAAAAACACAACTTATCCGCCACAATCATCCACCACACCTGTGACTCATCTATCTGTGTAACAGGCCTCAATTACAAATGTTGATTTCCCTTAAATGCCACCAGATACGCAGACATACTACAGACCACATTTTAAGATGACATCTTTTGCAATCCTTTGGGTTTTGTAATAAGATGGGATTTAGTGCAAAGCCTGCTTGGCATAGATAGAGCAGGAGCCTGTGTTAAAAGGTCTTCCTCTCCCTCAATGTGCCAATTGTTCTGTGCATAAAATAGCAATAATATCTAACCCCTGCTTATTATTATTAAGGTGGAATTTCCCTGAATGAAGACACCTCGAATAACCATCACTCTCAAATGCAGTGATTTCAAAGGGAACTCATGTGTCACTCATCACTCTTTCAAACACAACAGTGCAACCACAGATTACTTGATTTGTCACTGTGGGATATTGAAACCCAAATACTATGATTTCACATAAATACAGACTAAAAAGGAGTCTTTGATGTGTACCTGCATTAATGTGAAAAAGACACTGCGAGGTAGCCACACCTCAGCTCTGTTTACCTATTGCAGGATAACTTGATTCCCTTTATAATAAAGCCTGTATCATCTAACTTTCTGCTGTATATCTTTATGAGAGAGGATTTGAAGGCCAAGAGGCATAAATGAATGCTTCCTGAAAAAACAGTTTATTCTATGTTTGTTGGCTTTTTTTCTCATCAGCTGGAGGTCATTCATTTTCCTTTCAGCACATCCAGGTCAATAGAATATGATGTTAGCCAGTTAGCATTTTGTCATCCACAAACTGGTTGTTGTGCATGTGTGCAGCAGTGAAGCAGCAGGATCCCTCCAGGCCTTTATGAAGGTTGCAGGCTACAAGATAACATTAAACACATTTACCCTGAGTTCGTCTCTCTCAGCCTCCCAGCGGTATTTCTCGGCCTGGAAACGTCCCCACTCGTACTGGATGAAGTGCAGGATCCCGGGGAGCGTCATACCCGAGTCCCCGTCCTGCAGCTCCCGAGCTTGTGACGATCCGGGCATGGCCGCCGCTGCCGCCGCCGCCGCCGCTGCCATCGCCCCGGTCGCCGCCGCTGATGTCGCCTGGCTCGGAGCAGCTTTGGGCCCGTTCGGGTTGCGCCCCGCTCCGCCGCCGCCTCCGGAGTTCGGGTTTGGTCCTCCGCCGGATCTGTCCGCCTCCATTTTAAGCGTTCAGCCGTTGAGCCAGGATCAGGAGGTGGAAACGGGCAGAGAGTGGAAACAAAAAAATAAAATCGTAACCCTTGTTCCAGCCCAGCTTCACTTCACCAAACGAGCCTCTTTTCTTCCTTTTCTCACACGCACAGAATAAAATCTACTATTCAGGTGGTAAAATACTACACTTCCGCTTTCAAACCTCCAGAATAAAACAAGAGCAGACTATAGATTCACAACAATATTACATGATAACTCACCAATGAGCCACATTTATTACAAATCTGTGCTTGTAAATATTCCATAAAGTTGCATGAAAACACAGCGATCAAATATGTATAAGTGAAAATAAGTGTTGATATTTTTTTATTTGCGGCTCTTATTTTGTAAGTCCCGCAGCTGTTTCCTCCTCCCTGTGTTTGCTGATGGAAAAGCCCACTGTGGGTGACAAATAAAGGCCCGTGTTTGCTCTAATACACAATGAACATGTCGCTAGGGGAATTTATTTCCTGCCATTTTGTGAGCAGGGATGTTTGAGGAAAATGAAGTCAGACAAATTTATGCACAATATTGCTTCCGGTTTGAACTTTGGTGAGAAAATTTCCACAACATAGGTCGACTGTGATTTTATTTTGTAGAGCAGCAGCATATATGGAGATATAGACTCCTGATGTTTGTGTGGTTTTAGAAAAGGGTGGAGGTATGCGTGCTGGTTCCTGGATGCACATACACCTGTTTGTTTTCCCTGGTTGTTAAATATCGATTACAGCAAAGATACTGTAGTTCCCTCTCTATGGGCATGGCAAAATCAGTTTAGTCGAACATCTATAATCATTTGTACGAGAATAAAGCAAACTTGGATTCCATTATCAAGAAGCATTTAACAACACTGAGCATCTTTATCATTATCTTTAACACTTGAAACCAAAGGCAAATTTGCTTGGGGACAATTTATTAACAAATGGTAATTTTTATTTTTATTTTGGTATTATAACAGACGGGAATTCAGGATTTGGATACAACAAATTAGACATACATGTATTTAAAATAAATCAAATATTGCACATGTGTAAGGTAGAAAATTAGCTTTGACGGTTGAAGTTTTTTCAGCATTGGGTCCCTTATCTCCTGCACACTGGAGTAAAAACACAAGTGGAGACATTTACAAGTAGTTTGTCCAAAGTAAATAAATAAATAAATAAATAACAACAACAACAACAACAACAACAATAATAATAATAATAATAATAATAATAATAATAATAATAAAATTATCTAAAAGCACCCATTGCATCTTATTTTCTTATTATTTGGGAAAATAACAGTTACACAGTCTCTAAAATGACAATATTGTGCAGTGGATAGTTGTCGTTAAAGATTGTTGTTGTTTTTTCTTTTGTAATAACTATTAAATGACATCAGGATAAATATTTTGACATATTGTTAGAATTTTTAAGGTGCCACTTTTATACTGAAGGTCTCTAACCGGACGCCTGTCTGCATTTGCTGCAGTCCGTGCAGACAGAAGCGTGTTAGCTTACTGGTAAATCCGTGCAGTTGGTTTTAGTGGTTGAGCTCCATCGTAATGAAATATTCTGTGTGCACTTAGTCGTGGATTTCTTCTCAACATGCCGGAGACTCGATCTGACACACAATCATGAGCTGAAAATGCAGGTTAATGTGTGTGTGTCTGTGCTGCAGCCTGGTTTGCTCCAGTGCTACCACAGCTGGCTGAGATGGACCAACATGAAAAGCAGATATAGTTCAACAAGGTTGCTTCTGACAACAAATGAACATGATGTGATGCCCTGAAAATGATGCATTGTAAAGAATAAAACACTTGCATCCAAATTAAGGTAAGTTGTGTTCATGGATTTTACTAGCATGTTTTATTGACTTGTTAATGTCATGGCATTATTTATTATAAAAGAAAACCTTGCGTTGACTATGACTTTGAAAGTAGCCTCATCTGTTCTCATTTTAAGTAGCATGAAATTGTATTATACAATCAATTTTTTTTTATATACAGTTTTGATGTGCATAATAATATAATAAAAGTCTATGTGAAAGTATTACACAATAACTGCATAATCGTCATTATTATGATTGTTATTATTAATTTTTGTCTTTCACAGGTTGTCTCCAACTCTCATTCTTTCACTATGACTCTAATGGGGACCTAAGATCCACCATTGGATTTTTAAAATTCTTCCCCTGCGAGAAACCTGACATTAGCTGCCATGCGTATCAGTTTCTGTCAGGGCCTGTTGACTGGTGCCATCATCCTCAACCTCCTCATTCTCTACTACGTGTCCCGGACACAGCAGCAGATGATGGAGAAGAGGAAGGAGCTTGGCAGGGGCACGAGGAGGGCAGCCCTGCCAGCCTCTGGTTTGGGTGGAGGCCTGGGAGCACTAGTAGGAGCTGGAGGCGACCCCGGAGCAGTCGGAGTGGAGGGACACAGTCGTGGCCCCCGTGTGACTGTTCTTCTTCGGGAGTTTGAAAACTTTGAGAATTATGTTGGGGATGTGGCCAATTCCTTCCTCCGCCAGAGACCTGAGCTTCCCTTCCTGGCTGTGACTGACACGTCTCCGTACCCTCCCCTGGTGCTTCCAGAGGGGGCGCGTCTTCTCGTGCTCTCCCCCACCCCGGACCAGCCACCTCAAGCCCACAGGCCAGAGTTTCATGTCCAGACAGAGTTTGTGCTGCTGGTGCCTGACGGGGTGGAGTTGGAGCAACCCCGGGCTATTGAGCGGCTCATCAGGGAGCTGGAAGGTGAGGGTGGGGGGCCTGTGAGGCTGGTAGCTGCCCCCGTGCTGGCTCGATCTGCTGTGCAGTGTCTCCACCTGAGGGTGAACCTCAGAGAGTGGACAGCCACCTACTCGCCGGCTGCGTCTGGGAGCAGCGGCAGTGTGTGCACGGCTTTACAAGGAGACGCAGTCGTCCTTATTCGCACTGAGGATCTTTTTAACCTCTCCGTCCCTCTGGGGCGACCCCTCTTCTCCTCGCTCTTCATCCAGACTGCCTTGAGAGGCTGGAAGGTCAAGCTGCTGGAGAGCCCTTGTTTCTCAGCAAACCATCGACCCCTCTTCAGTTCTGCTCACAACCAGTGGAAGGCCGACACTCGACTGAAGGACGCCACCGGGAAGCTCATGAGGAGCTTTGGTCTCAAGCGCCTCCTGCTGCCTGATGGGAAGGAACAGTGGTATGGCTGTAGTAAAGAGACGCCTCGCTGCTTTGGCACAGTGCAGGACGACACTCCGGACTACCTTTATCTGGATCGCTGGACTCCTCCCTGCTGTCTGCGAGCTCTCCGAGAAACCACCAAGTATGTTATCAATATCCTGGAGACCTCGGGTGTGCGCTACTGGCTAGAGGGGGGGACTCTGCTGGGTGCCGTCCGCCATCAGGACATCATCCCATGGGATTATGACGTGGACCTGGGCATCTACCTGGAGGACATAACCAACTGTGATCACTTGAAGAACCTGGATTCAGGCTCCCTCGTGGATGCTAATGGTTACGTCTGGGAGCGTGCAGTGGAAGGAGACTTCTACAGAGTACAGTACAGCGAGGCCAACCACCTGCACGTTGACCTGTGGCCCTTCTATCCACGCAATGGCGTCATGACCAAAGACACGTGGACAGAGCACAAACAAGACGTGGAGTTCCCGGAGCACTTCCTGCAGCCTCTGGTGCCCATGTCCTTCGCCGGCATCACTGTCTACGGCCCCAACAACCATCGAGCCTTCTTGGAGCTCAAGTTTGGAGAGGGGGTGATTGAGAACCCTCAGTATCCCAACCCTGCAAAAAAGAGGCTGGACAGAGGCAAATTATGAGACAATATGATAGAGAATCACAAACCGTCTGATGTTGTACTGTATTTGTTGACACCACAGAAAATCTTTTCTTTTTTTTTTTTAAACAGCCTAAACGATGGTGCCAAAATGACATATCCATATACTGTTGCGCTTACATCAGGCGTAAAGAGTCAAAGACTGGTTTCACAACCTGGTGTATTAAATCTGTATGTGTTGTACATTCAAGTATAAATATGATTGCTGTAAAAATGATAAATACTTTAAAATTATATGCTACACTGTACATGATCTTAAGCAGGATATGAGGTTTTGTACAGAGTTATTTAAAAGTAAGTGGTCTTGTCCTGACGTGTGTTTTATGAATTTCTTGGCTGTGTTGCGTTGATTTGCACTGATTCTTTCAGTTTTGCACAGTTTGTGAAAGAATGTTACTGTATATCGATGCCATTTGGTACCTGACAGCTGCATTGTGGCGAGCCAATTTCCATGTGGCCAAATAAGAAGCACGCCTTCATCCATCCTGTTATTGTTGGTGTATGGAGAGGATGAAATGTTGCCCGATCAGGCCTTAGTGTTCACGTAAAAACGTAGACTGAATCTGTAAATGAATATTAACCCTTTAGCTCAATTATGTGTGTTACTACTGAGCACCTATTATGTATTCACTGAAATGGAATTTCAATTGATCAGATTATTCGAAGAAAACATTTTAAAAGAGAAGTTAAATATTTAAAAAACACACCAGCTTGTCTGGGTATGACATTTTTCCTCTAGTATTACTTGTGTGTGATGTATCAAGGTCACTCGATTTCATGAACCGGTAAAATAAAGGAGTTGTAACAGATTAACAGTTTATTTTATTAATTTATCTTATTTGTTTTGGGGCAAATTCATTGTAAATATAGTAAATGTACAATACTGGTTGCAACACCTTTTAGAACACTAGGTGGCATTACACACCTTTGTCAAGCCCAAGCCTCTGCATTAAGTTGTGTTCACGGCCCTGTCAACAGTGTGGGAGTTAGTCAGCCATATGGCGGTCCATATGGGGTGGAGGATTTTATGGCAGGGCAAACAGACGTGGAACATCGCAGGAATTCAGCTCGCTTGTTTGTCAGACTGGACCAGTTTTTTTCAATTAGCTTACTCTATTTAACAAAAGCTGCCTTTCACCTGTTGATGCTGTGCATTCCTGCATTCCTCTTCAGTCAGTGGATAACTAGCATTGTTCACATGTATAAGGTCTGGTAATTACATAAGCATGTATACCACTGCGAGGCCACGTGTTGTTATTTTTGGATGCAAAGACAAAGAATCCTAAACCCTAATTCTAAATTTGTCTCCCCTCTTGCACCCTACCACAGACTGGCATCTGGGGGTGACTGACTGTAACATAATGTCACTGGTGGAAGAAGCATTCAGATCCTTTACTTAAGTAAAAGTAGCTATATCCTACTGTGGAAATACTCCACTGCAATTAAAAGTATTATCAGCAAAGTCTATCTATCACATCTCCTGAGTATTAAAAGTACTCATGCAGAAAAATGTTCCATCTGTGTTCTACTATTATTACTATACTACAACTACACTGAACAAAAATATAATAAAAATATGTTTTTACTCCCATTTTACATGAGTTCAACTCAAAGATCTAAAACGTTTTCTATACTAACAAAAGGCCTGTTTCTCAAATATTGTTCAAAAAATGTGTCTAAATCTGTGTTAGTGAGCACTTGCCAAGATAATCCATCCACCTCACAGGCGTGGCAATATCAAGATACTGATAAGACAGCATGAATATTGCACAGGTGTGCCTTGGGCCTTTTGTGTACATAGAAGAAGACATAGATCTTTAAGTTCAGCTCATGGAAAATGGGAGCAAAAACAAAAGTGTTGCATTTTTGTTCATTGTATATAGTATGCATGACAAATCTGTAAGATCGTGTTTGTAGCATTGTTGTCCTGCGAGAAACGTGTATTTCCAAAAAGCCAACAGCCTGGTGTTCAGCTTTTTGAGAATACATTTAATCCAGTTTTAAAATAGTTAATTTAGCTTAAAAAGTAGGAGAATTTTTCTCAACCCATGAAGGAACACTCACAACACTTCATTTTCAGCAATTTTATAATGTGGCTGTGGTGTTCTCGTGCAGACACAAGTGTTGGAGATGAGCCAGCCAAATAATAAAAAAGGCCTTTATTGTTTGAAACCTAGAGACAGTATATTCAGGCTGTAACCAGGAACCTTGTTTGAGACCGTCACTCACTGTAATAAAATCATTACCTTGTGCAAACATACAGCACAATTGTTATGATTGAACCAGACGTCCATGTGGTGAAAGATCTCAGAAAGGGAATGTTAAAATCTTTACAACCTTGCACCAAAAAGACATTAAGTAAAGAAACGAGAAGCATGACAGCTGTTTTGAGGCAATGATTAATGCTTTAGCACTCCATCATGTTACATAAACCTGTGGAAGCGATGACACTTCCAGCCTGCAATATTTCATAGATGACCATTATGGGAAACACATGAGAATACAGACTTGAAGCCACTGAAAATATCAAATGTGCAGACATTTTGCATAAAACATTATTAGAATATGTCCCAGTCATTTGGTAGAGCATTTATCAGTTAAAGGATGATATGGATGGAAGAGATAAACATTCAATATTAATCAGACATGCAACGCAGGTACAGTACATACGGCATATGCTGCATAATATACTACATGTTGTATTTGAAAATAGACAGTATCCACTCAAAGGTACAACCAATGCAACTCATCCCATTATGGCTACACCACACATGTCAAAGTCTCAAGTCTTGAAGTTGCCCAAAATCACCAAATGGAAGCACCTCATACACACACACAGCCTAGACTCACCTGAAAGACCAAAAACTTAGCATCATAAAAAACTATCACCAACCAGTTATTACATGAAGACACTGCCAGAAGAAAAAAATGAGCTATTAACATGTCAAAACATTGGCTAAAACTTTCTTTGGATTTTGATTTGGAAAATAAATATGAATTACAAAAAGTAATAATTAAGGGAGGCATCAACAATTGCATACGAGCCCTAAAGCCCTCATCACTAGTATTTCATGTTTATCACAGCCAAAACATAAACAGGTTTAAGTTAAGTTAGAGTACGCATTTTTCAACTTAAGTCCTACAGGGAGTCCAGGCCTCAACCGTCAAAACGAAGCGGCAGTCCACTGCTGCTCGTCTGACTGTGGAGACATTCTTGTAGTGGAAGGACTTTGGTTACACATCACATGTAGTCACACCACACTTTACACAACATCAAACAGACTGTCCATCTCATATACTGTGCTTTAAAACCCATGTGTGTCTTGCCGAGACGCTGGTACCTACACATAGGAGCAGAGCAAAATGTGGGCTGATTTAAAAAAAAAAAAAAAAAAGTACATCTTCCTGGAAATGTCACTCAACATTCAACCGCCTCTTTCCTGTTTGCTGGGTCGCTGTGATTTTTGGTCTCAGATTTTTAAAGGACAGTCTTCAAGCCATAGTTAAACCTGAGGTTGTGTTGCCTGCCATCGCAGTGAGGTCCATGTGAAGAGGCAGAAATGCTCCGAGGTTAATCTGTGCTGACGTATTTGGGGTCCTTACTTCAAGTTACCTCATTCAGCTTTGGGACGTTACTGAGGAGATCATTTCATTTGGTATGCTTCAGACCATATAGATAATCTCGAAAGCAGGTTTTACAGCTCTTTGCCTTTTCTCACCATGAGGAAGGCATTGTACATAAGTACCCCTGGCATAGATTAATCAGACACTGAGAGACTGATAAAAGCCTTCAAGGCCCTCAAAAACAACTATAAAAACAACAAATGCTGTGCACTTTGTCATATACACATTATCACAGTCATTTTCATGCAGAGTATATGGAACATTAACCTAGTGTTCCACAGTGTGTTTCAAATACAAAACCTATAGTTTCTGTAGTACATTAGATTAAATCTGCATGAAAGTGGCCATAATTGTATATAATAAAATACACAATCATTCAACGTTCCTGTTTAAAGCATATAATGAAACATTTTACTACATATGTGTTTCTGTTCCTGTTCGGGAAGACTGAAATCTGACAAAGTAGAACACAAAAGACAAAAACAAAACAAAACAAAAAGAAACATGTTGACTAACAAACTTGCTAACCCATACCGGGTGCTGCAAGCTGTAATGAGGTCCTCATCAGATGTTAAAGTCGGAAATGCTGAGGTATTTCACCAGGAAGTGGTAACTGCCTGCGGTAGAGTGTGTGACAAGTTGGAGCAAACTGGTAATATGAGATCTGCCTCACCCAGAGAGTCACTGGTGCAGCCTCTTGATGTCGCAGGTGATGGAACCTAGTTAAGACTGATGAAAACCTAGTTTATACAACTTGGCCACATGATTAAATTCTGACGTTAAAACTGATGAGGACGAATGATGGGTGGGTCAGATAAGGTTTTTTGTGTTGTGTTCTATTTTCTCCCTACTGTGCATGGACAAGATTATCTTTCTCGACCTGAGTTGACTGTATATTTTACAAACTTCCTGTCAAAATTCAATTTTACACCTGTACTACATGTTTGTGAAAAAAATCAATAAAAATATCTTTGAGAAAAAAAGACTGATGAGGACCATACAAATGCAACCAACATTAGTCTTGAGTCAACACAGTAGCCAGACTAACGCGTGGTACTGTCCCTCAAAAAGGAAACAAAAGTAGCTCATTTTGAATTACCCCCATGATTTTTTTTTTGCTTTCCGCCCAGGAAGGTATTGAGGACAGAGAGCTCCTCTTAGCATTGTTTGGGTAGAGTGCATGTTCATCCTCCTCCATGCTTCTTCAGGGCAGGAAAAAAAAAGGAAAAGGGGGCTTGAACTTCAGGTTTCAGCTTGAAGGAGTGTCAAATACAGGAAAGGGTCATTGATGATGTCAGCAGCTGGATTACATGACAGACTCGGACAGAGCCGCTTTAGATTCTTCTGCATTGTCCTTCGAACCTCGCTTCCCAATGAGAGGCGAGCGCTCGGGGGCAGGAGCTGATTGGTCGCCCTCCAGCCTGATATCACTCAGCTCTGCTCCCTCTTCTTGTTTGGCCGTACGGTCCACAAAGAACTGCAAGAGCCCGGCTCCAAAGGCATCGCCCTCTACGTTCAGCACTGTGCAAGTACGGTCACTAAAGACAGGGCAAAATGGATGGTAAGCTATTTAACAAACTGCCTCAGAGAGCAATTTAGGCATGATATAAAATGGTGCACATGTCAGTGATGTCAGTGAGCATAGCAGGTTTGGATTATTTGGAGTATGTCATAAATATTACTTGGTTGTCATGTGCTACAAGTCCACATAAAACAAAAACGTTTTTGTACTCACACAAGCCAGTCAACAGCCAAGATGAGAGAGATGTCATTAGTGGGCAGTCCTATTGCTTCCAGGATGATGGCTAGGGTCAACACGCCACCAGCAGGTATACCAGCTGCCCCAACACTGGATGCTGTAGCTGTCACACTAACACATTAGGACAGAAGATAGGACAGTTAAACACCAACAGAGCAGATAAAATTTCACACAGCACTTCTGCAAACATGAAATTGTACAAATACATTTGTAGTGAGCCACCTCATAAGTGATGCAATTTGGGACTTACAGGATGGTAATGACTTGGATGAAGTTAAGGGGGGTGGTGTTCAGCTGAGCGATGAAAACAGCAGCCACACACTGGAAGAGAGCAGCTCCATCCATGTTGACCGTGGCTCCGATGGGCAGGATGAAACGGCTGATGTGCTTGGATACGCCGTTGTTTTCCTCCACACACTTCATCATCAGGGGCAGGGTGGCAGAGCTAGGAAACAAGGAACAGAGTGATGTGTGAGTGTGTGAGTGTGTGGAGGTGAAAGGTATGTGTGTGTGTGTTTGTAGAGAGAAAAAAATTGTGCATGTTTTCGAACAGGAGAACCTCAGTATTTCATATTTAACAAGCAGGGAGAACAAACAAGTGTGTGTGTAGGGAGTGAGAGAAGCGAGCAGCGGTGAGTTAATTACCTGGAGCTTGTTCCAAAGGCTGTAGCCAAAGCTGTGAATATCCCCCAGAGGAAGGTGTAAGGGTTTTTCCTTGTAATGATGAAGTAGATGCCGGGCAGCACAAGTAAACCGTGGATCATATGTCCTATGATACAGCAAGCTATATATTTTCCCAGACTGGCAAACAGTGTGCCAACCTCATCCATCTCAACAATCTTGCCAGCTACGAGGAACATGATACCAAGAGGGGCATACCTGCAGAAAGAAAGGTAGTGCATGAAAGAAATGACAGGGAGATTACACTACTGTAGATTATATGTTTCTGGCACAATAAATATATAATCATACTGATTTTATTATTCTTCTAACTCAGAAACGTGCAGTTCTTTCTTACCACATGATCCAGGACACCAGCACCATGGTGGCCTCGTTGAAGGAGTTGAAGAACCTGATGAGGATCTCTCCCTCCTCTCCCAGCTTTCTCAAAGCCACACCAAAAACAATGGCAAACACAACCAGACCGAGAATATTCATGCCATCCTGATCTGTTCCATAGGGCACCTTCGAGAGACACGCAGACACCCATTAAAAACAGGGCACACAGATCCACAACCAGTCATCATCCGACAGACGCAAACCATCCCTTTTCTGTGGACGACTAGGCCATTTTCTCTGCTCACCTTCTCCTCTATAAGTCTGGGGATTTCATCTGTGGAATTCCTGGTAATGTTCTTGTAGCTGGTTGCATACTGGATGGGAGAAAAAAAATGTTTGGGAGAGTAAGTTAGTTTAGCACATCCAGTCATCTTTATTTAAATATTTACTTTATACGGTTTCAAATCATAATTATGTAAAATTATAGAAGGGAGGTGAGGTACTTACTGACTGAAAGGCAGCAGACACCAGGTTGGAAGGAAAGATGTTTCTATGAGGAGGGGCAAAAAAAACAACAATTCAACCTGATGTTTACCAAAGGCTTTGGAAAAAAGTCCACTTAAAAAAAGATGGCTTTAAGTGGAGGGAGAGAAATGACACGTTTGGGAAGAGCTCAATAAAATATTTGGGCCTTGTTTGGTTCATTCTCCATCTACATTCACAACAGTATAAAAACAACCCTGACCACTTGACACGCAAATGACACATTTAAGTAAAACACATTGCGAAGACAAAAACTGGCCTCCTATGAGTTAATACACATTTCTGATTAAGTTTGAACTGTTCACGCACCACATGGAAGAGATTAGATCAACTACAAAGCAGCTCTGTGTCACAATCCTACTTTATATACTAAGTTTTTTTTAATTTTTAAATTATAGTTACTTCTATTTTACAGAAGTCTATCATCAGTGGTGTCGCAGCTATACCCTCTGGATGTCTGCAATATTTCAAACAGAATCACAAGGTTGATCATGTGGAAATAGCTGAGAGAATTTAACTATTAATCTCCTTTTTTCACTCGGCCCTCATTTCTAAATGCTGTTGTGTTATTCATCCTCCACTAACAAGTACACACATAGGTCCAACTGCATACTAAACCTCTCAAGAACTCATAAAACCCATGTGTTCCCGATACTTCCTCACTTGGCTGTCTGTAATGGATTTAGAGTAATAAGGCATCAACTTCACAATCTCTTTCCAACCGTTCGTTCGGATTTCAATACATTAGAACCATAGTGCATCAGGATTAAACATCATGTGACCGTCTGGCAGGGCAGCATGCAACTGGATCACAGGACAACTTCTGCTTGATCTTCAAAGAGCCAGGACAGAAAGACTGCCAGGCTTTCAACATTAGACTTTAAGATATTCAGACATATTAGCATCTCTCTTTTAAAGTAACCTGGATGACCACTATCACTCTATGTACATACATAACAAAGGCCTCTGATCTTTGTAGTGCGCCACATCATGTTTTAATTTCAAAAGACCTGGATGTTTGGAAAAGGCAGCACAACATTTTTCACATATACATTTCATTGCCTCTAATTTTGTCAGGGGTTGATACAGAGCTGAAACATGACGGTGTCCACTTCCTATTTCACAGAAACACTTGCTAAAGTTTCACTTCCTTCCGTTTTCAGTTTTCACATCAAGCACCTGCACATCATCTCCCTGAACCAGTTAGTTAACATTTAACACATCACCCTTGAATGACAGACAGAGTATGTGTTCCTGTTAAATATGCAAGCTATGCTAAATATAATATATTCAGTAATCTGTTTAAAAGGCTTATCCATTTAGATTTTTGTGGCAAGAAGATGGTCTCATGTGCTGTAACACATGTAAAGCCCTCTGAGGCAACTATTTAATTTTGACATAACAACCAGGCCAATGGGTAGAGTAGTATGACCACAATCCACATGGTACTGTCACATGTCATTAGGTGGGTGTGCTTCTTTCATGACAGCTGCTGATTGTTTGAGGCAAACTGCTCTGACGTCCTTCCATCTTGTTACACCTGTCATTCCTGGCACAGGCAGGGACCTGCTCATGCAGGTCTACGTGGAATAACAAAACTCAAAATCTCTATGATTTACAGGACGAAAAGGATACTAAAAATGAAGAATAAAAGGGGACAAAATACCGAGTCACCTGAGCAATCAATTTCACAATTACTGGGGATAAAAGCAGGCAATATGTGAACCTCTTCTGAGAAATACTTTGTGCCGCACAATCCGTTTTTAATATTACATTCCTGTAGCTCAAGGCAAAAAGTGTACGTGGTCAATAAATTCACTGATGATGCCAGCACTGACTGGCAGCAGAAACCTGTGAATATAAACCGGATGGGTTTGTGTGAATTAGCAAACAAAAGGCAGGAGATAAGGAATGTCAATAAGGATGTGTAGGAGCGGCTCCTGGCCAGTTTCACTCTGCGTTGAACTGCTCCTCAGCTGAAGTGTCACACTGGCTTTGTTGTCAAAACTAAACAGGAGTCCAACCGAGAGAGCTCGCTCTAATGAGAGGCACAGGGTTTCCCCTGCTGCCCTATTAGGATCATGTGTAAATGTGTGTGGGCCGTGGTGGCGCACATCCTGCATGAGATAATCGTTACTTTCCCAATAGTTTTTTTCCCCCTCCTTTAAACAGCAGCCAGCTACAGTAGATAAATCTGGACAGCGGTAGTGAGATGTGGCATTCAGGAACATCATTTAACAACAAACTGGACTGTTGCTCTTATTCTAGAAGTTAAACTGTTCTTTGATAAAGATCTTTATTATGAGATCCTTTTCATCCTAGGCATCATAACATGAACAGAGAGTCAGACAAAATGCTAAATAGCCCATCTGAGTTTTAGAAACCAAACCATTGTGTTGGCATTTTATATATACCATTATCTAAGGCTCTCTGATTTAAATCAGGGTAACAATGTTAATCTGAGAATGGTTAAGTTCTGCCCCGTTACTCTTGCATGTCTAATCCGCCTCTGGGCTGCATGAAATGTTTTGTGTTGCTTGGTTTAGGTCACACTGTTGGGGGAGGAGGACGAGGACCAGGGAAGGCGGAAATCTCTGGCTTTTATAGCCCACAATTTTATAATTCATGGATTGCAGCACAGAGCGCTCCAAAGAATGTTCCAACTAACCACACAGAATTGTGCAACCGAGGCCCAAAGTGGATCAAGACTGCATGGGAACAAAGACTATGTTAAGGTGAAAGTACTTCAAGTAACCTCCTCACTAATCATGGGGTTAATTGCTCCCCCCAGTAAACTCAGAAGGATACCAGGTTTATAGGACATACTGTCCAGTTTCTTATCACTGTAAAGGAAAACATCACAGACCAACACTATCACACTGCCATTGTATTGTAGTAGACTGGCAGTATGTTTACAAATGGTTGAGGTTTATTAAACCTTAACTTCACAGTATAATAATCTACTGAATAAACCTAGATAAGCATGGTCACCTGGGCTCTGACCGTTTTAGGGAACACAGGAGATGTGCAAAAGAGGAAAAGTGCTATTTATGTAAGGTGTTTCCTAAAATTCAGTCTATGATTAAGTGTCTCAGGATGTTGTCACCTAACTATTTCAGTCTCTGCTGCTTCCCTTTACTTCCTCGCAGGATGAGGTGGCACATGTCTCATGAATGTGACCCACTGATGAACAAGTTTCCAAGTGTTCTGCCATCTTTCACACATTACCACGTGTGTCCACATGAGCATCTTCTCTGCCAACGCATTAAACCCCAAATGATGATAAACACATGCCCACAGAGTATGATTACAAAGGTGTGGCTGCTTTTTTTTTTAACATCAGAAGATTCTCTCATACAGAAAATGCACCCACGTGATATTAGACAACACGTGTTTTCATAGTGAAAATGTGAAATAAAGCTGAAATACATTTAGATAAGATTGTTTTAAAAAGAAGTGGTGCTTTGTCATTGAATAAACGGGCACGTGGCCGTGAACGCATCATTGCGAGGAGCTGATGCAACTGCTTATTGGCATTACCGTACCTCGCTAGTAAATTGAGACACACGCCTCTTTTGACGTGTACTACTACTAGTACTACTTGTCTTAGGAGTACTTGTACTCGTTTTCCCGAGCGTCAAAATAAAGTTAACTAGCCGGACAGAAGCTAAAGAAAGTTTCGCATTTCTTAGTGAAAGCTTCAGCATCAGAAACATGACTTTGTGGTAAACTTAGCAAGCTAGCTGTCAAACTTTTAGCTAGCTTGTGTTTACATCTATCCACATCAAAAGACAAGATAAACCTTTATTCGTCCCTCAGTGGGGAAACTTACATTAAAACAACCACATTCACCTCAACAGGTGATGTTTGGTCTGACTCACCTGATCAGGTCTAGAAATGAGTCAATGACTTCTTTCGGAGGCGGCACATTGTCTCCCATGCTCTGCACATTGGGTTTAGCCGCCACCTCTCCGGGTTTGATGATGAAAGCCATCACTACCCCGATGGACGAGGCGATGAGAGTGGTGACCAGGAAGAAGAGCATGGCCCAGCCGCCCAGCTTGCCCAGGGCTTTGGGGTCGAGGCTGGCCGCCCCCGACACCAGGCTGCACACCACCAAGGGGATGATGATCATCTTCAGCAGCCGGATCAGGAGCTCTCCCGGGAAGCCGACGTAGATCATCTGGGTCCGGGTGAGCGTCACGTTGCGGACGCCGAGCCCGATGAAGACCCCGATGATTACCCCGGCCACCGTGAGGATCACCAGCAGGTTGGCCATCACGATCCGCTTCACCCGCCGGGACAGAGGCTCCGGGCTGCGGCTGCCGGCGCCGCTCAGCCCGTTGGACAGCGGCTCCCCGTTGGATGTCTTCCCTTCCTCCACGTCCATCTTTTCAGCCATTTAAAGTCTCAATTGGAAAACTAGGGAAAGGGAGTGACTTGTACTACCGATGACTGCTTCCTTCCTAATGCTCGGATTCCAGCTTCCCCCAGCGTACTTGTCTGACAACGAAAGGCAACCCCCCTCCTCGTTACACGGAGCTGGGTGGGGCTTAAATAAACCAGTCAGATGCTCCATTGCGTTCATCAAAACTACAGAGAAATACCATCATTTACATCTGATTTATCCTGCATTCATCCCTAATAACATTCTCTTTTTAACTGGAGATAGGATAGTTTGTTGACCATTGTAAATGTGTTCATTGTGGGATGAATGATCCTATCTTTATCTTAATATAATTAATTTGCATTATATTGTAGAAAGTTAAGAAAGATTTACTCAAAGGTCAACAATCATATTCATAGTCCATGTTTAATTGCTCATTATATGAAGTTTTAGTGTGCAGATTTGGATTTGTAAAGTTATTTGTTTGCAACTTAATGTTACATCCTTTAAAATGTTTTTTTTTCTGACAAATGTCTATGTTTTTTAAGTCCATGGCTCAAAAACAAAAAACAACTGCTAACATACATTATTTCATTATTACATAATTTATTTGTTTTTCTAGTTACTGCATTCTACAAGTCTAAACATTGGTGGATCACGATTATTGCAAAAATGTTTTGGATTTTTTCCCCAAATTAAATACAGTTTTCTGAATTCCCATTCAGTTTGGTGAGGGCTACATTTTGGCCTATTTTTGTTCTCTCAGACTACCAAGTATTGTCACACTGCCTCATCCATCTCCATAGTCAGTGATTATGTTTGTTCCTTCATACATGGTGCAAGAGATGTGGAGTATATTTACAGATATAGATGTTCTGGACCAAAGTGCTAATAAAGTAAACTAACCATTTTGCCTCCCATCGAGCTTATGGATGTTAGCTGCATTTTAATGTTAGGATGTGTGTGGAACCACAAGCACATATGCTCTAGTTCAAACAGAAGCTAATGCCACGTGTGCATGTGTTAATGTAGCAATTCATTTCTTGCTTGATCGCTAATGCAAAACGAGTCATGACTATTGCACCATGCAGTGAAACCTATGACTGCAGGAAGAGCATAAATATGCAAATCATCCAGCTGAATGAGAGTTTAAAAAGCAGCCGATGTGAAAACTAAACTGAGAAAATAAACTCTGCCGATGTTAATCTCTTTCCAGACTCATCTCTTTTTAGAGTGGTAGTTAAACTGGGTTGCAGAGGCTTTGCCTATACAGCTGTGGAGACTGCCACTGGACTTTGATGTGACCTCCCTCCTCTGTGTGCTTATTTGCTCTCCTTGCAAGTACCAATTCAACAGAGAAGGCCGTTATTGCTGCAGTTATAAGCTCAAAGGGAAATGCACGTGGAACCACATGCACAGCAATAACATTAACCTAATATCTGGCAGGTTTGAATGACAAAGAACGATCACAGAGGAGCAGCTTCTAATCTAATCATTACAGTGAAGAGAAAATGACTGTGATGCATGATAATACACTTCTCTTTTCATTCAGATTAATTTAAATGATGAAATGAAGTGTAAAGAATGAAAGTGATGAGTAAGAGGGAACGTTTGAGAGGGTAACAGCCAAAGAGAGATTTTGCAATTGATAGACATGCTGTCCCTGTTACCACCCTGCTGTTTTTGGCAAGGTGTGTCTCAAACTGTAACAAGAGACAAACTCTCATTGTCTGAAATACTGAGGCCTACAGTCTGATGGCTCGAGATTTGTGTGTAGGGGTCCAAGAAAGGCTGGGTTTAGCTTACACTCAAACAACAACTCAAGCCCTTTTAAAACAGGATCCCACTGATAGAAATTTGCGGGAAAAGCACCTCGAACACCAAAGAATGCCCACAGGACCAGATCTCAGGCTGGTAGGAAGCCGTCCTCTCAGTGCTCGGTTTGTTATCTCAAGCTCGTTCTTTGTTCCCTCTGACTGTGTGGATGATTGCGGGGATGGCTGTGATTCTGTGAAATAGTGCATTACTCTGTGAGAAAGGACAACTTCAATGGCTGAACCCGCAGGCACATGAGAGCCGAGAGAGTTTTTCTAGAGCAGGCCCCATCTATGAAAACACACACTGCACGCACACACACACACAATGCACATGCCATGTGGATGGTTTTTATTTAACATATCACAATTTGGCTGGTCTCACACATGCACATCTCTTACTACAAGAACAACTAAATAATACCGGGAGGAGTCTTCAATCAATGATGACAATCAATGACAACCAAGATGATGCTGTGGACACGTGCACACATTGTCGTGGTATAACAGATTTTTGGTTTAAATATTCTCTGCTTATATATCTACAGTGAAGCCTGTGCCTCAGCCTAATTCCCCACATGTGAGAAAAAAACTGTACAGGTTGTGGACGCCATAACATAAACACCTGTATTAGATCAGAGGTGTTGGTTCCACTTTATATAAAAAAATTGAGGCTGTTATGGTGATGTATTAGATATATGTGTTTCTGTCAACCTACTGTACATAAAGAGAGGGAGCAAAGTGCCAAGAAAAGACTTTAATAGGAAATGCATTATGTTGATTAGTCTGTTGGTTCACCGCTTGGTCCAAAGTGAAATATCTCAATAACAATTGGATGGATTGTAATTATCTACAGACAATCATGGTCCCCATATGATGAATCCCTCTGACTTTGGTGGAAGCATGAGGTTCCATGTTTTGTGTGGTTTTTTCTAGTAAATGTCTTGATAATTTTTTACGGAGCCCCTAAAGGGACATGGGCAAAAAAAAAAAAAAACAGATAGCATTGAGTGTGCATGGAATACCTGGAGCACATAAGAGACCACCCACCTGCTATGTTTTGCACACAATGAGTCGATGGCGAGATAATTTACCTTATTAGTACCTTTAGCCAGTTGATGACACTATCAGGTACAGTTCACATTTTCAGGCACTGGGCATTTTTATTTTTATTATAATGCTTATTAGCTTTACCAACACACCCTCGCATCACAAACTGAACATGAGAAACATTACACCTGCTAAACATTAGCATGTTAGCATTGTTATTGTGAGCATGTGGAAGTGCTGACATGACCTCAAACACTGTTGCTACTGTGGCTTTGGACTCTTGTTATGATATAACTCAGATCAGGTGTATGAGGGTTCAGGTGATGCACCATAACAGAAACCGGTTCAGTATGAAATGTAAGGGTTGTTCTGCAAAACAAAACAGGATGTAAAAATGTGTGTCATGCAAGTTTCTAACGATGCAAAGATAAATCTGAAAATTTTTGCAAGTCTTTCTACTGAATGAGTTCTTTCTTAATCTACAGTGAATGATTTTATATCTAATGGGTGAGGTTACAGTTCGATAACGCACATGAACAAAGGCGCACAGGTACACAGGCATCATGTGACCTCTGAAATTGGGACGTGGAAAAAAGAGCATGTTGGACAACTAAACGCAGCCGTCTCAGGTATCTTATGAACAACAGGTGAGAGACAGGGAGACTGGCAAAGACATTCGAAAGGTAGCGACAGAATGGAAACCTAACACGGCATCTTAACGTGCCTATCCAGTAACTTCTTACCCTTTATTTTGTTTCTACTGCTGTCACAGAGCAGGATGAAGGTGCACTGCAAAAAGGCTTTCACTGACTACAAGCTGCTTTTTTTCACCTGTAAGGGACAATGTGATTATGTAAGAGTTCAACAAGGTAAAGTTCAGTGTGAACATAAACGCCAGGCCAGAAAAGGAAGGTGCTGTGTCATGATGAAAATACATTATTGTTGATTTAAAAGGAATGTAGGGAGGAGGAGAGGAAGTAATGACTAATGGCCAGTTATGAACAGTGACACAGCAAAAACCCACATGTTCAACTTTGGGATGTTTCACAAAAACTGAATTTATTTGGGGCTCTTATGCCTTATCCCAACTGTTTATGTTTTTTGCAACTATCAGATGGATGTTCAATGAAATTTAGTACTGACATTAATGTTCCCCTTAGGATGAGTTATAATAGCTTGGTGATGTCCATCAGCGCCAACATCAGGTCAAATTTTAATTCAATAATTAATCCAATACTTCATCGTTTTCCCATCATCCTGAGCGGTTATTAGCAAATGATACTAAATTGCAAAAGATGATTAACGTGATAAACATTAAATCTAATAAAGATCACCAAGTAAGCATATGAGCATGCTTAACATAGCATTTTGCTCAAAGCTCTTTTTGCAGCTTCACCTAATTGCATTTTAAAAGCAATGCAAATGAATATTCCTCATTTTCTTTTCTTTTTTTCCCCCAGCACCACCCTCATGTCTGTAGCCCAGAAGTGACGGGAAGGCCCCTAAACCCTGTCTGATCTCGGGGCCTCCCGAAATTATTTACGGATTTACACTGTGTAATCAGACTCACATGCCTTGCCTACAGCCATGCTCCTGTTCCTGTTGCAGCCTGCTTTTCATTTACAGACTTCATGAATAGATGATCTGTGATCCAACTAAAAATTCAGTCGTTAATAATTGTTTTATCTCGGCTAATAAATGTGTTGCTCAACATTTATTAGAGTGCACTTCACTAAGCACAGCGATCAGCAGTGATGTGATTGAAGTGTTAGTGAAGTATTATTACAATATATCAATATCAATCATATCAATTACAGGAACACAAACAGTCTGAAGTGCTTTTATGGTGATATGCACAATATAGATAGTAGTTGACCTTCATAATATAATTCTGCAGAACAGATGGTGGCTATTGGATGGGACCAGTTTCAACTCAAGGCTGCACCCTGTGTCCAGGTTCTTGGACACATTAATTCTATTTCTTTGTGAATGATAACATGTTCATTATAATCATCACCCACAGAGCTCAAAGGTGTCTCAGCGGCCTTGCAGTTTTGATCTTTTGACTGATTTCACATCAGATGTGCAGCTTGTCAGTGTTGTAATTAGTGTCGTAATTATTTGATGTTTCAATGGCAATATCTTCATACTGACTATTATTAGGTTGAATAACAATTGAATAACTAGTGGTTTATATAGGACACATTTTTCATGAATTAATAAAATATTTGCTAAAAAGTCAATTTCAGCTTTTTTCATGTAATTAATTACATGTAATTTCATGTAATTAATTTCATAGTTATTTTCCATCCATCCATCCATCCATTATCTACCGCTTACTCCTTTGCAGGGTCGCGGGGCGGGCTGGAGCCTATCCCAGCCGACTTCGGGCGAAGGCAGGGGACACCCTGGACAGGTCGCCAGTCTGTCGCAGGGCACATATAGACGAACAACACACTCACAGTCACATCTACGGGCAATTTAGGGTAGTCAATTAACCTCAGCATGTTTTTGGACTGTGGGAGGAAGCCGGAGTACCCGGTGAGAACCCACGCTGCACAGGGAGAACATGCAAACTCCACACAGAAGGATCCTAAGCGCCCTGACCGGGACGCGAACCGGCGATCTTCTTGCTGTGAGGCGACAGTGCTAACCACTGAACCACCGTGCAGCCCTCATAGTTATTTTGTTATTTAAAATGTTTTCATGTTGCTATTTGTCAGAAGATTGTTAGGGGCGATACTCTTTATTAGAGTCTGGACAGAAACTACAATGTTATCCATCTTATCTTGAAAACATAAGAGTCCTGCACTGTTTCAATGGCAAACGTGTGGGGGAGAGTGCAGACCGGAATATATAAAACTGTCATTTCCTGCATTATCACTCATCTTATTTGAACTATGTTTCAGTCATTAAACCGTTATCAGAAAAGCTTTTAAGTTTACAACCACTGCCCATTAGCCGGTAGCTCAAAGCTAGCCCGCAGTCTGTTAACTAGCAGCATCCAGTCTATGTGCGTCAACCTCAGAAGACCTTTAGTACCAGCTCTTTAACCCTGCTGGCAAAGGAACAAATAAATATTGCATTCACAGTTACAGTTTATCTTGCAATATGTTGGCCTTTGAAGATTCATTTATTGATTTAGAAGTTGAATGAATTTTGCTATCATTTGATTCAGTTAAATCACTATGTAGAATATGCAAAGCTACACATATTCTTTCTCACACTACCCGTCACCAATCACAAACATAAACCTGTATTTTGAGTTAATTACCCCCACATACACCATGCACATCTGCTCAAGGCATCTATTTAAGAGAAACTAGTTTGAACTCCACAATGTTTTGGAAAGCCATATGCCGCAAGTGTTAGCTTTAGATGTTTAACCCTATAATGTTTCTCCCTTTTCCCCTTTTCTTCATAGACTATTTTCCTTTGGTTTGTTTATTGCTCTATGACTCAGTTTCAAGGTAAAATGTTGATTTTATCTGTAGGTAATGAATTTTAAATGTGTCTGGACAGTTTTGGTTAAAGTGATCAACAAAACTGCATATTTAGATTTTTTTTCCACAAAGAAAAATCCATTCATGCCTTACATTTTCTTGAATGTAACTCTCCACCTTTGCCTGGAGGATGCGCAGATCTATTAATATACATATAGCCCCTGCCTCTGTCTCCACCCACGCCTCCACCGCTCACGCCTGTGACTTCAACTCTGCTCATCAAACACAAACAGGCTCTTATAATTAAGCAGCTTCCTACATCCATACCTCCAAGTCATGTAATATATCCTGTCGGAATTTGACATGAATCACCACTTGGCAGATTTGTTTGGACACAGCCAATGGATTAAACCAATAAAACCAGAACGACAGGTTGACAGAAAGAGTTTAGTGGCCAAACATGATCAGGATAATGATCTACTCTGGAAGTCCGGTTCTCGTATTTTTAGATTCTTTGGTGAAACATGATGGCTCACCTTTTCTCTCTTTCTCTTTTCTTTTTGCAACTGAAACAGAACACACTTGTTTCTTGCTTATATTAATATAATTTCTACAGAAAATCCTTCTCCCCTTCTTCAGTCTTGGATGTTTTGTTCATCTGATAAAAATAAAGAAGCGCTGCAAATGGAAATTATCCTTCCTTTGCCCTGCCTCTCAACACAGTCAGTCATTTGATCTGTCTGCATACTCTGCATATACACTATGTTCTCTCTGTTATTGTGAATTACCCAGTGGAGGTCATAGCTGTCTGTTTAGTCCAGGCCTTAATAAAAAACACACCCTGTTCCTGCCTCAAAACACAGATGGCCATTGACATGTGCACACTTCATTACTACATTGTGTTAACGTGTAATTGTGCATGTTTGTGTCGCTGTGTGTATTTGAATAAATGACCTGCACTGAGGTCAATCAATAAGAGAGCAAGCCGCTGGGTATTGTTTTCCTCCATGCAGGCTCATTGATTATTCGTGGACACAGTTAAGTCTTATAACAAGACTTCTTTGCTTTTTGTTGTCATTCTCTCAGTAATCCAACTGAATCAGCTCTGGCAGGTTTAGATACATTCTCTTCTCTTGCCTGTGAGGACTGACCTGAGAAAGGTCAGGCCCAGGAGTTTGCAAGGGATGTTTAACATTCCTGACATATATTGGACTCAAGGACACAAACAGTTTATAGGCTCCAGCTTGCCTATTGTCATCAGTGCAATGTTCAACTGCAGGTGGAGGAAACCTCAGCTCACTCACTACATTTATTTACCTAGGCAGACCAGTTTGTAGCATGAGTGCTGTCACACCTTGCAACACCTGACCGGCTCTTAAATCTAGTCTCGTCAGTCAGTTACAGTCCAGTTTGGGAACTCTAAAATATTTTACCCATTTGTCATTTCTTATGACATAGTTCATCAATTGAAGCAAATGCCTGTGTTTGTTTTGTACATGGTTTTGTTTATGTGTTTATGTAGTTGGTTGACCTCTGTAACAACAGAGTTAGGCGTCAGAGTATCGCTAACCAAGTGAGTGGTGGGAGGGCAGGTGACCTGTAGACTAAAAACACACACAGAACACAATCTTCCCACAGGACATCTGCAGGGAACATTGAGGCCTAGGCAGCAGGAACCAGACTGAGCAAGTGAGAGCTGATTTGCTAAAATCCACACGCCCTTCTCACCACGCCCCCCAGCTCCTTTATCCACAGTCCTGCTTTGGAAGTCATATGATACCGTATGGCATGGAGGGGCTCAGAATTTTCTCTTTTCACCAGCCCACCCGTCTCCCCGTCTCTCGTTTTCTGACTCCTACACTCTGTTCTCGCTCACTAGTTTTCTTTGTGTAAATGAGGACTGGACCCAAAGAACAAAAAGAACTGAGGGAAAAGACGTGATTGTTCTGTTTCTCCTGCTGGTTTCTTCTTTTAAGTCTGAAATGTCAAGACAGTCTCATAAAGCACATCTGTTCTGAGACACAACTCTGGGGTTTTAAAGTTAAATGCTCTGGATTGTTCTCTCTCTGAGCTTGTATTTGCCATTATGAAACATGTGCAAAACCTATATAGTTGAGTCACTGTGTGAGTTGCAGACAGCACTGAAATAGAGCAATATCTCCAAGGTTGTAGAATCAAGTGTTCAGCAGTTCTGCTGTCTTCACGTGCAGAGTGCACATGCTCCAGCTTGTCGTGAGGGGTGTTTTAAGTGTAAACAGAAATGTCTCCAGCTTTAGTTTGCCTGTAAATGTTGGGGTTACTGGAGGGCAAGTAAAATATTTTGGGGGGTAAGACGAGTAGTAGCAGAACAACAACCAAATGGCTTGAAACTGGCTTGATGATTGTTGAGTTTTGATTTTTATATTTACCATTTTAAATTAAATGATATGGAGAAGTTTGCACAAAATGAAGCATTACTGATATCAGTGAACATAATTTACAATACAACAGGCTTACCTATGAGAGAACCAGCACTGTGCATGACCACTATATTAAGTTATTCAGTTGTTCCTGTAGCTCGCCAACTGATTTCCTGATATAATATACGATATGGCTTCCAGGCAAAACACTGCAGAAAGAGTGAAGTAAGACCAGCTGCAGTGTAGTATGAATATCATGTCAAGTTCACTGAGTGCACTTTAGTCAAAGGCTGAGGGGTCATTTGTTACTGAACACCCTTAGTAAGCATAAGTGAAAATGAATTCTAATGTTCACTAGTCCACATTTAGGTAAGTCACCAGCAGCTTAGCAAATGAGACTTGACATGAAAGAAGGGACATATCTCCTGGCATCACAGGGTTAAATGTGTGTGGATGCAGCTGTACATGTAATTGTATATGTTCTGTATTTATGTGCAGGGCGTGGCACAAAATTCTCAACCCCGTATGTACAGTAGTTGGGCCCTATGGGCCCCTCCCCAGATCCACGGCTATTCATTCTAGTATATTTGTGGGCCTTCCTCAAATGAGGGCCTTGAATACATTTCCCCCTCCATCCAACACCTCTGTGTGTGTGCCTCCTTATGTGTGCTGTATGTTTGTCGGTATATGAGCAATGCACTGTATATACATAGTCATGTTTACGTGGGAAGTAGCTGGCTGTGACTGGATACGTCCTGAGTAGAGGTCACTCAGACATATGAATAAGTTTACACAAGATATGAAAAAGAGCTGGAGGTGTGACCACTGTGTTTACTCATTCTGGGCTGTTGTCCTCCACATGGCCTTGACAAAGGTATTGTCCCAACACTGTTTACCACTGTGTTACATCATCTTTTTTATTATATTCTATTAACACTCAGTAAGCGTTTGTGAATTGACGACGCTAGTTGTTGTTTTGAAGTTTTGAAAGTCAAATTTCCCATTTTCCCCATTGTCATGCTTTAAACACAATTGCAATTATTCAACAATCAAGGGTCTAAGTTTACTTTTTTCATTAATAATGCGCCACACATTTTCAATGGGAGACAGGTCTGGACCGAAAGGCAGACCAGTTTAGTACCTGCACTCCTTTACTATGAAGCCACGCTGTTGTAACACCTACAGAATGTGGCTTAGCATTGGACATGGCTGATTTCCAAAAACAGAATGTTTAAATATTAAAATGTTGACCGACCACAGCAGATTTTTGCACTTTGTGTTTCCCTCACATGCAAATATTTCTCTGAATCTTTTGATTATATTTCGGATTGTAGATGGTGAAATCCTTAATTTCCTTAAATTGTACATTGAGAAATATTGTTTTCAAACTGTTGGTGGTAAACCTCAGCCCATCCTTGCTTCTGAACAAGCTTTTCCAGGATGAACCTTTCATACCCAATCATGATACTATCACCTGTTACCAATGAACCATTGATGCCAATATGCATAAGAGCTAAAGTAAGTCACCTAGCAACAAATGCCGTAATAGAATAAGTGCAATTGAATTGGTTAAATGTAATTAACTGATTTAATGAGGAAGTTGTTCAGCAGTAAAGCAAAACTCTTAACTGCCCTCATATAAACAAGGTGCCTGTCCCAGAGGTAGAAATGTGCTTCCATGGCAGTGGTGATGGCATCAAGGCCTCATGGGAGAGGTGTGTGTGTGTGTGTGTGCGTGTGTGCGTGTGTGTGTGTGTGCGTGCGTGCGTGTGTGACGACTTCCGCCAGAAACCATGGATTCTCCAGGTGTGGTGATTAGATTACCTCAAGAATCTACCTTATTGCATTGCATTCAGTGAGGTTTTATATTAGATTATCTCTTCTCTTCGTGCCAACAGTTTCTTAATATTTTCTCTTTCTTGCTTATTCCCTTCATAATCCCTCAATACATCCATGGATACCTTTCTCATAAACGTCTACTCTCACTTCTTACACCATCAGAAGGGGGGTTTAAGGCTGTAAAGTCATACCAATAGCGTCTGCTGACTCAGTTTACTATCAGTAATTAGCACTATTAAAGGATTCTACTTCAATTAGAAACACAGATGGAGGTCTTCACGCCGACAAACTAACCAAACACTATGTTCTTAATGATAAACCGAAGGCTGGATTCACCTTGTGTTTGCTTTCACTGGGATTTCGCCATTATGAAAACCACAGTGAGCATGTAAAGTGGAAAAGAAATCTCTTAATCTCCATTCTCTCAATCTCTAAATTCACCCTCCCCGCCTCTCCTCCTGTCCTGTCCCTCTCAGTGCATGAACCCACATGGCCGCCTAATCCCCTTACTGTAGTCGATAATGCCTGTTGGCACGGCCTCTTAGCTGCAATAGTGGATTGGATAAAGTGAAGCACTGCTATGCCGGTTAGATAAACCGCTCCTGCTTCCACTGACACACTTCCCTACTGTCACCCGACAAATGTGTTTCTGCCTGATCTGAAAAGCTGACATGAAAATGCTGCTCCCAGCTGTACTGGACATCAGATTTAATAGCCACTGTGCAGGTAGTCACTGCATCTGCATTAGCTTCTTCCTCTGCCCCAGTTTCTTACCGCCCTAATCCTCCTCTTTTGCACGTCTGTCACAGTAAAGTGCCGTCTAATCAAACACTGGCTTGTGCCATAAGCTGTACAAGCAATGTGTCATGAATGTCATTTACTCTGCAGTAGACTGACAATTCAAGCATAAAAACACTGATCTACTGACCAAACAATCTGGAACCAAACCTTTTCATGAAGACCTCAAAAGAAAAAAAATGATTCAAAAAGTAATGAAGAGAACTATTGATCCTGGCACATTGCATGCTTGTAGGCTCAATAGAAGATGTGAGACCAAATTCATGTTTAGGAACAATCAGGGAATCACCAAAATCATTAGGATGTATCATCTGGGAACCATGAATATTTATACACATTGTCATGGCAATTCATGCAATAGTTGTTGAAAGTAAGCAAGATTAATTTTTGTATTTGATTAATCTACCTACTACTAATTATTTTGTCAATTAATCGTTCATTCTAGGAAACATCAGAAAACAATCAAAAATGTCCCTCAAAATTTACTAGAGCTCATGGTGAGCTCACTGAATATCTTTAAATTGTTTTGATCAAACAACAGTCCAAAATGAAAAACAATACTTGATGTAAGACAAAAAGAAGCAGCAAATTCTTACATTTGAAAATCTGGAACCATCAAACAGTTGAAACTGATTTTGTATTAATAGTCCCAGATTAATTTTCTGTGGATCGACTTATTGATTGATTGACTGAATCGTTGCATCTCTAGTTTCAGTCAGATCAAAAACGGTTGACTGATTGATCAACAGAGCAACACTGCCAACCATAGAGTCACTAAAAAGTGATGCTTGGACCACATATTTTCTGTTCTTCAGTATAATTACACGTTTATGTATAACTCTGTTTTGTCGCCGTTTTGGGGAATCTACAATCTGAGTCTGCTTTCACTGTGCAACATTGCACAACATTAGCACTAGTAACATTAGGACTATCTGTAAACACCTGAAATTAGTTGACATGTTTTGACATGCAGCGGCCCATTTCAACATCTGTCTCAGACTACACCCACTTTGATTAAGTCTGAGCTATCCTGGCGGCTTTACTGTATTGCTCGGCTGATATTGCTCTCTCTCTCAGAAGTCGGTGTATGTGTGACATAAGTATCTCCCACTGCTTTTTTATAAACCAGACCTGAAAGAATCTTGCCGAGGGGGCTTGCACAGACAGACGCCAGCAGAGGCGGGACTCGCGGGGCCCGGCGGAGGACCAGGCAGGGGTCAGACCGAGGGGTCAGACGATCTAAGCCTGTGCCGTGTTGGAGATGCCCCTGGGATAGGTGCTCAGACAACACCCCATCCCGTGAGAACAGTCGTACTGCACGGCTCCCCTGGGACACACACACACACACACACACACACACACACACACACACACACACACACACACACACACACACACACACACGTATAAAGTCTGCCAAGCCAACCATTGTTAACTATGTCTGTCATTCTACACACAGAGAAATGGACATTATACACACATACATTATACATACACACATTTACATGTGAATCCATGTAAAACATCTAACACACATGCACACAAACATAATGTACATGCAGAAACATACACACACTACAAGTGAATGCAATCTCACATACATCTATTGATTTGACCATAACATGCACAGCCCAGGAGAGATGCAGCAGCCATAAGAAATCATTTAATTATTCTGAGGCATGCTGGGTACCACATCCATCACCATGGCAACTACAGATGACCTTAGAGTAGAGGACATGTTAAAGGCAGAACTGTGTATTCTGAGCATGAAAGACATGATCCCGCTATTTCAGCTGAGAAATGAAGGGATTAAATATTACTCATTTAAAAAAATGCTGCAGGTTTTTTATTTTTTGTGTGTGTACTTTGATTTGCTGCTGATTTGTTTTGTCTCTCAGCAGGAGGATGTGTTTATAGCACTGTTGCCTGGACAGAGTGATGAGAGTCAGCCATAATTACATGTTTTCACTCGGTGGCCAGAAGGTCACAGTGTTCCTTCAGTAGCTTTAAAAAAAGGAGTCAGAGCAAAGAAAAACACACTTTCACCAATGAAGTCTCAATCTGAAACCTAAAAAAATGCTCAAAATAAGAGGATCTAATGGACAAGAAATTTGGAGATGAAGTAATAGGAAGACTCATCGATGATTACCAGGCGTACACGCGGGCACATCCTGACGTGACATGTGTGTGTCATTCTCCAAGCACAACAGCCAATATACAGACAAATACAGTCTAATAATATGTGCACTGAATACATGCTGAAATATACACTGCAAAATTCATACACTCCACCGAAGAAGGTAATACCTGTCAACAATGCTGTTCAAATAATGTACAGCTGTTCAGACTGTCGTTATACATCTTTTACCTGCCACGAAAAACAAATGCCAATTTAAGCTGCATCATAGTGCTCAAACCACCGGAGCCACTGTCTCATCATTCCTGTCAAAAAGTCTCTGTTGATAACCACATCATGCCCCCAGTCTCAGCTACCTGCAGTGTCCCCTAAGTGTGAATACTGTGCCCTGTTGTAATTTTCAATTTATATGCTATACCCCTATGCCACTTTACAGTAAACACAGACAGGATCTCTCCTTCCATTGCAATCCTGCTCAAATATACAGCTTCATCTTTTTCACCAACTCTCTGATCCAAATACAGTTTCCCTTCTGCAGCTGCAAGATTTAAAATGATGGATGTCTTTTTTTACCATCTGACACTGATATTAAATTATGAGTTATAGCTCTGCTGCTTTATATGCAAATGTATACATGGGACTCAAAAGCTTTTTTTCTTTGTTTTTTGTTGTTGAGGCAGGAGTAATGTTGTTGTACTACACTGTACTGTGTTCACTATTGGGATATGGGACAATCTCATGAAAGATTATTTATGTTATCATTTAATTTGCTGATTTCTTTTTTCTTGATTAAGTGATTGATCATTTTGTCTTTAAAATGTTAGAAAATGCCTGTTACAATTTCTCACAGTCAAAGTTGGGGTCTTCAAATGTCCTGTTTTGCCCAATAGTCCAACATTCAAAGATATTCAGTTTGTTCTCATGTCAGACAAGAAAAAGCATCAAATCCTGACATGTAATCAATTATGAACTTTTCTGTCAATCAACTTATCGACTGACCATCTAGCTGTTGCAGCTCTAGTGCTGAGCAGTTGTTTTTGCAGAAAGGTCATATATGATTAAACAGTATATTGAACATGTGACTTTAAAACAACTTTTTACGTTCACAGCAACCAGGCTCCTTCTTTTACAGGAAAAATAATGTTGGTCTGGGAAGAGGAACAGTGTCACATTTTTATTCTATTACCAGTAGAAACCATGTGTTTCTTGGCAAAGAAGTAAATTGTGAGGGGACGTGAAAATAACAGGAATTAAGGACATGTATTATATCGACTGTTCCTGATGTCTCGATGTGAAACCTAAATGGTGAGTGGACGTCATGGAAGACGGACAGAAATGTTAGATTATGGAATGTCTGTCAAAAACTGGTAATAACAAAAATGAAAGCGAGGTGATGAAAACAGCCCCATTAATATACAGAGAGAAACAAAATCAATGGACCGAGACCTATGAGGAAAGGCATGCACTCATACACCAAGACCATCAAGGTGAGGTTGAACATGTGTGTTTGAATGTGCGTAAGAGAGCAAGATCGATCATCACAACACAACGCAAAAAAAGCACTGACAAACTTATAACCCATGTAAAACACTCAAATTTTCATTTAGCTCTGTTTGTAGTGCTTTGGTCAACAATAAGCAATATCACATAAAAATGTGTTTTAAAGCGATTTTCTCAAAAAATTAACACAAAGATTCTCTTCTAGCAACATAGCTCGCATTTTACATTATATCTCGTAAAGTATTGCATTTGGTTTTTTTTTACGTGAACCCACCTGCACCTAAATTCCAAGGTCAGAGCAGGGAGGGGAAATACAGAAGAACAAAGCTATTTATTTATTGCACGGGACATAAATCAGTGTCTGCTTGACGTCGACATGTTTACACACAGAAGGCGCTTTAAGAACAGAATTCCTGCTATTTGTGCTTTGATGTTTAGTTATGGATGCTATTTCCTCAATAAAAGCAAGAATTCAGAATCATTCAGAATCAATCACACACACACACACATACACACACACACCTAAAGAATATTCAATAAGACCAGGAACAACCAGACAGACATAAAACAGAGCCTTTACAATTTATACTCTATTCAACAGGTTTGAATTGTCATTTATTCTGACTCTAGATCGACAGGACATGTATTCTTTTCCACATTCAACTTTGGCCTGGTGGTGCTGATGGTGCAGGAGAGACTCTTTAGGTTTGGGTTACTTGTAAGTAACTTTTATCATGGCTGTGTGTAAAAATAGAGGTCACTTCCTGTTGTGTTCTTACCACCAATTATTTTTCTAAAAAGGCAAATATAAATTCACTTCATAAGTCATAGAAAGTAAAGCTGATGTGATCATATGTTTGTTGGTACTTGAATCCTAGTAAAGATAAAAGCCACTGATGAAGATATTTACAATAGTCCCTTACTGATGAACATTCATTCATTCAACACTTTCAAATCTGGAGTCAGATGGAAAATCACTGGACCCATAGTGAGGGTACATTTCAGATGGGAAAAAAAATCCACAGTGACACAATGTCTGACATGATCAAATAAGGAGAAAATATGGACAAAAAGAGCCAAAACGAGACATATTGAAACTGAAAAAAAAAGGAAGGAAATAGTGTGTGTGAGAATACTGGAACATCTCTGAATGAAATCACTGTTTGAAAGAGTCTGAAAGGCTCTGAGAAAACAATGACGAGTCCAAATACTGCCATGTTTTCAGTTTTTAACTGGACCCAAAAGTGAGACACAGACGAGGGTGGATAGGTAAAAAAGGATGTATTAAACACAGAAGAACTCCAGGACTTACGCAACAAAACCAAAAAGGTGACCAAAACCAAGAAGTCCAGGTGGTGAGGAGTTGCTTCAGTGGTTGAAAGTTGGTAGGTGGGCGCTGAGGCGGGATGGCAGAGACATGAAGGTGAAAATGAGGACAGATACCAGAGAAAAAGGGAACACTGCAACAGGGAGAATGACAGGAAACAGAGAGAACAAGAAACCTTTGGGGACATACGAAGGGAGTGAGGGATGATCTGGTAGCTTGCAGGTGGAAACAGAGAGCCTTTAAAACTGCCAGTCATTGGGGAGAATGAGAGACAGCTGAGAGAATGGAGAGGCCCAGCACCAGAAGACCACACCTCCAGCCACTGAAGCAAAGCCTGACCAAAAAACCCTAAACTAAAATCTAAACCCTTAACCAAAAAACACTGGAATATCTGAAAATAAACTAGTAAAACACAAGAGAAACAAAACCATGACAAATACGACATTTTGAACATTGCAAAACAGAAAGAAAAATATATACATTTGCAATGCAAAAGGGTGGAGGAGTTATGCAAAACATGTGTTGAGATCAGAGGTTTGGCCAGAGTAAGAGCACATTCACTGAACCAACAGTCACTCCTTACACACCCGGACACAGCACGGTCATACAACTATTTATAGCAGGAGTAACAGTTTGAGAAGATTGCATCATTGCAACTATAGTCAAAGACCCCAATGAAGAGAAATGTTAACTTTCATATGATGCCATGCTTGTTGAAGGAGATGCCATGTTGTCAAAAATGTATCAGATATCAATTATATAAGGGTTTAGAAAGTGCCATGTAGGAGATTGGTGGTCATGTAGATGTGGCAGCTGTTCTAGTATAATGAAAGACTGAGTGATATTTTTATATTGCCTCACTGTGTTGTCTTTGACTTGGCTTTTCCAGCACATGCCCTGAACCAACAGTCACTATTTGCATTCCCATTATTCAGAGTAGGAGTAATTGTTTGAAAGGGTTGCATCAGTGTGACATACTAGACTGCAAAAATAAAGACCTCAATAAAGAAAAGCATTCACCTCCATTTGATGGCATGCCTGTTGACAAGGTAGGCTGTCAAAAATATCACATGTACTGTGGAGTTAAGGGCTGACAAGCAGGTGGAGACTGTGTGAGCGCACATGCTTTTGACTGCACCTGCTCACATCTCACGTGCTGGGTGTGTTTTTGTATTCTGTGTGAGTGTGTTTCCTCCCAGTCCCCACAGTCCAGCAACAAATGGAGACAGAGAGAGGGAGAAATTACCAGCAAAGCTTACATTAAGCTGCACAAAGAGAACCATTCATATACAGTAGTTCAATGATAGACAGTATGAGTTCAATGCATGAGGGCTTTTCCTGTTGTATTCTGCCCTCTGGTGACGGCACGTGGTACTGCAGGAAGAGTTAGCCCTAAGCTGCTATGAAGGGAATGAGCCACAAGGTGGAGGGAGATGACTGCAACCAACACGCTGACACTGCCACATGGACAAAGATGATTCTGTTAATGTTCTGTTTCTCTTTGAAAAAAACACCCCCACTAGTCAGACACAAACCCTTTAAAAAGATAATGTTAATGCTACCTGAAAAGGTATTAATGTCGCCGGGAATGATTTAAATATTCAGTCAATACAACAACCATTACAGGAACCACTCTGCTTCAGTTTCTGCAGCAAATTTATGAGCAAAGGCTCCTCGTCTTACATCTCCCTTGTTATTACCAGAGAGTCTGAGCATTGGCAGAACAGGGGCCGGAGTTTATTATAATGCTGACCTCAGTGGTTATATAAAAGACAAAGCAGAAAGGCACTCTTCTGAGAAGTCGGGGACATAATCATTAGGGTGTTTATTCCGAGTCGACTGGGTACATTTTGATTGCACAAAATGATGGATAACAGCTGTGATTATTGAGCCTCAGTGTTTTGTTGCTACAGACAGAAATGTGTCCAAGGTACTGAGTAATGTTAAGCACATTGAATGTCAAGTGGCAGTTAATGTCTGCATTGATTATACTTGATTTGCATCAAAGATTTAACCAATTTTAGATCATTGTATTCAGCAAAGTTCTTGTTTGGTTGCTTGTTCCTACACAGAAGATGAACAGTAGATAGACATTTGTCATTTGTCATGTCATTTCAGGACTAGTATTGAAAAAGCACTATATTTCCACACTCTCCTATAGAACCACATAGGAACTATCACCACCATTAACAAAGCATATTGGTTTTGCAGGCGACATTTGAATTCCCTTTGGACCATGACAAAGTGTCTTGTGTAGCTCATATTTCCGGCCGGGCTCCAGGAGCGTGTGGAGGAGAGGAGGAAGCTGTAACAGCAGCCACAGTCTGGAGGTGCATTGTCTCGGTCTGATCCTCCTGTTTATTGTACAATTTGTTTCAGACTGTGAACTTGTTTAGCTTGTCAGTATACATACATGACGGTGTGTTAAAAGCGTACTACACTTCTATAGTGTTGTGATGCAAGACTATGTTCGACTGAGGATATTTACCACAATCACATTGTTTGTTTATGTGTGTAAATACAGTAATGAACACCATCTGTGTTTCTCTGCCAGTGTCAGCATGTTTTCAAGGGACCATTTATTTTGGCAGAGCCTGTTGTGTTGATATCGCTGCACTATCATGAGGGTGATAAACCAAAGGGTCAGGGTGACATCCATGTTAAATCTTTCCATTGCGCGCGTGTGTGTGTGTGGAGATGTGTGTCCCCTTTTATTTTTCTCTAATAAACAAAGTCAACTCTCTTTCATTCGTCTGTGGTCTCACACTCCTAAAAGCTTCTACATTAAATTATACGACTATGAGTAATAGCACTCTTTTGTTTGTTGTTTTGATTAATCGAATAATCCTTGAGTCAATAACTGGAATTAAATGTTGGAATACAGTGAAACAGCTCACAGCACAAGGAGTGAACTCATCCCATCCTCGTGTTTGGCATCTTCGCTTAATATATGACTCAAACATGTAACCAATTATTTTAATTATCATCATGATTAATTCCCTCTGTACTGACTACCCACTTAATCAACAAATTGTTACAGCACTAATGAGTAATGTGACTTACATTCGTCAGGTGGCCACAAAGACGACTTCAGTGGAATGATAATGATGCTGTGTGTCTGCTGGATGTTAATGCAGTTATCGTTCTTTGTGATTGCTCATTCATGTTTTTGCTGTATGATTAATATGTATGTATGTGTGTACGTTTTAACTTCTTACAGTGTGCTCGCATCACCTATTGGCTGTACAATGTTAGTTACACATTTAAAGATGGAGCCGTAATTGTTCCATCATTCCAGCTAATTAACCTTCCCTCTAAAAGATGCATCACATACACGACCTCTTGTACAGTCCGGTGATCATCCACTATATATGCCAGTAAGACATTTTAGAAAGCACTTTGTATATTGTAGCTGGATTAATTTTTTGCCTGGCATTGTTTCCTTTACAGTGTTGAAGTGCTTATGAAAGATCATCCTTCATGTACAGTTCAAAGGCTACTCAAAACATTTGTTTCCCAAAGCCCTGCTGCTCCACATCAGACTGACTCTGGCTCTGTAATTTATCATTTCCATCTGACCTTGAATCCAACAAAATCCCACGGATTTGGAAAGTGCTATCCTGCGTATCCTACTTTTTTGTGCAAGTACTAGAGTCTGTGTTCTTTTAGTTTGATGTCTTTGTATCACTTTTTATCAGCTTACCCATCAGACTCGAGGAAGCAAAAGCACAGCCAGGGAAGCACTGAACGTCTTGGAAACACTAATCCGGCAGCAGAGGACAGGAAACATTGTGCTTTCTGTTCACAGATCCCTCCTAAGCCTTCTGATACTGTGGTTCGTATAATGAAGCAAACATTGATTAGCAGAAGACAAAGGCCACAGCAGCATGTGTTATGTGAACTTTTATAAACCCTTCTTGAATCAGACGCACTGGACTGGAATCATTTACTCTGTAATTCAGAGTGTGCCAAGCTCTTAGCTCTTAGTTTCCATTTACAGTATGAGTCATGAGGGCAAATTTAACTTCATCTCTTGGCAGGTATTGCAGTCACATACAGGTAATATCCGTGTTTAGGTTCTTCAGAACACCCACATTTCTTTGAGCAGTACTTTGTAAACTGTTACTGAGTACATAGATGCTGATCATTGCACAGTGTATTTAACGAACAATTCATTTAGGCCAGAAAAAAACTCATCTTTTATGTCAGTCTTTGATTATTATGATGTTTAACGTGCCTCCTGCTAAGTGTCTCCGTGTCCTGTGCAACATGTCACAAAGCAGAAGGTTAATTAATAACCACAGAGATGGTCAATCTTCACTGCACGGTTCAGGCTGACTGCTGTAATTAAAGTCTAATTTGGTGCTTTGACTTGTTGTTTGTTCTTTTTTCTCTGAAATTAGACCTTAATTACTCAGGAGCTTTGGGCCACTTTCCTTCAAAGTAAGACCAAAAAGCGACTGAAACTGAAATCGTTCACTAGCGTTGGTGAGCTATAACTCTTCTGACAGACTTTCTGAGGGGCTGTAGAAATGCTTATTTTAGCCATGTGTCATATCCACACAGACAGACAGACTTGGTTTCTGATATTCACAGTATGCAATTAACTGTATTTTGATCCCTGAGGGACTGTATGACTTAGATTTACGGTATTTAATTTTGAAAATGTCTCTCTTGCTTCTCCCTACCTGAATAAAACTAGGCTTGAGCTAAAAAAAAAATTCCCCACTAAATCAATTACAAATTCTTTGTGTACAAAAACAGACAGGTTTTAATTAAATATTCCACATTGAAAAAAAGGCAAACAGTTTCCATTTGTTCTCATTGTTTTAGTTTCTATTGCATTTGAATGACCATATTATCAACAGCAAAAAGGCATTAATCTACATTTTCAGTTATATTTTGTCTATCATTCACGCATGGCATTTCAAACAATAAAGTGCTTTTTAAAAATAACCTTCTCTTGAACCAATCGGAAATACTTCTGAGACAATACCTGCGACCCTCTCTCAGACAGCGGAAACTGTCAACGTACACATTAACACACAAATACTCAATCCCACACACGAGCAGACAGTAGTTTGACCCTGCAGTTCACATACAGTGTATGCTTAACTCTGTGCTTTGTACTGGAAATGGTCTTCAGTGTACAGGTGCGTGTGTTTGAAGGTTGGTTTAAAACTGGTGACACATGCTGTTTCCATCTTGTTAAGAACAGTAAGAGGGTTTAATGAGCACACACACACACACATACATACGCGCCAACACAGAAAAAAACACTATGATTCATCGAACCCTGTTTCGACCCCTGTCGCTGCACAGCTTTGCCTCTTGTCTCAAGTGTGAGCCGTGCATTTCAGTCATACAGAGAGCACTGCACATCAGTTATGTAGAAAAAGCTTTGTGAGCTCCACGAGCACATCTGAAAAATCTGCTTCACACATTGCAACTACTAAAAAAGAAAAGGAGCATCGATGCTGGATTATTCAGTGACTCTGTCGCAACATTTTGAGGCTTTTAGAAAAGATGTTTTTAATCTTGGTCTGATATTGTAATAAAGTCCTGGAGCGCTTCCTGAATTCTACTTAGTGTGCTATAAAGAGTGAAACTGTAGTGTAGAGTTGTCCTCATGCAATTTTTAAGTATGTCCCTGTATTGCTTGGTACTTAAGCCGGGACTGACTGAATGAGTTCCATAGGACAGACACCACTTGATGCCTCGTCCAGGGCTAAGTCATTTCTGTGCCTCTGCCTTTCGCACTGACCACACATACACACTCGCCCACATCATGAGACAAAGGCATTAGAAACGAGGGGAAACAAGGAATTTCAGGGGGACATCATTGATTTCTACTGCCCCCTGCCCCCCCCCCACGGTCTGTTCGCTGATTCATCATTATTCTCCTTGTGTCTGAATTGAAAATGACACCGGAGCAGAGTAAAACAATGATTTCTCAATACACCACAATGTCACTGATAACTGAACAGGCCAAACTGCAACAAAAATCAAATGAAGGAGTCCGTGTTTTCAGTTCGTTGTCTTCATACGCGATTCAGTGAGAGGTCAAAGTCATTTTCTTCTTTTTGCCACGACGCGCAGCTCTGATCTCGCCTCTCGCCACACAATCCAGTCCGTTGTGCTCTAAATCTGCCACGTCTTTGATCAGCAGCAGCCCCGATCGCACGGCAGGAAAACATTACATCACAGCCCGCGATGTGAATCTTGACAGCTGACACTGTCGCGGCGGCTGGCGGAGATGACTGACAGTTTAACCGCGTCTCCCTTTATGATCACGACGTCCATTCGTTGAGGAAGGCACATAATACTGCTCTCCAGTGATTAGATGAGATTTATGTCCTGCTGTTTTGAGTGACAGGCACTTGAACACCTTTCTGTCCTGTTGCTATAGACACAAGAGATGGAGAAAGAGCGCGTCAGTCAAACGCAATATGTAACCAGAGGTGATAGCAATCAACAAGCTGGGAAAGTAGGTGAAGTGTACAGAAGCTCACCCAGTTTGTACTTCTCCTTAGCTTCAGCTCTCTCTTTGGCATCAAAGTACCAGACTGTGATGGCATAGCTGTAAGACACAAGAGGGACAAAGACGTCTTAATAACACTGAGGCAAGAGCGAATCTCTTTTCCCAATACAATATATTAAAATGGGCCATTTTCTAGTAAAGGTTTTTGAAAGTTGCTGATGAAAAGCCAGGAAATGGCTGTGACAATGAAGTGTCATATAGTCACAAAGACATGTACCTCAGCATGCAATAAAGACCAAACTGCCTGAAGGCTAATTTGGTCATTGAAACATACATTTGTGAGCCATCTACACATGACAGATATATAAAAAAAAAAAGTTTCATATGACCTCAAAAATTCTGTATGAAATTGTCTTCGTCGACCGACTGTACCGGACAGCAGACGTCCAGGGCAGCAGAGGGTTAATTCCTACAGCTTCTCCTGTGGGGCTGTGTTGTTTATTCCTGTCTCTCATGTCTGTGTCTCTCCAGCACGAGTCCTGCAATCGAACCTTCCTCCCCTCTCCCTCGCAACGACCCCCTCAGGAAACACATACTTCCTGCCTCTGGCTCCGCCTCGCCCCCCAGCAGTCGGATGGAGAGGAGAGGCGGGGAGGAAATGCGGGAGTGAAAAGGTACGCGTCACGTGCCCTTGATGGCATATTTTAATCGCGCTACGATTTAAAGCCTTCAAGTGCTTACGAGAGTCTGTTTGTGGAGAGTGTGCCTATCTCATATGAGCATCAAAGACACTCGAACAGATGTGGATCCTGGTTTATTTTTATTCAAGATAATTTCATCTGTCGCTTTTTAACTGATTTAAATGCTGAAACAGAAATGCATCTCTCTCTGTTTTTGCGTCTGTGCATTTTGTGTAACCTGCTGTTCTTCTATATCAAAAGTAAATCTCTTTTGTTCTTGGTGCAAAATATGTTAAATAATTTATGTCATTTGCAGTTTATCATTTATTATAATTAACGCAATGTTATATATGTTTATTTACACTAGAGAATGAATTTGATATATATTGACAGTGTGCTCTCTCTCTTCCCCTATAATATAAAATCGTGCATTCACTTTATATGAGATTGTGTGCACGTAGACAACAGCATGTTTCGAGAGCTACTAACCGAGTGGCGTAGGCTGGCTTGACTTCGTGTGGGTTTCTGCGGTCAGACCAGAAGATGAGCAGCCGGTCAAACAGAGGTTCGATGTTGGCTACCACATTTTTGCCTTCAGGGTAGATCTGCAGCATCCCTCCTTGTTTCTGCAAACGCATGCACATACACAAAGCACACAACTTACTCCATGTAAAATGGCCTTTAAAAAAAAAAAATCACACTGAAAGGATATATGTTGTGATACCAGATGCACATTTTAGCTTTAGTCTGTTTTTCTTTTGTGATGATCCTCAATTACTCTGACGTGTAAATAAAAAAAAAAGAAAAATTTAAATCTTCTAAATATACCTTAACATCCCAGTCCTTGTTGAGATAGTAGATACACGTGATGCAGCGTCCATCACCGTTCGGGTTGTCAACATGGCGGACGTACCCCGCCCCATTACCTGGATAACAGGCGACCATGCCCTAAAAACAGAAGAAATGGGAGCATTAGTTGTGCAAAAATTATAGTAGTTTTAACAACATTTGTATTTATTTCTTTCAAAGTGTATTTTGTTATGGATCATTTAAAAAGCAGTGGCAGGACAGAATGAGGGACCGTCCATCATCCACTGTTTCATCTCTGCTCCAAACTGTTGTCCTGATGGACTGTTTGCATACTTCAAATGAAATTCCATGATGTAATTTGTGCCACGAGAGAGAAGGAGCAGAGAATTGTGTCAGAGTTCGGCCGCTGTTCCCAGCTCCGAAACGATCTGCAGATAGAGTATCCACGTTCAAACAATGGTCTCGCGCTGGTATTTCCCCTGCTTGACGTCTATGTGTTGGAAGGCTGTGAAGCAGGAGAGCGCCTCTTTCTCTGGGGAGTCCGAGGGAGCGGAGACCTGCGTGAGAGCTCTTCAGTCGATGCGCATTCCTGACCGGGGGCCACGTGACTCTAAATGTGCTGCACCAGGGTGAGACTGAGCCGAGCCTGTGTCACCATGACATATCAGTCTGAGCCGCAGACACACGCTCTTGTTTCAGGTTGGAGTTGTGTGAATAGTTTCCATGCTGGCTATAGGCTTTACAGCTGATTCACATGCTGACTGACATCAGCCTATGCTGGCACAGGGAGATTCCTGTTGACAATAGTTGGCAGCATGAAGAGTAATAACTTCTCTATTATCTCTTTGGACTGACTCAAAAAGGGAGATACTGTCACTGCCTTGACTTATATTGTTCTGCATGGAGAGCACTGCAGTATCGGAGTCAGGGCATCACTTCAGCTCAGTTCTGGGACGCTATCATTCATGACTAAAAGGATCTGCACAGCTGCAGTATCGACTTAACTTGCCTGGCGCTATCACTTAAAGTCTTAACCTCTCGGAAATCAACCAACGCTCGCATAGATTTCTAAGACAAATGCAGCTGTTCCTGGGTCGTTTGTGAAGCTCAAACAAAAGAGTATTGGAGGTTTCGATCAGAGCGCGACCTGCCGCCCTCCTCCTTCTCACTGTGGTGTTTCCCACCTCGTTCACAGCCAAGTGAGTTTGGTTGTCTTGTGCATGACTCTGCTCGGACGCCATTGTCAGCTCTCATTACCGACCGACGCTCGCAGTCAGAGCTCATTAACCCCGGACCTTTGGCTCCGGGCTCCAACTGACAACCAGACCTGCTGCGTCAAAACGGGCAAATCAAACGTGCGCAAGGAGAGAAGAAAAATACGTGCATGCACAGAACGATCATTAAAAAGATTAATGTAATCTGGATGTGATTTAGAGTAATTTGATTCAGTCACAGATCAGCTGACCACATTATGAATGATCGCTTCAGTTATTAAGACTGTAAGAGAAAAATCTTCTTTCATTTCGGCAAACATTTGACATTTGGTCTCTTCATGTCTGTGTGTATGTTCATTCATATTATAGCCACAGTTCAGTTAAATGTATCCTGTGGAGTTTTTGACCACTAGCAGCTCCAGTCTGTCTTTGTATCTCGTTCGTGCACAACAGGAGCGCACATGCATGCAAATGCAGGCAAAATGATAGACAGTCCTGACTTTCATGTCATAGTACTCCACTGACTGATCTACTTGCTAACCCAGAAACATCATCACAACTGTCAAAACATTTCACAACAGGAAAAAGTCCTGCAGAGAGTAGTCTGCTTTTAGCACACTGCTGTCAGTGTCAGGTTCACATATGACCTGCTGTTGCGGATCCGATAACACCTGATACCCTGTCTTGTAGGGATGGATGCCCTTTTGTGCACACAGGAACTTGACAATTTCTGTTCTTATAAAAATGTATGTAGGATGTTGTAATTGTAATTTTGGCTGTCTGGGATGCCCAATCTCCTGCTTTCTCACCAAAATACCAGGCCCTTCTGTGTTTTAAATTGTGATGTGACGTCTAGACCACTTGGTCTCCCGATGTTTGGGGTCTTTCTTCATTCTGACCACTTATGTGTTTATTGACCTTCTCTTTGCTAAGAAAATAAAAGTCGCCTGGAAGTCTCTATTTCATTCTTCACCGGTGATTTCCACAACCATGTTAACGCTCAATATTATGACATTAATATTCTGTCAAAACACAAAGAAAAATATCCACTGTCTTACATTGATTGCGGGTTATGAAAACATTTTTTTAATAAAGACTATTCTGACTCAACATTACAAAATGTCAATAAGAAGGGTTAATTGATTTTTCATGACAGTCTTCTTTGTGTCAGAGGGAAAATTCATGTAGAAAGTTGTTACTCTCTTGGATAATGAAAATGAACAACTACATAAATGTTTAATGAAACTGAATAAAAAAGTTCAAGGGTGGATGATCTCTATCCACACATAAGGATGATAGTGATTATTTTGGGTCTGCACGGACAAAAAGTGTTTTCCCAGCACGCATAGCATAGCTTTTTTTTTTTTCAAACTGGCGACAGCTTTAACAACACTAATTAACCACAATTAACATGTAATATGCCACACCAGACAGCTCAGCCCTAGCCTGCAGCATAAACACACACATAAAAATACGCAATGTCTATATCAAAGCTTACACAAGACAGACATGTAATTTAGGAGGAGGGTTATGTTATTTATTCTAAATCAGCCCGAGGCATTAAAATAAAATTGGTGCTAATTCCTCACACATCACTAGTATTCACACCAGTTTCACATATGACCATACTGTTTCAATCTTCTTTTGGCTTACACCCACACACACACACACACACACACACACACAGACAGACAAAATGTTCAGTCACATAGCGTGATCCTATCTGTCATCTCTGCTGAGATCTGTGCCCACAGTCAGCTAAAGCCTAATTGGCACCAACCACCTGTCTGCCAGGCGCTGGCATTAATGGCCTAATAGCATATCTGGGTAGATACCCGGGCTGCAAAGGTTATGGCTGGGCAGGCAAAACAGACTGTTCTGGACAAGAACCAAAATAAACTCCAATGCTGCACGCATATTCTGATAAGAGGCATGATGGTGGAGAGAGGGCCAAGATAAGCTTAAAGAAATACCTCCATTGCTGCTTGTCGGGGAGAGAGAGCGAGGGGAAGAACATACTGTCTGTGTGATTGTGAGGAGGGTAGTAGGGGTTAAAATGAGGATCGTAAACACAGGAGAGAAATCTGGAAACAGTACCTTGTACCTAAAGGTAGATGTTGCAGTTTTAAAATTCCTCTCATTTGACTATTATTTGAGCTTATATTAAACTACTGTAATAGAGATGTGAGATGTTGAAGTGGCTACTAACATTACATTTAAAAGTGCCTGTGGCCTTGCTGGGCTGAGTTCCCCTCTACTGTGTCTAACACCACTCCTCTTTGTTCCCAAATTAAAAATCTCTAAACCACATTGTGTTGAACCCATTGGGATCATTGTTGTGTACGGTAACATGAAGCCAGGGGTTTCTGTAGTCCTGAAAAATGAGTCGGCAGCCCACCATGACTTATGTAACTGATACACAACTGTGTAAGGACAATGACGAAGAAACTGTATTTAATGTGCAATTCTTGCATGTATGATAAGGAAAGAAGAGAATCCTCATAAGGTATGAAATGCAAACACAGGGAGAAAGAGGGGGGATGGAGTCAGCTCCGGGCCTAGCAGAGATTCACCGGTTCAGTCCAAGTGCTCACCTTGAACCTTAAACACTGAACCCTAACAGACTTGAATTTACAATACATGCATAATTGTCAAAAATGTGCGAGTGCAGAAGAGTACAAATCAGCATGATTTATGAGAAGTGTGTCTCAAGAAGTCTGCAACAGATGTCCTCTAGCTCTTCCACATTTCACAGTGGGACAGCCCTGCTCCTGCGCCGGTTATCAGAAACTTGCATCAAAGTCTGTGAGTCACTGAGGGCGAATGTTGGGAGTGGGCCAGGGTCTTGCTCAAGGACACTGAAACACAACAGATGTCTGCCATCTCCGGGGGTTGAAGCCATTTGAGTCACTAACTGTCACGCAGCACCGCCATCTTGCTTAAAACCAGCTGATTACTCCGAAGCAGCCCGGGTGACACGGGGTATGATGTAAATCAGGATCAGCTGTTATTAAAGGTTTCTACCAGATTGGATTTGAGAAAAGTGAAGGAGATAGAAGTCTGGGTAAATTAAACTCTCGTCCTTCCTGTCTAATATAAGAGCCCATTATTCAGCCAGATTCAGACTATGAAGGTCAGAGGTCGGACTATGAATCTGTGATTGTTTCTGAGGACATAATAACCAAGCCTTTGATCCAGGCTCTTGAAAGATTTATGGATTTTTTTTTTGCACTAAAAGCAACAGAGCCGCACTGGTTTGAACTTACACAGAAAACTGATCTGTGCTTTGTGTGTTTTGAAGGTGGGTGTACTTTTTTACCACAACAGGGCTTCATCGCTAAGCCTTGAGTTGATGCTGAGTCACATCGACGCAGCACCAACTCAAAGGTGCTGTTACTGCACTGCTTTCTGCTTTAGGCCATCATTGTATTTCAAGAAGGTGCCGTTATCTGCTTCTTTAATGATGAATAGACGAAAAGAAACATGATGAAACATTCAAGCATAATGGAAACTATGGTAGTTATTTTTATGTGAACATAAAGCCCAGACAAAGTGAGAAAGAGTGCTCAGCTCTTATGAGTCCTGCTGTGGCCCCGATGGTGCTCATTAGACATGAGTCACCGCTGAATGTCAGGACAAACACAGCATGTGTGTGTTTGTGTGTGCATATATGCTTCATGCTTAATCATTAATGCTTCGTATGATGCACACAATGTAAATGTGCTTTGACTTAAAACAACAACAAAACACACACAGTGGAAATGAATATGACAACAATAAGAATGTGAGGCAACATGGACCAAACATAACTATGTTTCAGTAAATGTATTTTAGGCCTGCAACTAATGATTATTGTCATCATTGATCAATCTGACAATATTAGTCTGTCAAACTGCTTGTTTGACCTGAGCAGCAGTCCAAAACCTAAAGATGCAATTTACAAGACGGTCAAACACAGAAAAGCAGGTGGAGCAAAAGAAGAATTTCATCGATTGACGAAAATAGTTGTTGGTCAATTTTATGTTGATCGACTGATTGATAAATTAATCAATTAACAGTTTCAATTAACTTATTTCCATTAATTTGTCTTTTTTGTCTTTCTTGTATGAAAGGTGCTTTCATGAAAGGTATACACAAATAAAGTATTAACAAATTGTTTCAACTCTGACACATTTGGACTGCTCAAATCACAAAAAGGAAGTACACTTAAAAACACCACCTAGACTGCTTAATTCATTATTTGTTGACACAATGCTGTGCACAAGAAAATCAAGGTGCTATTCACAGCTTATTAAAATGTTTAAATTATCACAAGGTCGTGCAACCGCTGCGACAACCACTATGAACGCCATGTATATTGCTACTCTGAGTTGCTATTTAGGAAACAGGTTGGCACTGCACAAGATAATAAACACAAATTATGCCATTATATTTTAGGTTTTATAGGCAACTTGTAATGATTATATGGCTGTGATGGCTTTTAGCACTGGTTCTGTTTAGGGACATTAAATTAATACCAAAATGGCAGATGTATCTACCAACCACTGTCCAGCCAAAAAGCTAGCTCGGGGGCCTCTGGCTGTGTGTGTCAGTGTTTGGATCTCCTGCCTGCGTGGTGGCACTGCTGAGCTCGAGGAGGGGCATCCGAGGACACGCTGCTGCAGCAGACATTCTCATTCTGCTGCATCGCCCCTTCTCACTCGCACAACGCCGTCCTCCCACTCCTTACACTCTCACTTCCAGTCTATCCCCTCCCCACCCCCCTTCGCGTGTCTCCTTCCCTGCTGCCCCTGACTTGTTTCTCTCTTCCTCATAATGCAAGACTTTCCCCACCTTCACCCTCCACTGAATTCACTGATTCACCGTTGCTTGGTTAACGCCACGAGCCGTCCTGCTGATGGTCTTAACAGGAAGCAAAACCCTGGCTGCTGCTGACTAACGCGAGTCAGGGCGCAGAGATATTACACCACTGCTGAGGCATTATTTCGGGCACTGCCAGCCCCTCTCCTTCCCTCTCCATCGCTTTCATACACAATGCAGACTTCCACTCACTATGGGCCTGTTTCTAAGGTAACGGCACGGAAAAATATTTTGTCCAAGTAGCGAAGGGGGTTGATAAGATTAAGGAGAAAGTATAGGGGACAGGGGAAAAGGAGGTTAAAATAGAAGGCGAAGAAATAAAGTGAGGTTTCTGAGAGAACTGTCGCTCGACGAAGAGGAGGACAGAAAAGACGCAGTGACCTTCTATCTGGATGCGCTCCTCCCTGAGCCTCCTCTTTTCTTTTCCTATCACTTCCTCTCTATCTCCTGCACACTCCATCATTGCATCTATCGCCATGCTGTCTCCTGCAGTCCTCTACAGGAACACCCAGTCAGGACATTTTGTACCGTGCAGCACTCAACTTTTTTTTTTTAAGGGCAAATGGAGAGATCTGGCCAGGGAACGGCTGCCATTCAGCAATTTTTTTTACCAAGGAATCATCTCAGCTATAATTTCAGTTGAGCATATATATGCAGGTTTTTTTAAACACAAGTAAAACAGCTAAAATGGGCAAGTTTGCCTTTTTGTTTTTTCTGTTGTCACGTTCAACGTCACAAGAAAACGGAACAGTGGAAGCAGCATGGAGGCCAATGACAAGGTTACAGCAATTACTTTCTTAGATATTTTACTTCATCTCTCATTCAAACTCAACACCAACTGAATGATGTCCCTGTTGCAGATTTGTAAAAAACAATAAATAATGTTCAATGCATGTTGTAACATTGCACCGGAAAAGGTGGACTTCAATACAAATGTGGCAACCCGTGTATGAACTCTTCTAAAATCCTGTTCCTGCCCAGAAGATCACTTCTCCTGACTGTTTTCAAACATGAGTAGAGATTCAAGAATCATGCCCACTAATATATATTCACTTCATTTAAGTAAGCACTGATGAAAAGCATTACCACAGTCAAATGAAGTTACAATACTGATTTTACTGATTAACTCCACTTTAGTCATGAAAGGAAGCTGCAGCTCAAAGCATCAAGAGATAGAGGCTCTTAATATCTTCTCCTAAGTGAGATTGTCTTTGTAAAATGCAACCCAAGTTTTTGATATTTTGCACTGACGCCTGAACTAAACTATAGAGACAGTCTTAAAAAATTATATTAGTCTCGTTTGTTCCATTCTATGCACTTCGCTTTGGTGTTCACTGTCATTTTTGTCACACACCAGGCCTTTGACTTTGACCTTTGAAAGCAGCTCAGTCAGCCCATATTTAAGTGAGCAAAGGCCGCTGATGTGAGGTACGCCCGACCGGTCGCTCTTTAAACACCACCTCCAACTTATGTCAATGACTAGATGTGCACAGGGGGCAAGGTACGACCGTCGTACAGAGGTTGGGGCGAACGAGGTTGTGGAGAAAATACTGAAACTGAAGATGATTCTATCAAACATAGAGATGATGCACAGCTAGGAAACAACCCACACACGACTGCTGATAGGACAAATTTTCACATCTGTGTATCCAAACCATCTTAACATTTACTCAACAGTCTCATTAATAGCTCTGTTGATTAGCCAAGACTACAGAAGTTAACCCATTTTCACCTCATATCCTCATGAGGCACAGTAGTGTTGTGTCTGCTTGTCAGGATCAGGATCTTTTCATGAGCCGTCCGAGGTTGATTTATTTGGATTTATAATCATTTGCCTGTTTTTAAGCTGCGTAAAACTGTCAAATTGACCTCTTCTCAGAGTGATACATCTCTGCTAAATGTAAATCTTGTCTAAACAAAGGGGCTGCTGAAACACTGAGAAGATGTTGGGTAAGAGTCTAGACTGGCATGTAATGGTTAACTCACAGCTGATAGGGCAAAGCATGAATACGCAGAGGCAGAGCGGTGGAAAGACTGACAATCAGGCGACTTAATCTGAACGGTTTTCACTCTCGTACACTGTGTTTCCTTGTTAACGGAGGAAAAACTAATGATTGGGAAGTGGACACACAGATTCAGGATGGAGAATAGAGCAGACTTCAGTCAGAGCGGATCGCTGTCCTGCACACAGTCATGGACATTTTGTGCCGGACTGGGAAAACAACTCCACCGCTAGGTCGGCTGCAGACTATGACGAAGAGAAATTAAAGTAGTTATAGGCTGTTTAGTTGTTCAGAGCACTACTTAAGTGGTGCACTGTGGTGATTGTGCACAGCATTTTAGAATTATCAATGGAAAAGAGAAACTGAGGCATGCAGCATAGTCATGGTAAAATAAAATAAAAAAAAGCTCATGTGGCATGAGAAGAAGCAAACAAACAAGACAACACTCTCCTACCACGACAGCACCATGTCTGCATGGGTGAAAGTGGTGATAGAAAAAGTTGTCTTCAAAGGCAGAGATAAAGTGATGGCAGAGGAGATACAGCCCCAGAGAATTTTTATTTTTCTTCTGGGTACCAGTGTTATGAAAGCCGGGAAGGGGTGGAGGGAAACCAGGCACAAGGCCGGTTTGGGAGGAAGGCTCAGCCCGCAGCCCCCCCCTTATCAGGCTCACATGTGGCGGAAACACAGCAGGGCTCCTCCTGACCATCCTACCTGACACAGTGATGTAATCATACTCACACTCCTACTTTGGTTTTTTTTGTTTTCTCTGGTGGACAAACATGTCCCAGCCTGACCTCCTCTCACCTTAGTGCGTCCGTTGATGACACAGTCCCCCAGCTGTCCATTGGCAGCGCTGTGCATGACGGCCTCGTCAATGTGAGCCATCAGCGCCCCGATGCTCTCGCACCCGGGCTCTCGTCCCTCCACCCAGGCGATCTGGTCGCCCCGGATGCTCCGAGAGGGAATGCTCTTCTGGCTCACCAGCTGTCCACCCCGAAACTTCCCACTCCGGTTCAGGACTTCCACCTCCTCCAGGACCCTATCCCCCAGCTGAGGGCCCAGGAAGTTGTCCTTCACACAGATGCCGTAGTATCTCATGCAGGGGACGATGTACTGCTGAGCTATGCGCTCTGCCGACCAGCCGGCCCCTGACGGAGGAGGTGGGGTCGGGATGCCGTTTGCCTCGATGGGCGAGGCCTGGCTGGGGGTGGCTGGTGGGCCTGGGGCCGCCACCTTGAGTCCGTTGTGCTGGTTAGCATGAGGAGCCGGAGGGGTGAAGGGCGATTGAGGAGCGACACAGTGCATGTGATTGAGAGTCATTGGGTTGATATGGGGCGTGTTGACTGCAACCGTGAGCGGGGCCACAGCTCGGGCCACTCGGGACGCCTCTGGAGACTTGTGAGCAACACTTCCATCAACTAACCTCCTCCTCTTAGAGTCCAAGTCTCCCAGGTCCGCAGAGCTCCCTGACCCCGGTGACCCCATCACGGCTCCATTAAGAGTTCCTGACCCAGTGTCCCGGTTCTCCCCACCTCTCCGCTTCTGCTGCTGAACCTGTCGGCCTTTCAGCTCCCCATTGATCCTCCTCATCACCAAAGGGCACTTCTCATGAGCCGTCCGGTCCCCGTTCTCCACCAGGCAGGCCCTGCTGGTGAGGGGATACATGGGCCCCCCTGACACCCCCTTCATATGAGCCAAAACGCCCACGTGGCTGCCCTCCACGGTGGCAGAGGGAGACACCACCCCTCCGTGGTAGAGTGGCACGCCGGTTTTGGACTGCTTCGTGGGGGTGGTGATGGCGGGGGAGTCGGTCTGAGAGGCCAGACCGGCGAGCAGCTCCGCGGCTGTGGGGCTCCCGACGGGCGCCGCGCAGAATCCGTTCAACCCCATGTCCACCCGGTGGATGTCCGCGGCCGCACAGACGAGCTGCTGGCCGCTGCTCGCTCTCTCCTGCGTGGGGGAGACAGCGACTGATCCGCGGGGAGAGCCCGGCTTTAAAAGGTCCGCGCGCCCCCAGCTCTCCATGTCATCTCGTCATCGGCTGGATGCGCACGTAGCTCACGTCCTGGCTTCATCTTCTATGTGAGCAGCTGCTGTTGGCGATGGAGAGGATGTTTGGCACACGCAGCACAAGTTTCATATCCGAGTCCACCTGCTTTCATTTCAGCCATCACGCGCAATTAACACCGTGCGCATTTGTTTGCGTGTTTCTGACCAACATGTCCAGGCTGTGCAGGAAATCTGTGGAGAGCAAAACGAGACACTTCAGGCCTATTTATAGCACAGATGACTTGTCAAAGTTCATAAATCTGCGGTGTTTATGTGGAGCAACAAACACACACGCTGTATTTATACACGCGTGCGTAAAACTGGGCCAAATAGGTGAAGCCTTTATAATATATCATACTAATTAAACCAAAATGAAACATGTAATGTTTTTGCTGTGTTATGTATTGAGCTGACTTTTAACAAAAAAGCAAACAAAAACTCAGTTTTACCAACATTAGATAAAATCACAAAATGCTTCATTCTAGTTGTTACTATTATAATTCAAATTAAACATCCATTTAAAGACTTGTGTTTCTTCTTTATGAGTCAACTTAACAGCCTAATATTCAGATCCCTCCTTTAAAAAAATGCGCATAACACCAAACCCATGTGTTACCCTGTTAAAATGCGTATCTCGTTGCGTGAGCCACAATAAAAAATGCGGCTTTAATCACCTGAAAACCGCCTGTAAAAAGCCACAGCAGACCACAGTACTCCGCTTACCTACGGCAATGCAAATCCACACCGAGCCTACGTGACAGGCTGAGAGTACGCATGTTATTTCCGGGATTGTCTTGGCCGTGAACGCGTCCCATCCAATTTTCTGCCGGTTATAAATAAAGATCCGAGCGGTGCCGGAGAGCGACGCGTCCGGCCGAGCGGAGGGTCGCAGGGAGTCGCTCGAAACCGCACCGGGTCCCTTCAATCACCCTGAAAAAGTGGCTCTCCGTTGTGTCGCTGTGAGCCCCCACACTCTGTCTGCCTCCCCCTCTTCCTCCTCCTCCTCCTCCTCTCTCCTCCCTCCTGTCATTGACAAGCGCACAGACCATGTGATCACTCGCTACTACGGCTCGAGTCGCCCTTTATAGGATTTTTATTTTTAAATATTGCTACGGATTATTCTATGACACAAATATAATGCATCAGCACATATATTGTTATTGTGATGTATTTCTGCTGTTTGAGTTTGCAGTGGTGGAAAGTAACTAAGTAATCTACTAGAGTACAAATTTGAGGTAGTACCTCGCTTGCTATTTTATACTTTTACTCCAGTACATTTTTTGAGTTACTTGTTACTTTGCAGGTCAAATTTAGCAACAACATATCAACAAATAAATTGTGATTATGTTATGGATTAAGCTACTCAGCTGCAACATTAGTGACGCTTAATGCATCACTACTTATAGTCCAGTGATATGTAATATTTCTTATTCTGGAATGGGTCGTTCTGCATAATGAGTACTTTCACTTTTGGTACTTATTGTGATGCTAATACTTTTTTTTGAAGGCAGGAATTTTCCTTGTAACAGAGTGTTTTTACACTGTTGGATTGTTACTTACTTACTTAGCTACTTCTTATACTAGTTTAATCCATAACAATATGTCATATTTTCTGACTGACTATAAAGTAAGTGAAGCTGTCAAATTAATTAATGTTACATTTAATTTTGAATTTCCCCTCTGAATTGTAGTGAAGTAGAAAGTAGCATTAATTAGGAACACTCATCATAATTTGTATCATAATGTCACTATTATCATAATTGTCAGTTTCTAATGTCTATTGTCTTTCCTGTTGGTTCTGTTGAGCTATTTTCTGCTTCACTATGATCCAAAGGTTCATGGCATCCTTAGTAATAACAGACTGAATGAAAACTCCACAGTAGCACAGCATGTATCTATACTCTATGATAGGGGCTCATACACCCACATATACATACGCTTACGCATTCTTTGATCCTCATACCACAGGTCAGTGCAGACATTGTCATGTACAATACATACACACATAGACACTTGCAAATTTGACTGACTGTGAAAAATGGCAGTGGAAATATTCAAATCCAGGGGTGTTTTTTCACTCTGTGATTGGACACCTACAATGAATTGATGACACTCTAACTAAAGAGAGGCATCACTCCATTCTCCATGTTGTACTCTATGGTTTGCATCTATGTGGAGAAAGATTCATACTGCAGCAGGACAATGACCTCAATGCGTTGCAAGAACTATTTAAAGACCAGAGAAGACCAAGGAGTCCTGACTGTCATGGACTTTCCTCCTCAGTCACCTGACCTCAAACCTCATTGAATATGGGGACACTGACAAAGCAAAGCGAGTGGAACCCACTATATATTGTGATATTGCCCTATATGATGTATTCCTTAGAGGACAGTCAGCTGTTGTCTAGTGTTTTAGCCATATCAGTATTGGGAGAGAGTGAGCTTTGATGCTGCTGGACCCCTGATGTCAGACCTTCTCTAAACCCTCTGTTTGCTTAACTCTGCTAAAATGTGACATTATTGTCCACCTATATATTTGTCTAGCAGGAGGAAGTGAGGTCATGTGCTGTTATAAAGCCAGGCCTGGGGTTAGGGTGCTGGATTAGCGCCTCACCCTGAGGGATTAGGGACAGAGTGTATTGACACAACACTGACATGCCACATCCATCTGCTGCTTGCAGTGCAGCTCTGCCTCAGCCTATACATGGACCTGGAGAGCAGCCGTGCGAAGCGAAGGAGGCCGACCAAGCATCATCAGGTATGCATGCAACTATGCTGTCTATGCAAATGCACACGTCATGGCACATGAATCAAAATACAGATTGAGAGCTCATCATCTTTAGCATAAATAGTCACCCACAACGAGGATTTAGAACACATAACAGGACATAAACAGAGCATTCACAGATATTTAAATAAAGTAAGGCCATCAAGGTATGCATAACAATGAGCAGTACATGCAAGCACAAACTACTTCTACTTCTGTGTGGAAAAAGTGAGTTACTATCAGGTAAAGCTAACGGAATAGTGTGACATTTTGGGAAATTAGAAACATAAAATATTTGCTTTATTTATGAGCTTTAGAGCCATGCTAGCTGTTCCCCCTTGTTTCCAGTCTTTATGCTAAGCTAAGCCAAACAGCTGCTGTCTGTAGCTTCATATTTACTGTACAGACATTAAAGTGATATCTGTCAACTCATCATCCTCCGACCACTCTTCAAGAAGAGGAGGTTACAGCATGGAGTAGGAGTGAAGCTGAGGAGAAGATGGGGTTAAATATCTGGAGCCTTATAACAGACCCATCAGGCCCTGGATCGATCGTGTCTGACCACATGCTTGGTGGGTCATTCAACCCAACGGCGCAAAGAACACTTTGCAGTCAAGAGATCAAAATCTAATTCTAGGTGTTATTGTGCTGTTGAAGGTTGAATCTGTGGAGGTGAAAAGATCATATTCTGCTCGAGATTCTGGTATTAAGGGGATGATGATAACAGCAGGGGAATTTTCATACATGGCAGCATAGCAGAACACAATAAATGTACAAGTGATGTATGATGAAGATTTGTTGACAACAATTTGAGTAATGGAAAAAATTAAAAGGGGTTTTCATGCTATAAATTCTTCATGGTCATAAACTCTTCGGTAAAGAAATCACACAGGAAACTAACAATGATTCATCAGTCATGAACAAACTGTCATGCTGTATGATTAATTGTCTATTTATTGGGTTTGTGGGAGCAAATATTTTAGCACCACTATGAAGAGTAACAGATCGTTGTTTGGGAGGCATTTCATCTTTGGTCAGTCGATCATGTGTCTGTTAATCATCTCAGCACATCTGCCACATGAGTGCATCAGATAACCTTGATGAAGGCCGCAATTGCAATGCAATCCTATCAGTGTATAGGTCAAATCGGATTTTATTGCCATTTTATGGTAATAGATCTCATTCGAGAGAATGATATCAAGAAGGTGCAGCATATGCTGTATGTTTTATTGTTGCTGATACGGAGACGTGACACGTTTTTATTGGTGTGTACTTGGAAAAAGTGAGATGTGACCAATAAGATTAGGGCGACTCTGAGGCAGCTTTTCCTCCAGAGCACAGTTGGCCAAAGGTTGACCCTAATTAAGGGCGAAGAAATAAGGAAAGGTAGTGTGCTTGAAGGGACAAAGGGAATTCTTGCCACCGGTGTTTGGCAGAATGAGTCCATCATTCAAATAACACGGCCCACACAGCGAGTAAAGTTGACAGGAAATAACACAATCCCTCCAAGTTTAGCCACTGCCAAGCAACCAGAGCAGTCAGATATTACCAAGAGATGATGATTCATGGTTTGGCTTTGATTGTAGAGGAGAATCTGTATACTGCATCGCCCCAAGGTGATGTTTCAACAGCCCACAATATACTTAATATCTGGCACAGAAGTCAACGTTGACTTGATCACAGCAGACGTAGTGTAGGTGGCAACTTTACACACACATACAAACACACACATGTGCAAACCATTAGGCTGAGATACAGGCTCTGACAATGTCATCGACACAAGAGTTACGGTCAGAGAAAACAAAGTGGCCTCAAAATAAATCAGGGCTGCCATGTACCAGGAGATCAAAAGGAAAGCTGTACCATAATTAAAGGAAAAAACAAGCTTGGAAACACACACCTGCAACATTAAATAACCCCGACAGCTTCCCATCCTGTATCCTGTAGTGTTGGTACATGATGGTGTTTTCCCTCAAAATAACATACAATGCACAGTTTACATAATGAAATATGACATAATCGCGTAATTTAGATAAAAACAGTATAATTCTACATCAGTGGTGGAGAACGTGTTCAGATCCTTTATTCTGTTAAATCTGTCCTGAAATGAAAATGTTAGTTGTTATTTGTTATTTGTAAAAGTAAAATGCACTTGAATATTAAAAGTAAAGGTACTCAATGCAGAAAAATGTCCTATTAAATGTTATACTATTATATTGTTTCATTAGATTATCACTCATGCACTAATGTAGAAGTAGAATTTTACTGTTGTAGTTGAGGTGCAGGTCATTTTTGAACTGTTTTGTACAGGACTGCAACTAATGATGATTTTTATTATGGTGTCATCTGTTCATTCATTTCTCTACTGGTCAACTGATTGCTTGGTTTGTAAAAATTTTGAAAATAGTAAGAAATTATCAAACTAGCTGTCAATTAATTTCCAACCGCTCAATCAACCAGTTGTTTCAGTTGTACTTGTGTTGTACTTTCTAATTTATAACGAAGCCTCATATTTGATAAGATCCTCCTTTTTTGTGCAAAAATCTTACTTTACAAAGTAACTAGTTACTAAAACTGTCAACAGCACAATATTTCCCTAGTCAATAGAGAGCAGTAAGTACAAGTACCTCAAACTTGTACTTAGTTATATCCTAACTCTTGTACACATACTCTCCACCAACTTATTAAGCAGGACCGTCTCTGCTTTAACTCATGTCAGTAAATCATTTGTCTGCTGACCAGTTGACACTTCTATCCAACACTTGTTTGTCCCAGGGACTGAAAAACAGTGTAGTCTTTGCCAAGGTCAGTGCTCCCAACGCAGCTGGCTGGAATCCCCCAGACTGTGCAACACTGACTAGTGCTGCTCTGCACGTATACACATGGCCTCCTCCTCCTCCTCCTCCTCCTCTCTATCTGTCTCTCTTTCCTCTTTTCTGTTGACGCCACAGGAATCAAGCAGAGAGGATAACAAAGAGTTAACGGACAGTTGAGGCCCATAAGTGGACTTGCTTGCTTTGTCTTTTGCTGAGCTGTCTGATTTTTTTTTTAAAAAGGTCAGTTTGGCTTAAAAGCATCCAACTAATCTACTCTAAATGTATGTTTGTTCATGACACTGTTAATGTAAACAGTGAACAACAGTCAATCCTGCACATCCAGGTTATGTTCTATAAGTAGACTGTTACAGATGTGTGTTTGTACATTGCACAAGAATAATTACGAAATGCTTCAGCTTCTGCTTCCGCTGGATGCATGACAACACAAATGACAAACGTCATGCCAGTCAGATGACCACTTTAAAAATAGACAACAGCACTTAAGTATCATGGGCGTTTTGGTTTTTTTTTTTTTTATTGAAGAAGAAGTAGGGACAACAGGATGTGACAGAGAGAGTGATTTGAGTAAAAAGCAGTTGGAAGACAGATTCTAAAAAATGCAGAGACACAGTGTGTTTGTCAACTGTGTGGGAGCAAAAAGAAAAGAAAGGATGGGGTTGAAGCCAGCCGGTAATGGGAAAACCTCAAAAATTGAGCTGATGTCAAAAAGACAGATTTGCAAAACACAAGAAGTGAGAAGAGATGGGCAAAAGCCTAGAATTGGCCAAAATCAATCAAAGGAAATAAAATCAGGCAGAAAACACATAAAGCATCATGATGACAGAGTCCAGGCAACCAGGCCTGCACAGTGCACGACAATAAAAGAGACCTGAGGAAGAGAGTTTGTTGAGTAAAGCTGAGAAAATGAGAGCAAAGGGAAAAGAAAGTGAGTGACAGCGACGAGGACAGGGAGTGATACGGGTTAGTGAAGTGGTACGGCAGGGGAATTTGAGAATCAACCGTGCAGCTAGCCTTTCTTAAAATAGCTCATGGAGATATATAGAGGAATTTGGTGACTGTTTTTAAAATGTCTAAACCGTTCTGTGTATGCTGCACTTCATTATGGCATCAACACTGAAACACAGTTTATCCATAAAACAGTGGGCAAAAATCTCCAGCAAGCTTCAGCACTGACTTATAAAAAGTCTGTATGACAGGTAAAACACAGATTCAGAATGTGATGGTTTTAGTCTGTTTCCAACATCTGTTTGTATGTGCAATACTTCAACATCTGTACTGTACTAGAATTGCAATAGGGGCATTAATACAATTTAGAGTGTTTAGTTGGTGCCTGTTCGTTCAAGAGAATTGCATTGTGTATTCATGTACTGTAGTTCTTGTTTTGGGTCCTGCTTGTAGCATCATTATAGTCTTTTATTTTGCCCAATGAACTATGTTGTTATATTACACTTGAACTTGTTTTTTCAGCTGTGAAATACCACAACTAAGCACTTAGTTGCCACCACATACATGCAACTTTCAAAATTACTTCAACTGGTAAAAGACAATTGCTTTTCCAGGTCACGGACATGTTAGATTAATACATTTGCTTTGAAATTGCTTTTAAAAAATGTTTTTTTAAAGCTGGTCCAACAATTCTCTTTTTTCATTGTACAAATGCAAATCCAGCCTAAAGCAATGTCTCTGATTCTGCTGCTATTAGTTTCATTCTGTTTTCCATGTTGATATCTGTCTGTTCATCGACAGCTGAGATGGGACAGTGAGTCCATGACAGAACCCTGTAGTGGAGAAAAGTGATCCAAGAGAACTGACAATGTGCTAATCCTTCAGACAGAACACTGTCACACTGGCTGCATGAATAAAATAACCAGCTGTTTTATTGTTGACATTCATCTGTCTAAATGCTTTGAACAAAGTCGAGTTGAAGGTATCTGGCAGGTTTTTATCTGTTGATGAATGTACACACACTGTCATGGGTGAATGAGGACACATGTGGAGATAAACACACTGTCTGAATGGCTGTTTTAGACACAGGTTGAACCTACACTGTCACATGTTCACAGTTTGTACTCTCTTCCTCCCTCCACACACACGCATGCACGCACACATACACACACACACACACACACACACACACACACACACAAAGGCCTTTACTTTATCAGGAAATTGTCCTGGACAGCATCCTGGGAAGCCTGGACCACACCCAGTGAACCTGTGTGTGTGTATGTGTGTGTTGCAGAAATCTTAACACCACAATATGATAAAAAATAATCCCTTGGACATATTAAATTGAAGCATATAAATCAGAGATCTCTGGTGGGAAATGGAAAATGTTCATGATCAAAGCTTTAAAAGCCTGATAAATCTTTTGTTTAACTTCACATGTGTCAGCTTTTGGGGGAAAAAAGTAAACCAGCTGTTGTGGTACGGCCATTGATATATGATAAAATATGAAATATATAACAACATATTTGGCTCTCGACTATATAGACAACATAATGACATACAGCACCTATTGTTTAGCAAATTAGAAAATCAAGTTAAAAAGCATTTACAGTATCATAGTAGTTGTAAATACAAGAACATGAGTGTGCATTATTGAAAATGATATTTCCTTTTCTGGAATACAATGATGTTGCAAAAATAATCAGAGTGTTATAAGCTGGATAACTGTTGTGTGAGTGTGTGCACGTGTGCGCGTCTCTGAATGTGTGTATACAAACATCAGTCTCCCATTGTGTTGGGGACAGTAGCGTGAGAGCGACCAGAGGGTCAGCTGCGCATCACATCAAAGATTTGGCTGTCCGTAAAAGACCTCACTGTCAACACACACACACACACACACACACACACACACACACACACACACACACACACACACACACACACACAAACTCCCATCTGAGACTCCTGTGTGGCTCTCTATGCTCCTAACATTGAACAATCAGGTATGACAGGCGTGGTCTTTGTGGGTCCCAGCGGGAGGAGAAAGACAAAAGACCCTCAGGAAGAGGCCGTCCACTCATCCTCACCGAGGACACAGATCTCTCCCTCACAAACACACACACATCACACAGGTTCACTGGGTATGAACACAGGGTTACACAGTATCAGTATGTGTATCTGACATGCAAAGAAAGGAGAGGTGTGTGTTTGAGTGTGTTTAAATCTTTGAAGGTTGTGAAGTTTTCTTGTTAATGTTTCTGCTGAAAAGGCCAAGCATGTACTATTCAATCTAATTTTCCTATTGAACTTGTCAAAAATCATGACAGGTTGTTTTTTTTAGGTCTGTTTACAAAGATCTGGTTTTACATCCACAGCTTTGAAACCTGATGACCTCTCAAAATTCAGTGATTAAATCAGGTTTTGTAATATCAGAGTTTGGTAAATCACATTAAATTGATCTCATTTTATATGTGGGTAAATACCATGCCCATTGTCACAAGTGGAAGGATCCAAGTGACAGATTCTCTGATTTTTTTTTTAAAGAAATTTGTCCAAAAAGTCCCGAAGAACAATCTGTAAATTAAGATGTCTTAAAAATAATGCCATTTTCTTTGGCTTGGTTTTTTGAAAGTGTCCCCCACTGTGACAAGAGCCTTTATAGACCATCTAACTCATATGTGCCCCATTTTGATTTAAGATGTTATTTTGATCATTTATTTTTCTAAGCCTCGAAAATCCCTCTTTGGCCTCTTTATTTTAGCAGAGTATATTTTTTAAGTTTCAGTTATTTAATTTTGTTGTTCCCTGACTTTATTGTACTCTTTTAAAATAAATAAATAAATAAATGAAACATGTCGTATGCTTGCCGTCTGGCGCCCTCGTGCCGTGTGAATGGTGAATGTGCAATTGCATGTTATGTCATTTTTATGTATATTAAGATGAAAAATATAGATAAAAAAAATAAATAAATAAATAAAATGCGAGTATTTAAAAAAAATCCTCATATGTTTGTTCTATAATTCCGCTGTGGTTCTCTCATGCCCTTCGCACGATGGCGCTGTATTATTTCCGCTCACCTTTTCCTGTCATCGAGCCGCTGGAGACTTCCGGGTTGTCGTTGACAGGTCAGAGGTCATTGGTCATGCGGAGGTCGTGTTGTGCTTTTTCTTCTGTTCCTCACCGTTAGCTCGTGTTGTACTTTGTTGTGTTTTATACAGTCTATGGTGTTGTAGCTCCGTGATGTGATGGCTCTCCTCGGTCTGCTCCTGAGGAGGCAGCTGCCGCCGGCCGTGTGTCACCTCGGCCGGCTGGTGAAGCTGCTCCGGCCCCGGTGCGCCGGAGCCCCGCTGCGGAGGCTGCACGGCTCGGCGCGGCTGCGGGTCGGAGAGAAGGGACCGTGGGGGAAGAGCCGGGGGCCGGAGCCGCAGTACCAGATCACAGACCTGGACAAGGCGGACGCTTTGGTAGGTTCAGCCGCGGAGGAAAAGGTTCAGATCATTGAGTTAAGATGTTAACAAGCGTTTTTCTGTTTTTCCTCTTGATATAAAATCACTGTAAATCCAAAATAAATCTATTTGAAAATGAAAACAACCTGATTTGCTTTCTTCCTTATTGTTTACAGATGCTGAGAAAATCCCACGAAACAGGTAACCTGATCAAATTCATACTGAAGATGAAACTCTTGTCTTTTATTAAACCATTAACCTCATACATGACAGGTGTTGTCCTCAGGTGTGTGTGTGTGTGTTTGTGTGTGTGTGTGTGTGTGTGTGTGTGTGTGTGTGTGTGTGTGTGTGTGTGTGTGTGTGTGGTGGTGGTGGTGGGGGGGGGGGGTTACAGTGATATTACCACTATTAAAAAGAAGTACACACATCAGAGATCTCTGGTATGAGAACATAAGTTTTGAAAAAGCTCTTGTTTAATCTCTATTTAATAATATAGGTCAGATTGGAAGAAAAAGCAAACCAGCCCTTGTGAAACATCAATTTCTTTATGAAACAATATCTCCTATATAACATATATTACAACTGTATTTGCATACAGGGCTACCTGAGACAGCTGGTGGAAATACCTGATTGATGTATAGATTGAGCATTTCTTTAAGGTTTTAAGTAAGTTTTGCTATTCAGTTAGACATGTAGTATTTCAGAATCAGGAGAGCGTGAGAAGGGATCAACTGTAGGATGGTGGTAAGAGATGAGAATATTTCATTGAATGGAGTGGAGTGGGCGCAGTGTTGAGCAGTCAGTTAACTTAATTTATTATAGTTAACGGTAAGATCGGACTGAGTTTGGTTGACATTCACTTTCCTTTAAGCTTGTCGAACCTAAAATGTGGGACAACTCACTCCATTGTCTTATACCCAATTACAATATTACATTGATCTTACCTGCCTTATTTTGATTACTGTTTAGAGACTGGTGATATCATTTAAGTCCCTGTGTAACTCCACCCAGACACCACCAGAGCAAAGGTCTAGTCAGCCAAAGTGAAAACACTTGTGCAGTCGTGCAGGGCCTTTACTTGAGTGCTATTTAATCAATGATATGACATTATATTAGACCTTTTGTCCACAAAAGGAGATTTAGATTTATTGTCCCAGAGGGGAATTTGTTTTCTCAGTTATCAGGGGTTATTTAAATGTGTAAACACTAGAGCGGTGTCCCAATTCAGCTTTTATGACTGCACACTAAATTGATAGAGTTCATACTTATCTAATTGCCATAGTATACATTATTTTAAAAAGTTAATGTATTCCACTTTTTTTTAATAACAGGAAACGATGCAATATGTTTGTCAGTGGACATCAGACTATAACCTGGGAAATTGTTAGAAAATGGCATATTATTTTCTCCCAACTCAGGGATGATCTTTATCATCAAAACTTTATACATTTTTAGAAAAATTGAGCCCTGTTCTTAAAAATAAAATTAAACCTTTCTCTGTCTCCTCTATGTCTTTTGTGTAGTGCATTGTGGAACAGTATGAACACACTCATTTATTCAAAGCTTGCTAAGCAATAGTATGTCTTGTGGAATTAGGACACAACTTCTGATGCTTACGGATGAGCATTTTTCCCATTAGCAAGTTTCCATTCTTGTCTAACATTGCTTATGAATACTGTAAGTCATAGAAATACTTCAATTTACCAGACAGTTTTGATAAACAGAGGCAGCTGTAAGGAGACTAAGTATATAATCATATGCATGTAAACCGTGTGATTGATTCAGTCTCTCTGCACAGATTTCAGGTCAGCTGTTAATTTGTGGCTTTGATTGTTTTGCAGGATTCCTCTCGTGGTTCAGGAACGGTCTGCTGGCAACGGGCATCGGAGTCATTGCATTTGTCCAGAGTGAAGTGGGACGAGAAGCAGGATATGGTACAGACTCCAACACTCTGTTTTATGTACAAATCAGCACACTTGTAGTCTGAGCTTTATGGAAGTGCAATAACAACTAGTAGCTTGCGATTCAAGTTTAGTAACAAAGGGTTGGTGTGGCCCTAAATTCTTTAAAATTAGCAGAATTTAAGAAAAATAAAATACAATAATAATGATTTTTGAAAATCAATGGATGTCCATGAAATATCTAGAATTATATACTTCATCTCTTTTAGTCCTAAAATCAATCACTTCTTAAGAAAACCTTGCAATAGATTTTATTTTTTGATTGAGCAGCAGTTTTGAAATAAATAATTTCACAAGGATTCCTGCAATTGACAGAAATCATCATGAGTAAATAAAGAGGTCTTTGATATCCAGTTGTATCCAATGTCATGGCTACGGTGCAATGAAATGCCAGCTTTGAGTGTTAAATTTTGATTCAGCAAGACCTTCATTAAATCATTAAATAGTCATTGAGTTTGATGCACATGATGATGTGTGAAAAACTATAAAAACAAAGGTTTTCAGCCGCGGTTTTAAATTGAGTCATGAAGGTGACATTATTTATGCCAGAATAAAAGCAAGTTACCTCATTTCCATGTATTTGAAGGTGAATCAAGGCCGCATCAGTAGAGATGAGAACTTTCATTCTTTTAAATCCTCTGCTTTTACTCACATAGTTTAGAGAATATGTGCACCCAACCTGCTTCCATCTGAGATTTGATTGCAGTGAGCTATGAGGAAATTAGTAGGATCTCTACAATAATACCATGTCAATCTGTTTTCCTCAGCCTTCTTTATCCTGGGAGGCGTGTGTGTGTCGTTTGGCGGCGCCTCGTACATTGGCAGCCTCTTTGCATTGCGGAGGATGATGCTGCTGTCTGTGCCAGCGCTGCTGCTCCAGAGCGCCGCGGTGGGCACCGTCGCCCTCTTCTGGCTCTGCGCTGTATCTCTCTACATCGGCCGCCTCGAGGTGGAGATCATCCACGAGGAGGAGGAGGGAGAGGACGAGGATGAGTGCCGGGAGTGCCGGGAGAGGCGTGAGCATCGGGGATATCGTGGCTCCCATGACAGCAGACATCATGAGAGTGAGGACAGTGATAGCAAGGGACCCAACAAGTAGACGGCTTGGATGGGGAGTGGAAAGGGGTGTGTGTGTTGCTTTAATTCAGGGTTTCCCCTTATATATATATGTATGTATGTGCGTGTGTGTATGTGTGTGTGATTGGTATAAAGGTTAAGGTGAAGAATTACTTTTAGACCTTTTGGAAAACCTGTGAGAAACTGGTCAAAACATGCTGAAATTTTGGTAGTTTGACTACATTCACTTCTGGTGAATAAATCTTTTTTGTAAGATTTCTTAAAATCAGACATATTCAAAGCTGCTTCACTTACATTATCAATCTGTTTGAAAATTGTATTGATTTTTTTTATTATTATTATTATTTTACATCCTCACACATTCACAGACGCACTGCAACTTCTCACTGAGAACATCATATATTTGTTCAGTTATACTTTTCACTGCACTGTATGCAGCCATTTTTGGGCCATTTTACTCAGCCAACTGGTGTCGGATGCTGTTTTATCCTTTTGTTCAACATAGTTAACCGTGATTGAATACTTGAAGTTTCATGAAAGTCTTGAAATAAAACAAGCTGATTGTGATGTGCTGTGAGGTTTAGAAAGAATCATCATACTAGGTGCAGGTTTCAGGTCTTTTTTTTTAATATTTCAAATCAATGAGGGTTTAGAATATATTTTTTACAGAGGTTTATGCTACCCTGTGAAGTTCATTTTTATTTTGTTTTCTAAGGGCAATAGCACTTTTGTTTGTCATTATAGTAACTCTACTACGTTTGGAAACAAAGAGTATTTTTCACAGCTTTTTCTGTGGTTATATATTTTGCTCTGTATTGTTGTTATACATGTACAGTACCTAAATGTACCCAGAAACCATTTTACCTTATGGGGGAGTTTCACACCGTCTGGTGAATACTACAATTGCTGTCTTAATGGATGTAAAGAATAGTTAATAATATGGTAAAGTTGATGATATTGAGTTTGTGCGGGGTTCACTATTGTTTGCTTTTATTTGTGTTTTCACCAATTTGAATGCATCCTACTGTACATACAGTAATAAAGAAATCTGTCCAAACCTTAATGTGTCCTTTTTTTTTTGCTTTCATATTTAAATAACCCTTCCAAGAGGTCACCAAATACACTGTAGTCAAAAGTTAGGAGCCACTTCAATGATAATAATTATTGTTTTTTAAGTATTGGTTTGGGGTTTTTTTGGTAATTAGATTAAATCCAAATTTGTCAGAGAATTTGTACTACTAAGGCACAACTGAGGTGAGTCCTGAATTATGACATGATCTTAAAGAGGCCATATGTTTTTGATGCCTTTTGGGTAAAATGTCTGTAATGTTACTAAACCCAGAGTCCAAGACAAACAGATTTATTCTCTCCTACACAAAACACTGCTTCTGAACTGCCTTGGACATCTTGTCAGTAGTCCAATCCTACCTTCCATTACATCACTATGTAACACAGCACCACCTCCCACCAGGTGACCTCCTCCAGGTAGGAGATGGTCCCGCCTACTGAAACCTAGTTTACTTAGTCTTCCTGGCTGTCTGCTGTTGTTGAATGAAGATGTGAAAGGTACGAGCTGAGCAGGCCGAACTGTCTGTTGTTGGCTGCAACAGCCAACACAAAAGTCTCCTCCCCCCATCTGGATGTCAAGAGCAGGACTGAAAAACTATGAAGTGCTTCATCAATGAGGGCCACTAACGGGTTCAAGGAAGGATCAATGCCAGCTGACTTGAAATTTGGAAGCTGTAAGTTTTGCCACAGATTAGATTGTTTGACTGGTTAACCCATCAAAACTGTCTGTATTAGTCTTTCCACTTCTCCAAAAATCACCATCTCTTTGGCTAAAATAAACTTTAATTTATTGAGTCAGATGTAAAAATATTCTGGTTCTACATGCTGCTCTTGCTCCTCTCCTGAGGGCTTGTTTCAACTAAACCCCATTTGAGAGAAACTAACTAAATAACAAGAGTAATAGTTTGGATGATTTTATCCATGTTGCTTTTTGTGGAAGTTTATGTTACTGCAGCACTTACAGTGGTACGGTTGCCTGTTGGTGTGTGTGCTGTATGTAAATGTACTTGATAAACATGCCTTTAAGGTAACGGTGTAGCTATGTGTGAAAAAAGAAATGGTCAAACTGCAGGAATTCATTTGCTTGGTAATGATGTGTAACTTTCATTAGCACTCAGCAGCTTGCTTCCACCATAACGCTGTAACTTTAGTGGCCCGCTGGGCAGCGAGGCCGAGGCTAACACGGACCAGATTCCTGCTCGAACATGTGCAGTTGTGAAGTTTTGAGTTTAGGAGCAGTTGTTGTGGTGATTTTCATGATATACGTGCAGCTAAACTGGGTTATAATGATTTCATGGCTGCAAACACCGACAGAGCTTTGAGCTGCTGAGACCAATCAGAGCAGATAGGAGCTAAGCGTTTCAAAGAGAGGGTGAATACAGGTGCCGCAGCAATGTATAAATAATGTATTTTTGGAACATTAAAGCATGTAAACCTATTCTAGTAGATTCCCCAAATAAAAGTAAAATGCACATATGGCCTCTTTAAAATGTTTATATTATGCTTACACGGTGCATATTCCTAAATAAATGCTTGGGGCTATGCAATATTTTCCCAGCTCAGGAGTCCTGGTTTGTTTCTTGATCTCTTAGCATATAATGAAGCTGCTATTTGTTTTGGGGTTTGTGCATGATAGGAGTTCAGAGGCAATATGTTAATGCACAGAAAGGTGGGGGTCAGTAGGGGACCTGATTAATCCAGCCATGGTCCCAGCAACACACGCCTTTTTGATGGGTGCGGCTGACTCTAATGGTGGAATTTTTCCTATAAGATACCTACCACATACATTTTAAGCTGAGGACTATCGCCTCCTCCAAGTTTGATGAAACTGATTAATTCTCAGACAAAGTACAGAGGACATGACCTCAGTGTCCTCACTATTAGCCGTGGCCCCAGTGGGGACATAAAGGAGATTTGAAAGCACTCATACAGAGAGCGCACACTCCATAATTAAATACCTACACACACTTACCTCAAAAACCAAGACAAAATATACAAAGTCTCTTTTCTAAATCTTTCACATAAAGAAATCAAAAACCTTCAATTGCAGCCATTTATTAGCACAAATAAAAGCCTCCACCTGTAAACCAAAACCTCATAAGAAGCTGTCATATTTTTTGGATTATACAAACACGGCCTGCTTTAATGTGTAAGCGCTGTCAGAGTCACTAGTAAGTCTTCCTGCAGCAGCAGTCAGGAGATGTACAAACTGTCCGCACACACATGCTGTACATGCATAATTTTTATAATGAGCTGCTCATCTGCGAGTATGTATGAATATATGAACTGAACTGAGGAGCGTGTGTGTGTGTGTGTGTGTGTGTGTGTGTGTGTGTGTGGGAGTGTTGGTGGTGGGGGGACTTTGTCTGTGATAACTATCACTGACTGGGTTAGGGCGAAGGTCTGTGATATCTCGCGGCCATCGACACATGGCGTTGCTGTTGAGACTCACCTCAGAGTCACCCTCTCTTCCTCCTCTCTCCTCCTTCGGTCTCCTCTCCTCCCACCTCTCCTTCGCCGATTCCCAGGGCGTTTCAGTGCAGTTGTGTTTCACATGCAGGGTGTGTCTAGATGGCTGCTGCAGTGTGACCAGCACCCCACCTCCTCCCTCCCTCAGATCCTCTTATACCCTTTCGCCCTCGAGTATCTTTCTTTCTGGACTCCTCCTCACGTTCGCTTCTCCTCCCCTCCCCTCCTCTCCTCCTCTCCTCTTCTCTCCTCCGTGGCTGCATCTGACTGCACAGGTCTGTTTGGCATGCAGGAGGCTCCTGAGGCCTGGCGCGTCTAAAGGGCAGGGCGCCCAGAGGCAGGAGACGCGCCCTCACTGACAAACACCATCCACCCCAGAACCCCGAGCAGCTAGCAGAAACCACAACACCAGCCACGGCTCCGAGTCCAGGTCTAGCCTCATACATCTCCAAACCCGAGCTGCACACTCTCAGCTCTGAAAGCAGGAGCCATAACCTCTGCTTATTTTGAGAGCAGATTGCTCATCTGCTCTCAGGTGTTAAATGCCATGCGTATGGATCAAAGGATCTGCCTTGAGAACTGCATTAACTATGGATTGGCCTTCTCCTGGCTGAGCGGACCGTTCTCGTTCCCAGGTCGTCAAATGCCGACATGTTGTCACGCCCCGGCATGGCTGAGAGGAGAAAGAGGAGGTTGTTGGGAAACAATGACAAAGATGAAAATAGTGGAGGCAGTCGAGGAGGGACGGAGGACGGAGAGAGTTGTGGAGGTGCAGTAAGCCTGTGTCAGGCGGATGCTGTCTGGATGTCTCCCTCCATCCCTCACTCTATTATTCCTACCCATATTTTTACTCTTTCAAATGCATTTACATGTGCTCAGGTATTTCCCCCGGGAGCAAGACTCCAATTCAGGGGGTAAGATAAGCCATCAAAGTCAGTGACAGAGAGGGCATATGGGTGACTCAATGACAGGCTGAGTGGGAGACAGTCGGGAGAGCTGCCATGGCTTGTGCACGCACACACACACACACACATGCACATTGACACAACTAGCACACAATGATTTCATCTGCATGAACCGCACCTTTACTTCGGTTTATAAAGACTGTACTTGGTAGAAAAGGAGATATAAAGCAGAAACCTGCTGTTATTGTGCATCTCCACTCGCAGCACACACGCACACACACACTCATACAGTACATACGCTTTTGCACGTACAATGGCATTTTCTCCCCAACAACTGCTCTTGTTTAGTATGCGCTTCCTTTGGTCTTGAGGAGGAATGATCCTCACTCTAATGAACTAGGGCCTGCCACTTGAATGTAAAACAGGATTTAACCCGTCTTCAATGTCAGAGCCCCTCCCTGGGGCTGCTTCAGACAACACACACATATACACTCGCAAATTCACAGAGACACACACACACACACACACACACACACACACACACACAGACAGACAGACACACAAGCAAACCACTAGTGTACACACACACATGCACACACACACATATACATACGTACACACAGAGCGGTGCATGCCTGCATATCGTCTCTGATAAGTGAGACAGTCGCCGTGTGCTCTCTGTGCTTTTGTGTTCATTTCAGATGAATGTATGGCCCCTGATGGAATGTATGCAACACACTCGAGCGACGTCCTGCTTCATGCCAGGGTCGCTCTCACCTGCTCCACCATTCACTTTGTTTTATTAAGGATCAATATCGTTGTGTTTTATTGTGTGTTTTATTGTGCTTCGTCCACTCCGGGGACGTGCAAGATCGCCCACAAGCTACGTTGATGACACGTAACCACTTGCAGCGAGACAGACATCTTTTATATTTATTGTACGGCTGATTCGTCCCTTGTGTTTGCTCTTCTCGGGCTTTGTGTCGTTTGACTTTATGTTAGTCTCACACATATAACGAGAGGCTGCACATAAATGTTTTCAGTCTGAAATGCTGATGTTTTGTGAAGGAGATGCATGTTAGTAAGACTAAGACTAACTCACATATGCAAATGTAAAGTAGAACAAACTTTGTTCAGTTAAAATGTGTCCCAAGTAATCTAATTGAATCATATATATTTATTATTGTTTATGTATTTATGTGCTGCACAGAAACAAGAAGGAAACGACAAAGCCTTGAGTTGTGCTCCTCTACTGGAATATTTTATTGTTATTGTCATCTGTATCACTGTTTTTCTTTTTACAGTTGTTCATTTTATTTGATGAGTGGGTGGAGTATTCACAAAGATGGGAGGATAACGTTAGCTTCACAGTGATGGGCAAAGGGTTAGCTATTTAATTCAACAGAAAAAAACAAAAAAAACCCTCCAAAACAAACACATTTGTACAAGCAAGCGCACACGCACACAATCATACGCACACATTATACCATTAAACACCCGAGGACATGTGCACTCACACATATTTGTATGTGACAGCTACAGTATGGGTGTGTAGTGCACATCAGAGCTGAACAGTTAGAAATGTTTTATCTCCTTTTTTTTCTGTCAGAACATCAGAGATTTCCACATAAACTGAGCCCTCAAGTCAGACAGTCGACCATAATCTCAATTTGGATGCAAAACAAAAAAAACAACATACAAACAGTTTCTGGCTTCATTTTGAACAGATTATATTAATTTAGCTGTGATCACTTCATAGATCAGTTTGAATGACTTTATTCCAAAGTGCTGGAGAATTATCTGATGTTTTTTTTCTGTGTATTTGTATCATTTGTTCTTATTGTTAAAAATGTGACTATCCTCACATTTTATAATAATGCTTTTGTCACGTTTTGTCAGAACATTTTCAAATGTTAAATATCACATTTAGGAAAGAATATTCTCAGTTGTTTGAGTTTCTTTGAGATAAATTGTTGATGATTCACTTTTGTTCAAATGGGAGATAAAATATTCCTGACACAATTTTTTAAAAAAAGCAATGAATTCATTTTTTCATATGAAAGGTGTTTTTTTTTTTCAATTCCAATCAATCAGCATAAAACAGAAATATAAAGTGTTTTTAATTTCCACTTTTTAATGTAAAACTTTATTTCCAGTGACTGAATTGACCTGAAACCAACATCAGAATAATTCTGGTTATTTTTTTATTGACCTCTAAAGGTCGTCTTTTAATGACCGCGTGTGGTCGGTTTATTTCTCTGCTTTTTTAAATGACCATTTATCCCCTCTACTACACTGTGGTCAGCCTATCATATTAGTGACCACTTTTTGCATTGTTTTCTGTTTTAACAGGATCACACAGTGACTTTCAAGTGATGAAGTGCTTTGAGTTCACACCAGAACAAATTTCACTAAGTGCTCAGAAAAACACAGGTTTAAATGATAGTAAACACTTCTGTCCAGTTTTCCCTCCTAAAAACATTTTCAGAAATATCTTTTTTTTTTAGAGAATAATAAAAGATATTGATGATATTGTACATCCAATAAAACAACATTATCCTGTCTGGCGAGACGCATTTTTCCACACCATCTTTCCATCTGTTTCATCTGGCACAATATCAAAAATCAATAAAAACCCTTGAGAAATAAAAAACAAGAATATGGCTTTCATACACAAACACAGCCGCAGCATCATACATAATATACTATAATTAATACTCAGTTAAACAAATGACCTTCCTATGATCAAACAACAGAAATAACATCCTGTCTGCATTGCATTTTCTTCCCTTATACATAATGGAATGTCTGGGACTACATTATTCATATTTTTGTCCCAACAGTGTGCTTTAAGTATGGCTGACTGATGAATAATTGGGTTTTTTTAAATTATTATTATTATTTTGAATCTCAATACAAAAACACCAGAGGGCTGTCTCCATCTATTTTTAAGGGAAACCCTATGATCAAAGTCTCACCTGGATCTCAGTGTAAGAGATCACTTGTATAATACTGCAATAATAAAAATTTATATTCCAAAGTCACTTTCATTCCTACAGACAAGTGTCCGTCTCTTTCTACTGGCTTTAGGGTTAATAGGGTTAATTGGGGTGACAGTGAGGAGGATGTGAGCTGAGGGTCTTTATGGTTTTGTCTCTATATACAATATGGCTTCTCTGAGTGGAAGAGACACAGAAATCAACACAGTCATCTAGAGAAAGACACAGAGCAGAGTTCGTTATTGTTGTAGAGACGGAAAGTCTTGAGGGACAAGCAGTCAAAAGTTTCCATGTCCCGTTTTCTCTGCGAGTCACTGTCACTCGTCCACAATAGGCGGACACAATAATTCCCTATGGCAGCAACTTGTCACATATTTTAGATTGCAGTTATTCAACTCATTGTCCAATTAGTAACGTCCTTAGAGGCTTAACGTCCTGCCACTTCTGTCTCTCCTGCCCTTTTCAATGTCTCTCTTTCTGGTCTGTCACTCTGCTCCGTCCTTCATTTTTATCTTCTCCCCTCACCTCCTCCCCTGAGTCTCAGTCCTCCTCGGAGCCTGCAGCCCCCCTCAGTCCATTCATACAGAAGGGCAGGCCAGAGGAGAAAGGGCTGTCAGACGGGGAGAAACCACTGAAGGGTGGCAAGCCGGCCAACCGCTGTAGGTGGGGGAAGAAGGCCGGCGGGGGTCCCTTGTGGTGGTCCGAGCGTAGCTGCAGGCCATCACTGTGTGCCGCGCTGTGGTGGTGGGAGGGGGGCAGCTCAGGTGGAGCGTAGCGGATAGTGCTGGGAGCGTAGAGGCTCTGAGGGCCCTGCGGGCCGAGGGCAAGGGGGTGGAAGAGGACCCGCCCCGCCGCGCCGCCTGCAGCCAGTCTCTGGAGCAGCTCAAAGTCAGGACCGCTACCCGCTCCACCACTGCTCCTACTGACCACCCCCGACACGGCCCTCTCATCACGGGGCAGCGGGGAGGACACGGACATGGCAGGGGACAAAGCTGGAGACGGGGGAGTGAACAACCCTTTCGGGGGGGCCTCGCTGCTGGAGGAGGAGTCAGGGATCGGGGTGGTGGGGCTGTCGCCGTTGAGGCTGCTGGAGGGGGTGTGTGCGTGTGAGGGTTGGGGCTGGGTGGTGTGCGTGTGCGAGGCGGAGGTTTGCGTGTGTGACCCCCAGCGCCCCCCGGTGGTCAGGGCTTCATGCTCAGTCTTGATGCTGGGGCTGCCGGGCAGGGGAGACGGGGTCACTACGCTCTTCAGCTGCTGGATCACAGCCCGGCCGTTGTGCACCCTGCCCCCCCTCTCCCCTCGAGTCGGGGTGTCTCCTCCCCGACTCTGTTTACCTCCTCCTGCACCATCTTCCTGTTTCAATCTGTCACTGTCTCCCCCCTGGTCCCACTCTGTCTCTTCCTCCTCCTCCCCCTCGCTTTCGGTCGCCAGGTCAGAGGAGGCTGACACACTCTCCTCTGCATGACGGAGCTCCTCCAGCCTGCGACGGGTTTCGGGGGGAGCGCCCTCGGGTTCGGACCTCAGCAGGCGCTTCCTCCTGTCTTCTGATTGGATGGCGGCGGCGGTGAATTTGTCTCTGCCTTTCACGTCAGGGTCACTCTTCCCCACTGAGCTCTTCACCGGCTGTGAGCCTGAGGAGGAGATTTTTATGATAAGAAGAAATTCAGGCAGGTGTTTCTGTCTATCAGCGAGCATCATGGGAAGGTAGTAATGTGCATAGCATCCTACCTCGGGCCTGCGGGGAGCTGTCGGTGGGCGATGAGCTAACCCGAAGTCGCTCTGCTCTGACGTTCTCCGGTAGCTGCAGCAGGTCCAGAGGAGTGTCGGGCAACTCTGTTCGACTGGATGGATGGATGGATGTGAAAATGGAGAAAGGGAGGGAGAAAAGGTGGACGTAAACACAAATGATCATCTACCACTTAAAAGCACTCACAGCTTTAAAAAAAAAAAAAACACTAGTGCAGTGCTGATTTGAGTGAATACTTAGAGATGGAAACAACATATAATCAGCCTAATAACAACCTCCAATACCCAAACTGCCTTACACCCTTCTAACCTCCACCTAACACACACCCAGTCCTCCAAACAACAACCCTTATCACACATACACAAGCACTGACACGCAAACAGATAGACGAGCCCCGCCCGTCAAGACACACACAGAAACACACACACACCATGCCCCACTCAGCAGCCCACCTATACACAGTTAAGCTCAGACAAGGAGGAGGCTGTTGGAGAAGTTAATGAGCTCTTGTAATTACAGCACTAATTAACTAAAACACCATTCAGCCCCAAAATTCTGACATCCATTTGTTGTAATTATATAGCTTCAGTCCAATTAGCATTGAAATTCAGCCTACTCCTCTTGTTTTTGTCTGACTGCTCGACGTGCACGTAGTTTTGTTGTGTGCATGTGTGTGGGTGTGTGCGTGTGTGTGTGAGTGCAATGAGTATATTTGCATCAGTGTCTGGGTGAACGTGCGTGCGTGGATACGAGAGAGAAATACGAGAAAAGCATATTTTGTGGAGGTTACTGCAGTTGTTGTGCCTGCATGGTAAATGAATAAAGCCTTAAACAACAGTAATACTACATTTAACTGGTAATTTAAACTTAAATAGAAACCAATTTTCCTCAATCAGCTTCAAAGCCTTCTTATGAGATCATGTCGACCAGTTCAGAGTAAAGGTGGTAAATAGAGTAAGTAATGCTGCATTGCGTTTTGCAACTCAACAGCATCACCGAGGCTGAAAAACTGATGTTTGGTGAATGATTTTAAACTCCGCACAAGAATAAATAAATAAATAGAAATTTGAAAAGTCCAGCAACTGGACTGTCCATCATAAGATATACACTGTGAGAGCTTGTAAAACTCTGGCTTATGTTCGATAAATGAATCACTAAAATAATACGAATCATTTTAACAGCAATTAAAGAAAACTAGATTCACAAACTAGTCCTGTATTTAAAATTAATCTGAAATCTATAAAACATATGATGATTTAAGGTAACGAAAAAATTTTGTCAGCTTATAATTCTAGATCAAATTTGAGTTATCTTCAATATTTATATAAAAGTGTAAAATAACTATTAACTTTTTAACTATTAACATGAACTGGTAATGTGCCGCGCTTTGATGTCACTGTTCTGAAAGTATCCTCGTCAGTTTTCTCACATGTCGGAGGGAGTGAAACTCTTCCAATAATCCCTCTGCATTTCATCATCTATCCCTTCAAAGGATCTCTGCACGCAGTATGGTGCCCGCATATATAAACTTGCTTCATATCAGCAGTCCTGGAGAAAAAAAAAGTGTGGCCCTGCTGCAGTTGTACTGACCTCAGGATGTAGTTGACCCAGATGACGTTGCGTTCGTGAGGGGCTTTGTGGTTGATGGACACGGTGGCGGTGGACTGGATCCACAGGTAGCCTCCTCTTCTCTGGAGCCAACGGTAGTAGCCGGTCACCACCTGGCCTTTCCTCAGCACTGGGAGGAGACGGGTGGAAGATGGAAAGAAAGAATGAGTAACAGGAGACAAGAAGAGAAGAGAGAAGAAGCCTGTTATTGGTTTGGCAGTTCAGGATGATGGCAGCAGAGGGCGCCGATCACAACAGGACAGAGTGGGATTTCAACAGGCTCCTTGATTCATCAAACCCCCCCAAGTTCAGACCAGGGAGCCCTGGGCCAAAGTTATCCCACCATAAGGTCTAATTTTGCCAACCAGATGTTTCTAATGAAAAAAATAAATAAATGAAATGGCATAAATTACAATCACATTTTGTGAGGTAAACATGCTATATAAATATGGAGGAATTATATTTCCTAATCTGAGCGCAGCAGGGTTACACTTTGCACAGGTCAGTCAATTAAGTGAACTCATGATCCTGGTACCATTTAGCATCTTAACAATACACTACAACAGGTGTTTGCTTTTGGCCCGTGACCCATTATTAAGCTTCAGTTATGGCCCTATAATGTAAAAAGTGCCCAATACTACAGGGGGTGGGGGTGAATTTTATACACTCCATATGGATGTGACTCACAGTCCTCGTGGCTCTGCCGGAGGTTTTCCAGGTCTTCTACGTGGATGAAGTGGTAGCAGGTATGTCCCACGACCTCTGCCGGGGTCAGATCCATATACTCTGAGATCCTGAAGAAATGCAACAAAAAAACACATTTGTCTACTAAGCAGAAGCAGGTGCGTGTTCTAAAAACCACCACCTGGCTGGGTACTCTGCCAGCTACTCATGAAAAAACATGAAAGTGGAGAGCACTCGAAAAGCGATACAAGACTTAACAGGTTTTTAAAAAGTATGCATTTGTATGTATTCCATATGCACGCACCTAAACGCCAAAGCACGGACGAAACCCTCACCTGTTCTCACAATATGTGACCTGTAGGTCCATGTTCACTCGGAAGACAAACATTTGGCTCTCCATGCGGACTTCATTAAGCGTGGAGGGCGGGAGTGTGTGTGCCAGCGCGACCAAACCCATCGGCCGACGCACCGAGCGCGTGGAGCCCGGCACGAGCGCAGGGCGGCAGCGGATTCGTCCTGTCACGTGGATTACCTGATAAATACAAGACAACAGTGTGTATTCCCTTCACATAAGGTCACGGACAAAATAAAAATCAGGTGGACTGATTGGTGCATTAGAAGGTTGTTACACAATCCGAGAAAAAATAACAGTAACAACCAGAGGAACTTGGAAATATAACATTGGTCAATATGTATTTAACATGAACACAACAGAAAGTCAGATTCAGAGCTAAAGAAGCAGCAGCGGTGGTATCACAGCAGTGATCGTAGTAAACTGTTATGTGCGGCGGTCCAGTGTGAAATAAGGTCACAGCCATAAAACACAGTGAAAACGAGCAGCTCGACAGTGCTGTGAAACCCTGGCACCACAAAACAAAATGACAAGGGGCCCGCTTGTTATTTTACCGTCCCCCCCAGAACAAGCAGGTAAATAGGAAAGTATGTCTAATACAAGGTATGTTTTCAGATTGAAGTTTTTGTACCTTGTATCCAGAAGACTTGACGTGCAGGCCCCTTTTGGTGAGCGTGGACTTCATGCGGATGAAGAAGCCACGGTCGGGAGGATCGTCAGCAGGGGAATGAGGACTAGAGGGAGCTGATGAGGATGAGAGAGGAAGAGGTTAAACACAAATTATCCATCCCACAGGATTTGTTGTAAATTTAGTTATTTTTACTTTGTTGTTGTGATGATGCAAATTGAGAAAAATAATGTTTTTTCTTTCTATTACTTTCAGTTTCTCTCTATAAATTGTGAGTATAATCAGTACCGGGCTCAGGGGTCCCAGCCAGGGAGGAGGTGGACGCGGAGCTGGAGGCGCTCTCGGGGGCCGTGAGGCAGCCGGCCTCGGCCCTCAGGTGCGGCCTGATTCCCAGCCGCTCGGCCATCTCGACGTGGTCCGCCGGGTGGATGTAGTCGAACACGCTGCTGCCGGTCAGCTCCACCTGAACACAAACACGGAGGCTGATCAGAAACAGAAGCTGTGTGTAGCACACATACCTGCATATGAGCGAGTGGACTACACACATGCGCCCACACACACACACACTCAGAGGAAAAAAAATCAATACACGTTATGACAGGAAAATGAAAGCGCTGCTCTGGGTTACAACTCAACAAGGAGTGTGGAGGTTGTAAGACATCCCCTCACACACACACACACACACACACACATACTGTACATTTAAGCCCAGTCTCAGAGGAGCAAGTGACTACAGTATTACACAAATAAAACCAGGGGAGATAAAAATCAATTGTATTTGCTGATTAAAAACAGGTGAACTCTAAGTATCTCCAAAGGTCACATTACTATTCTTATTCCCCGCGTCCCTCCCTGCTCCTTCATTCAGTTACAGTCTATTCCAGCAGGCATAAAGAGCAACTCAACAGCTCATACAACTCTATATGATCCCATCATCATAATGCATCACAGTTGCATCTCTAATCATTTAAAGGTAATAGTGGCGCTGCTCTTGCATGGCATCCATAAAAGCAGCACAATCGGAGCAGATGTGATTCCATCTGAAGCTGTATAAATGAGTGTGTGTGTGTGTGTGAGGGAGAGCATGCATGCTTACACACATGTATGCAGCTTTCTATTACATCTGTGAATGTGTGTGTGTGTGTCTATGCGTGTGTGTGTGTGCCAATACCATTCCATCTGATAAAGTCGTGGCTGCAGCAGCCTCACACCCTTGTCTGTAGGACACAGCCATTTATTACCGGATTAGAGCCATTTACTGCAGGCTTTATGGGAGCTTCAGCAGGCCCTCAAGGACATCACAGCCGGGGGAGAGGAAGAAGTGGGAGCGGGGAAGGCGGGAGCGGAGGAATGAGAGCGGCGGACGATGAGTGAACAGAGAGGGGTAAAGATGAAGGAAACCCCACCGAGTGAGGGAGGATAAGACACGGGACAGACAGGGTTTAATCTCTTGGGGGGGGAAGCCTGTTTTTTGTAAATGTGCCACCTGTAATAAACCTATTATTGAATACTAGATTTGACAAAAGTAATTTCTCCACATACTGAAAAAATATGCTTCGACCAGACTTTGAAGACACGTGAAAATGGCTACCTGCTGGCCATTAGGGCACCAATACAGAATAAGATTTAAATTAAGAGTGACAGTAGAAGAAAAAAAAAAGGTCACCTGCCGCAAAAATCTGAACTTGCAGTCACATACACATCGTAACTATCGTTCTATGTCACTACATGTTCTGATTCAAACAATTCAATTCAAACACTGAGCACAGATGCCATGAGAAATATGCAGACTTGTCAAAATGCATAACATGTTTAAAGACATGATTTTCCAAGTTGTTATCTAATCACTTCTTTGTTCTTTGTTGGATTTTTATATCAAAATCTCTCTTCATCTTCCAGTATTCAGTACTTATAACCAGTAACAGTTTAAAACCATTTCTGATAACTTGAACTAACGAAATTTATCAAATCAAGCACGATTTGGAGTGACCACAGCAAACTTTGCCTGTTAATTAAATTTATACTTGTAACTTGTAGGTTGTCGAAGCCTTCTCCTGATCTAACAACAGGTGTGTGAGGTTGGAAAGAATGCCAACAAGTTATGAACACAAAATTGACGTCACTTTTTAAGTTGTAACTTGTGAGTAGCTTATTCAAACATTGGGCAGCTATGGAGCAACATTGTCATTCACCTTCAGTCTGATATTCGCTCTCTTTTAGCTCTGCTTTTGGTCTCTACCAACTCTGACAATGAGCTGAAACTAAGCTCCATAAAGCCAAGTTTCAAGTTTCATTTCTCTGGGGGTTCATCACATTGAGCATCTCTTTTCATTGCTTTTAAATTGGATTTGATAGATTATTATTATAAAAATTGACCATTGCCACTTTAGGTTGTTTGAGACAGTGATTACTCATAGATGGACTCATCAGTCCAAGTTGATGGTTGCAAGAAATAGAGGAGCAAATTGAGTACTCTGACTCTCCTAAGAAAAAATTCTGTCTGCAAATCCTTTTTTAATTCTATAAAACATCTTCTAAAAGTAATGGTTCGTAATGTTTGAGGCCCTAAAAATAAATATCCAGTGCCTTAAAGAGGTTACACTGAAAGCTTCACAACACCCTGAATCTACAGGATAAGTGTTTCCTTCTGATCCCTCTTCCCTTCATTATGCAGATATAACGTCAGCAGTGTAATTACGAGGTGCTGGATTTCTCCTGCCGCATTCCTTTTGATTCTGACATCAAAACTGATGCGTTCATTAATGTTTTAAAAATTAAGAGTTTGCATCTACGCATTAAGAGGCTGGAGATTTGACAAGTGAATGGACTGGGGTTGGTTGCTAAAACTCTGGATAAACCTTGCTTTAGGCATCTTTTATCACTGATTATATTGAGATCTATCTATCTATCTATCTATCTGTGCTGTTGCTGTCTGTGTTTAATCAATAACGATTCTTCTGTAAAGGGAATTCTCGTTTTTAAACATGGACAAAAATTTACCTCGCTGAACACTGAACCGGCCGCCTGACAGAGACACTATCCCCCGGCCCCGTGGTATTGGAAAACAAGGTAGAGAGACAAACAGGTCCTTATGGGCTTTACCGGTCTTAAGACCTATCCGAATAATATCACTCCATCACAGGCAGGAGGGAGGGATTGAAAAAAAAGATCAGACAGAAATGAGAAGATGAGAAAGAGACGGAGCGATTGAGAGGATGAGTCAGGCTCAGACATAAAAACAGGTATAGAATGTGGCGCGAAGGGAGACGTGAGGAGAGACCAAGATCATTCAAATCTCTCTCGGTGTGTGTGTGTGTGTGTTTGTGCGCATGCAAGCACACAGCGCGCCTCTGTTTCTCTGCGTATGTGACTAGACTGTCTGTTTTTGTGTCTCCGTGTGTCATTGTTTGTGTGAGTAGTTGTCTGTCAGCGCATCCGTGTGAACCTGTGTGTGTGTGTGTGACATGCACGTGCACGTATGTATGGCAGTGTGGGGTGGATGAGGAGGAGGTGAAGGAGGAGGAGGAGGAGGAGGAGGAGGGCAGCAAGCAGGGGAAGGAGAGACATGATATAAATAATAGCAGGGGGCTTTAATATGTATGAGGCATCCGGGCAGTGGTCCACAACACACTCTCAGCCCTCAGCCCTCACTGACTGATGGGAGAGGAGAGAGGGAGGGAGGGGGAGATGGGGGGAGGGGGAGAGGGGGCTGCATACTAACCATTCCCAGATCAATTCTCTCCTCCCTTAATCTACCATCCCTCCTCCCTTCTCTTTACCCCATTTATCCCTTTTCTTTCTCCTCCCAGCCCATACTCTTACTTCTCCATCCTTTCCTCCCTCAGATTCTTCATCTTCTCCAGCCTTTTGTCTCCTCTTCCTCTACTCCATCCATCCTTCTCTCTCCCCCACCACCTGCTATGTGGCATTCCCAGGTTTATCCCTGTGTTTCCGGACCTGGAGACCCGGTGTGAAGAAAAATGATACCTGGAGGCGCCAGGGGAGTGGGCGGCAGGCTGTGCCCTTGGTCAAGGTGCCTGACCTGGTCTAAGCCGGCTAAGCAACCCCCCTGTCAGGGGAGAAGCCCAGGGTGTAAGCCAGGGCAGAGGGGTCAGACAGGGGGGACAGTAGACGGCAGGGCAGGGGCGGTCCACGGGGGCGACATGCCCTCTAAAACAAACCCCGACTTACACTTTTTCACTCAGAACATCGTTTGTTTGTCTGTCCTTCCTCTCTCTCCCCTGTGTCCGCCTCCACTCGCCAACAAAGTGTTTTTGTCCTCTCCCTCCCACCGTTTCCTTTCTCTCTTTCTGTACGTTTTCCTTGTGTCCATAAACACACCATACACTATATATACTCCCTCTCACATATCCCCCTAACTCATCTCCTCAACTCCTAACTCCATCTGCCCTTTCGGGTTGCCTCTCGTTCTCATCATAAACCCCCTCCATCCCCGCTCGCTCTCATCTTTTCAGGAAGGTAAACGCGGTGTTGTATGTTCAAGGTTTTGAACGTAATCTTCGATCATAAATAATTTCATTAGAATGCTGATGGCTTAGGCCCTGTTTGAGTAGATGTGATGGGTTAGGCCATCTGCTCAGCTGATAAGAACAGCTCTGTTTTATTAGCATCTCCACCAAAGCCTCGGCTGTCTTGTTTACCTAGGCAATCCCAAGGCGAATTTCATTCCTACTGCACATTTAAACTCTATTTACACACTCACACTCTCCCTCTCTTCTTTACCACTGTCTCTCTTTCCCTCCTATATTCCTCTCCTTTGTTTTCTTTCCCTCTCGTAATTGTCTGTCTGGTTCTATATGTTTCTCTCCGTCTCTCCGCATCTTCGCTTTTCGTCCCGGCTTCTGGCTTCCACCGCTCTATCTCACAGTTGAGGCTGGTTATCTTTTAATTTTTTTTTTTTTGCCCTTGTATATGTGAGTGTGTGCATTATTTACGTGTTTGTCTTTTGCAAAGTGAGGACCCCAGAAACTCCACGGCAGGTGCAAACAAACAACCCTGATTTTGCATTCAAACAGGACAGGTTGGTATTTTTTTTTTCGATCCTGTCATGCGCAATACAATACTCGCATATCGATATGTACATTAAACAAGTTACTGACTATGATAATCATTCCTCCTCCTCTATCCGTGCATCCGTGCACACAGCTGTCGAAGCTAATGTGGCCCTCACCAAAAATATAAGTGCACATCAGAGCTATGATGGCTATAAAGACACCACGTGGAGATCGCAAGAAGTGTGATTAGTCAGCTTGTGTTTCCTCCTACAGGGTTTCTATGCCGGTGCCGATTGTTGATAGCGATCCTGTTTTAGATCCTGTTCTTGCTGTTTAACTTCCTGCAGTGATGTACAGGTTTACTCCCGTCAGTACGCCAGGACATCACTGCTGGGTGTGGTTACAGGTGCAACAGAGCTGTGACCACACCCAACCACACACTGAGCTACTCGTTGAGAATCTTATTTGAAGAAGAAAATGAAGGCGAGTGGTTAAATTATTATTATCCATTATGTTGGGTGTGGTCAGAAGTTAAACAGCTTTCAACTACAGAGAATAGTAAATCATTACCTTTAAACCTCAATTGTATCTTTAAGGAAGAGGAAGAAAGATTCAAGCTTGATGCAAACTTTGTTGCTTCGTCATATCAAATGAAAGAAGATAAAAATGGTGATTGCACGTAGTCGTACTTGCACAAGCTTCCTTTTTTGGAACGAGACAAGCAACCCTCCCCATCTTTGCTCTATATCATAGAATGCAAACATAGTTGCTGTGAGGAACAGAATTAATGAACAATATGGCGTGTACAATACATCCATCTGGTGCTATCAATGGGTAAAATTCAATGCTGGACTATAAATTGAAACTTATGCAGGAGGTATTGATGGCGGGACTCCAGTTAATCCCTTGTGTCAAGTATAAATTTAGTTTAAGACATTAGGGACAAAATCTGCTGCAAAAATGCAAAAGTTCAGCTGAAGACAATATGAAGCAGATTTACACAAATCAGGGGGGTATTACTTGTAGTCACATAATGTCCATGCCATGTCCTGGAAACAAGGACGTAGCCCACTGCCATGGCTTGGCGAGGAAGCACTGCCCATATTCTATTCATTCATTACAGAAATTACTACAACTTTGGCAGATTCTGTGCATTTTTACTGTGGATTTTGTCTCTGCCTCTTACGGCAAAGTCTTGTTAGGAGGTGGCCGCTTCACAGCCAGTTTTCACAGAGGCCAATGACTCTTTAACATATAGCATGTGAGTATTGTCCTAAGACAAAGGTTAAACCCTCACAGCAAATTTCCACATTTAAAAAAAAGCACTTGTGTTATTGTAGCGCTAACTTCTCTCTTTTCTCTGTCTCTCTCATGCTGTACCAATTCTTCTTACTCCGAAACATCTCTCTCTTATCACACCTCTCCTCCTTTCCTCCCCCTCTCTTTCTCTCTCCGGCTGTCTCTATCTATCTTCCCATCCCCCCCTGGTGTTTTTCCCCCTCCCTACAATCAATGTGGCTTTTAAGATGCCTATCGATTTGTTCCCCTAGACAGGCCCAGCGCGCTGGGGCGACACTTTGATTGCTGGGCCAGTAATTACTGTTATTATTTATGCATCTGGGCAAAATGGCAGGACTTAACATTCACAGTACAAGAGGCCACAGGCAATCAACAGAGGTGAGCACCTGGAGAGGGAGAGAGGGCGGTAGAGAGAGGTAGAGAGAGAGCTGCATTGCCCCCGTGAGAGTTGCACTCTAGAGATGAGCGCAAAGAGTGCAGTCAAAGATATTCACACTCACAAACACACACACTCCTGGGAGGGGATATGAAAGCGTAAGCAGAAGATAGGCACATGTGTGCAAATGCACTTGTATACAAAGGATTATTCTAGTGTGTGCGTGTGTGCGTGTCCGTGTGTGCAATGAGGTCGTCTTACCTGTGAGAGTCCCAGGTAGATAGAAACTGTCTCTGAGATGTAGAGGAAACGTCCCTCATGACTGACCACGAACACAAAGCCATCCAGAGACTGTGCACATAAAAAAAACACACATCACACACACACATACACACACACACACACACGCATACACACATAAAGGCAAACAGAAACAAGACAGACAAATTAGAGCAATTAGTGTGTATCGAACAAATTACAATGAGCTAGAGAACAAACAACCCGTCACCCCTCGGCCCCTTCTCTCAATTCACAAGTGCACGCACACCCACACACACAAACACGTGCGCACACACGCACACACAAACGCATAAAGTGAGCAGACATGAAACAAGTCCCATAGATGCAAGCTGCAGCTACACACAACAGCTGTCAACAAGACCGGCATTACTAAACACACAGGAAGCAGCTCAGAAGCAAAAATGCCACATGTGCGCACAGGCACACACACACACACACACTTACATTCAGACAAGTGCACACACACACACACAAACATACATAAATAAATAGTGAAAACAGACATGAGAAACTGAGCTTATAGACCAGAGCTGTTTCAATCAACTGTAATAAACTCAGAACCAAAGCTGTCCTGGATCTCCGGCCACACACACACACACACATACAGAGACATAAACAGACACACACATAAACAGACACCAGTACAGACAGAGATAGAACCAGAGCCATTACAGCCTGCAGTGATTCTAATGAGAAGTGAAAGGTATACAGCCAGACCATTAGAGAGGACTGCTACAGAGAATAATACTAATCGTCATAACAAGCATCCAGGAGTGAGCCGACACAGCCTCACACACACACACACACACACAGACCTGGGCCACTTTGCTCTAGAAGAATGATTGCTATTTTGGCGGCCCAGTGCTTAAAGTGGCAGTGGTAATTTATGCAACTGACACATCCAGTATGCAAATGTGTGGCCGGGGTGTGGGGCGTCGTGTGTCGCGGCGAGGAGAAACCAGCCGCCTGAATGTCGGAGAACTAAAGTGCAATTATCAGGCTATTACGGCGGGAGGACGGCTGGGAGGGAAGAATCATACAGTTTTTCTGGAGCGTTAATTTGATTTCTATCAGCGCCGTTCCCTGAGCCTCCCTTCCTCTTTAAAATGCCGGTGGAGAGCAGACATATGTAACGCTTCTTTGTTTTAACACAACCTTCTCACTTCTAAATTCTCTGCCTTTATTCACCTCCTCTTTTTCCCCCACTTCTACCTGTTTCCTGCTTAGCCGAGGCGAGACGTTTATTAGTATTAACTCCTCTCAGTTTGACATAAGGCATTAAGATCCTTCAAGTTTTAATTTATCCCTCTCCTCTCCGGTTGCTCTCCGATCCGTCTCTCCTCCCTCAGCCTCCTCCTAATCTTAAGCACAATCTCCAGCGTTACCTTCTCTGCACTTCCTCTGAGCCTTTGTCTCTACATCCTGCATTTCGTCATCCCTGCAGCCCTCCTGCCCCAGAAACCCCCTCAGGCTCCATTCATCTGTCAGTGCAAAGGGAGGCATTCTTTGGCAGCCGACGATATCGTCCGAGCATCTGAGGTCCATGAGATGTGTCCGTGTGTGTAAATGCGAGAGCGTGTGTCAGGAGTTTGGGTGGAAATGTAAACTCTGAGAGACTTGAGGGGAGGAAGACTTGAGCTGGTACAAACTGTGATCGCACACGACGCAGTCACTTATGAGACAAATGTGCTCGTCTGTCAAAGAAAACACTTGACAGATTTTTAACTTTTCGGATAATCAGAGGGATAAAGAGTGTTCCTTCATGGGATGAGAACATTTTCCTACTTCTCAAGCTACAACCCTGAATCCAAAAAAGTTGGGACACTGCGTAAAGCTTAAAACAGAATTTGCAATTGGTGTTTACTGACAACAGTTTTACAAAGTGTTCCTGAGCCCTCTATCTCCTTTATACAATCATGTGTTTGACGAAGTGGTGAATCTCTCTCCACCCTCGCTTGTGAACTACTGAGCCTTTCCAGGATGAACCTTTTATACCCACTCATGATACTATCACCTGTTACCAATCAACCTGATTACCTGTGGCATGATCCACACACAGGTGTTTCTGGTTCATTCATCAACTTTCACAGTCTTTTGTTGCTTCTGTCCCAACTTGTTTGAAACATGTTACTGCCATCAAATTCAGAATAAGCAGATATTTACAAAAATCAATGAAGTTGATGAGATAGAAAATTAAATATATTGTCTTTGTGCTGCTTTCAATTGAGTATATATCAAAATGAATGAGCAAATTATCACGTTGTTTTACACAGCATCCCGACTTTTGTACATGATGTAAACGCATGCAGTTACATGATATAATCATTACAATCATGAGGGAAGAAGGAGGGTGTGGGTGCTGTGGTCGTTACCTGCAGGAGGTGCGCCCCTAGGTGCTGCTCAAACATGTCAGTTGCCAGAGAATGAGATGATCGTCTTACTGCAGACAAAAAGGAGACAAACACACATCAGACACTGAGTGACGTCAACTTTTACTTGATACTACATGTTCACGAGCTTTGAAAGCGATGATAAGAATGAAAGATTCCTGGTCACTCTTACCAATCTGACAAATTTTACTTAGCAATTTTAACTATAGGTTTGAGAAAGTATCGATCCAACTAGCACATACTTTTCTGTAGAGACAAGAAATTTGCATTTAAATCAAAAATATCTATGAAATAGTGTTCATGTAATATAAATTTCCTATCTCTATCTCCTCTAATGGTCTCATTGTCAGAAAGTGTAAGGAAAATGGCAGCATGAAAAGAGATGTAGCCTTTAAAATGTGGGGCTTTTTTAAACTCACTTTTCTGGACAAGGACGAGGAGAAAAACTGAGAAAAGCTGCATGTTATAACTCTGTGGACATTTACAGTGACTCACAGGGATCAGTAAGGTGACATTAATAAACTTGGCAGTTACGCCTCTTTCAGACTGGGTTAATGCAGCCATGACATATTGGTGATTATACAGAATCATCAGTAAATGTGACTCAGCGGGGTTTTGTAATCACATCGCATCTCTGTGACGTCTTTGAATCTGCACTGAAAGGAAAAGTGAGACTTGAACCAATCATGTCTGATAAACAGAAGAATCGACCGAAACGGTTGCGGTTGTCTAAAAAAAAAAAAAAAACGGAGCATAAGAAGGGGGCTGCTGTGTGACGCACACCACTCAATTGCCGCCAGACACGCAAACAAACACACACGCACACACACTCATGGTGTCTGCATCGCCACTCTTAATGCATCCCAAACACAAGCTATCAGAGCTGCTTCAGTGCCAAAGTGGTGCTGTTTACCAAAGCAATTACAATACAAATAGAGTTGGAGGTGGTTCGGTAGGGGAGGGGGGGTGAAGATAGGTACGAGAGGAGCAGAGAGGGTACGGCCGGGAAAATGAGAAAACACTAAGGAAGGCGAGAGTGATCACTTTCTCCCAAGCAAACGCGGGCATGAGGGGCTGCAGTGACGTGGAAGATTAATTTAGCAATCAGCCGTATTTACTGTTTTATGTCAAAAAGAGTATGTGACGGTGTGTGTGTGTGCACCTGCGAGTGTGTGATTGCAAAAGTGGGGACCATACGTGAGAACTAATCTCACTCCAACAGGGCTGCTTTTGAACACAATGTTCCTTATCCGACAGAGACAAAGTATGTGCGTGTGTGTTTGTGTGTGTACGTGAAGCGTGTGTGTACAAGTGCATATGAATGTGTGCATGTGTGTGCGCGTGACTTTAAGGATCATCGGGTATATGTGCGTGTGTGTGTGTGTGTGTGTTGCTGCAAGGCTGAGGGAAATCAATACACGTTATGACAGGAAAATGAAAGCGCTGCTCTGGGTTACAACTGAACTCAGAGGGAGGGTCAGAACACACACACACACACACACACACACACACACACACACACACACACACACACATATTGCCCAGCTGCCTGCTTGTGATGTGGGTTCGGTGAATAGAAGAGGGAGGCATTCCATTAGAGCTGTACACACACACGCACACACACACGCACACACACACTCCCTTCAGGAATACACACAGCAATGAATTCTCATGCACCGACTACACAGCGGCAACATGCCCTCCAATTAAACAACACAAATACCCGCCGCACACACACAAACTCACACACACACATAAATACAGAGTTGCCGGACAAAGCCACAGTGGCATTGTGAGATTGGGGTCCCCCTGTGTGACAGAGTGTGAATATAAATAAGGCAAGTCCATTCAGGGCTGTGAAAGGGGGTCTGGTGCTGGGACCCTTCAGCCCAGCCAGTCGCTGCCTGGAGGGGGGATGGGGAGCCCATCTCGCACTCTGCCTGCCTGTCAGGCTCCCTTGTGCGGCTGCGATGGAGCTGCAGCACTGGGGAGTCTGGAGGAAGCAAACCCCCATCATGACCATATGAGAATGAATCAAAAAGGATACACACACACACACACACACACCATGAGCTCCATGCCACAGATCCCTGGAGGAGTGAAGGTGATGGTGGGTGATCAGTAGTACTGAGTAGTGTCAGCCGGGCGGAGGAAACGCTGGATGTGACATGAGGCCAGGAGGGCTGACGGATGAGTCTACACACTCACACACACACAAATACACAGAGGACCATTTATTAAAGACTGCCAGGGTACAATAGGGCAGCCAGGAAACCAAAACACTGGACCTGGTGTGTGTGTGTGTGTGTGTGTGTGTGTGTGTGTGTGTGTGTGTGTGTGTGTGTGTGTGTGTGTGTGTGTGTGTGTGTGTGTGTGCAGACACATGCACGAACATGTGCACATGTGAGGAGAGAGAGTCTCACAGCAGTGTTGGTATCTCACCCTGAGAACAAAGATCCTTCTGTAGTGGTGCTGTGAACCCCTACTTCTATACGTGTGTGTGTCTATGAGAGAGGTCCTTGCATGATTCTGTTTGTACCCTTAACTATTATCACTTCTATATCTTGTCTAATATATGCATATACTGTTCAGGTAAACTTAATCATTCAAAATCATTTAAAGGACAAAGAAAAATCAACTTGGGTCTTTACATAGTTTTAACTCTACAACACTTTCCTCATCAAGTTCACCGCAGACATGTGGGAACGCAGAGCCAACCCAAAATGTTGGTAATGATCCCTCATCAGACAAAAAACCCTGTGCACTCTTTATTTTCACTAGTTTTAACCATTATTCGAACATTATATAAGTTCATTGCTGAGATGAGCTCCATTGTCGCTAAAAATAGTTCCAGTCATACACACACCAAACAAACACCCAGACTGTCCTTTGTGAACATCCATCACACTATCCAGACTTTACTTCTCAGCTCAGATTTGACTTAAAGCACCTACTTTTGTTATAAGTGCAGTTTTCTTAAAATACATGTGTCTGTGATTACACATTCTTCCTCATAAAAAACCTGTAAGGCCAATTTCATGATTAAAGTCGTGCATCGCTTATGTCCATGTTTGCAGTTTTCTTCTTCGCTGCCTTTGCCGACATTGATCCGCTTCAAACTCTATCACTCCACAACACTACTTACTGTGCCACAAAGTGTCTTTAAAGCAGTGCTGCACACTAAGATGTGTTTCACAAGCTGTACACTAAATGATATAGCTGTACTGTGATGCTGGTGGCAATATTGACGTTTCTTACAGAATATATAAAGTTTGGCATTTCATGGGTTGAAAAGGGCTCAACACTGCATCCACTGTTTTAAATCAACCTGAACCTTGCAAGGCCACATAGAGTCACCTGCTTGGGACTAATTTACGTCATGAAATTTTAAAAGAATGTTAACGTCCTCTAATCACAGTAATCACAATACACACACACACATCTCTGGCATGGAACTACGTCTCTGTCTATTCTCTGGTCACTGAGCATCTCCTGCCTCACACCCCCTCACCCCCCTTCATTCTCTCAGGTACAGACCCGGGGGTGAAGTTACATTTTCAATTGAGGGTAAAAAGTGTGATAAAGGTTAGCACTTAATTGAATCATGTGATACTTAGTGGAAACCTAAGCTCTGTTTCGGCAGCTTTCACACTGAGCTACACCACATGTTGTATCTCACACAGCTGTACATTCTTCCCTTTTGTGGCTTGTTTAAGCAGAAATCAGACCCAGTTTGCACAAAACAATAAATCCACCGTGAGTACGTACACTCAATAGAAAGTGGCGAGAAGAAAGTAATGGTCCTCATCAGGACAGAAATCTAATGTGCCGGTGACTAATGGTCCAATTGAATCACCAGCAGTAAAGGATTATTGCCAACATTTTGGGTGCACTGACTTTTGGTTAATAGCTGAAGTAATCAGGCTAATCTGTTGTTGTTTATAACCTGTCTGATTGTCTGATGACTCACTCCTCGCTCCATCCGATTCTGTTGTAGCATTGTTGCCTCGATCCCAGATCTTAGTGCAAAACTAGAAAACAAGCTGCTGCTGTCTCAATGCGTGTAATACGTCTTGCTTGTGCACAGACCTGGATGCAGACCTGCGTGTGCGTCCAAGATCTTTTGATCACCCCTTTCTGTCACACTCCTATTTCATTAGCTTCCCAGGACTCTGCCGCGAGGTTTAATTTCATTGTGGGAATAGGAGACAGAATGGGACCGGGTGCGATCGGACACGTTAATTATAGTCTGACTCGCAGGTCAATTCTCGGGGTCTCCCCAGCGCTCCACCAGAAGAAAAGATAGAAATTTCATTTGAATGATTTTCATTATACCACTGTCTAATACATAATTTAGTCCCAGTTAAGTCCATGAGTAATGGCCGCACACACACACACACACACACACACACGAACACACACCTATACATCCCCCCCAACCTAATCGCACATAAGCATATACTTCCTCTTCCTCTCTACCCCCCACGGTGTCAACCTTTTTAACCAGGTTAGGATGTTACCCTTGGACCCAGATAACAGACACATTGAACCCTCCTCTTCCCCACAACCTCCCTCTCTCTGTCTTCTTATCCGTCTTTGTCTCTCAAGTCTGGCTCCGTAGTTTCACCCTTTCAAAACAAGAGCCTGATCACCTGCCAAGTTGTTTACTACCATCCAAATGTGACGTTTGGGCTGTTCGACAGACAGACAGAGAAAGAGTGACCCTAATCGCAGCGTCCCTCTCTGGCGCAATTATCTTCTCACTCTGACATCCATCCCTCCCTCCATCTCTCCTCCATCTCTCTGTCTCTCCTCCGTCGCTCCCTCACTCCTTTTGCGGTCGAACATAATTTGAGTGCAATTAACTTCCCTTAAAAGCCCCGGCTGCTTTAAACGCCGTGAATTAGAGGGGAGGCAGATGCAGGGAGAGCGCGAAGAGAGGGGGAGACAGAAGGGAGGAGCGAGACGGAGGCAATGAAAGAAAGGAGAAGAGGGGGAGAGAGGGAGCGAGTGGAGGTGGATTGAAAGTCAATGTCACCAACACTGGGGAGGAGAGGTGTGTTTGACCTCACTAACAGAGACAGTAAAACACTTCAGCTGGCCCTGTTGCTGCCAGTGAGTTGTCATTGTACTGTACCTTGTAAAAGACTGAGGGGTTCTCCAGCTGCCGTATTGCACCTGCTAAAGGTTGAGCTGCTACAGAATTTATGTGACCAAAAATTTGACTTAAATATAAATGCAAAACACTCAAACTGTTCTGGTTCTGGTCAGAGCTTCTATCTATTATGATAAGATTTCACTCACCAATTCATTCCTCAGCATGGCTTATGTTATTGATTATACTGCAGATATTAGCTTTTCACAAATACTTAACTAATGTGCAGACTGATGAGAAACAGGAAATTGCATCACAGAAATGCAAAAGATGTGTTTGAGCTTATTGAAAAATCAATTCAGCATCACATGAGAAAGAATTGAAGTTTTTACTGTATAATGTCTACATACTTCACCAAATGTAAAGGATCCTTATTAAAGGTAAAGGATCCTTTTGTTAATATTACATTTTTAAAAAAAATATATATATATATATAAATATATATATATATAAAATATTGATCAATATGTAGTTATTAGTTTAATTTTAAAATATCAATATAGGTATTTGCCCCAAAAATCAAATACTGGTCAGACGTAACAGGCTTTAAAGGGTTACTTACTTCCTCCTGACCTCCAGTGGTTTAACTTCACACTTCACACTGAGGTGACGTGGGTGTGTCAGTACACCATGACATCACTGTAAGGTGTGGTCATAGGTGCAACTTATGACCACACCATTACAGTGATGCAGGTCAGAGGTAAAACACACTTCAAACACTGAGTACGAGAGGGCCATGAAACACTTCTCCAAGCTGCTCTTTAAATAAACCATATATGGAAAAGAAGAGAAAACAAAACGGTGAAATTATTACCTAAGGTTATGTCGTTAACATTCATCACTCTCTTCAGACTTTCCGATTTGTTTGGCTGACAGTACTTGGCGTAGGTTTGTGCACACAGTTGTGCCGTCCAATCAGGGTTATTATTACTTACTTCTGGTTTTACCACAGAATAAAGTGACTGAGCTTTTCTTGCCAACCTGTTAGATTGTTTACAACCTGTCTGATCCTTTAACTACTTGTGTTTCTTTCACTATATCTTTCATTGTTTTTATCAATGTTGCTGCTGTGCAATTAATGTGTTAGTATGATGTTATCACAAGCTACAAATGTGCTGTTTAAAAAAAACAACAACAGAATTATCCTTCAATTTAAACCAGCAGGGAAATAGAAAAAAAAGCAAACTGACCCCCAAAGCAAAATTTACTCAATATAGAGAGGTTCTGAAATATAAATGAAATGAAATAAAAGGGTTTATCCTTCAATGCGCTGTGCAAACAGGTACAAACACACACACACAGAGAATGGGAATGAACATCATGGGTCATTTTACTTTTCCTCCCTTCAGCCTTTTCCTTTTCGTTTGCTCCCTCCTTCCATAATCTGTCTCTCTCCTCCTTCTCCCCCCCCCTTCTCCTGCTCTCTCAATCTCTCTCTTTCTCTCTGTGAAGGTCATGCAATTGATTTTCCTCTGTCTATTCATTTTTCAAGACTGGCTTTGAAACGTGGGAAGCAGACAAAAGCCACACTGGCCCCTCCCCTTCCCCTCCATCCCTCTCCTCTCCTCCACCCTCCACCTTTTCCTTCCCTCTCCGCCGGGCCCTCGCCCCGTCCGAAAAAACCCTCGGACAAGAGGGAGAGTGGAGGAATGCAACGCCGCCCTCCCCCCTCCATCCTCACGCTCCTCTCCTTCCTCTCCTCTTTCTCTCTTTATTCCTTCTACATTTGTCCCTTCCCCTCCTCTCCGTCCTCCTCTCCCTTTCAGCTGGATCTCTGACCACATTCCACTAACGGAATTAAAGTCATGCATCACACTTAAAACCCTGCCAATGCATTGTGGGTAGACTTGTTCAAACTGATGTCCAAATTAGCATCGCATTTTCAGCCTTGGCCCTGTTGAGACTGTGTGACCTGCTTGTACAAATCTCCAAACATTTAATAAAATACTCAAATATCAGATTGCTGGCCCTGTGGAAGACACGTCCACGGTAATTCAGGCTGTATTACCATCCGTGGCTGGCGTGCATTTCCATGACCTTCGCATAGCTGCTGCAGGATTCTATATATTTACAGTTATGGCTCGCATTTGTACGAGAAGCGCCTTCTCGCCGGAGTGTAAACAGCAACGCTTCACATTTGTCTTTCCAGCACGCTTCCAGTTCATGCACAGGCTAGCCGCACACCTACTTTTCTAAACAAGGAGGTATTTACTATCAAGGCCAAGGAAAGCCTGGAACACTGAGGCAAAACAATTCACTGGGTGCAGCGTTCAGTCGGAGCTGTGTGTAACTGTGCCAGCGTATGGATATCGCTCAGACATTCAGATTGTGCAGCGCTGCATGGCTGATTAGATATCGATGGATCCCGATGGATTCACCCAGAACAATGTATATTTTCTGACGCTGTGGCTATAGATTGGGTCTCACATGTGTGTTTTATATAATAGAATTTCTCTGTTTAGAGACGTATTGCCATCAAATGGTCAGACATTGGCTGGACATTAAACCTCAATAGTTGTACAGACTGAAAGATTATGTGGCACTGAACGTTAAATATAATGAGATAATGACATTATTATGCCGTCTCTCTGTTCCCTGCCACATACTAATTGCGCACAGTATGTACTTATACTAATTGTCATACTGATCTGTACTGCTTTTGCAATTAAGTGTACAAAGAAAATCAATGTACCTTACTGTACCGAATCAATGTGCAGAAAATGATACAGTCCGTGCCACAATGGACGTCAATAGGCCCTTTTTTTTCGTGGAAGACATTTTGATGTGGACATAGCAGGAAAAGCACAGGTGTAAATAAAAAATACTGATAATTGAATATCAATCAATATCAATCAATCAATATCAATTTCACAATGCCGGCTGTCTAAAAGGAATACAGTATTCATCTGCAATATTGTTGTCCATGTTTTTTCCCCCGCGAGTTGACTAACCAAACCCAGCTATTTCTTTACATTTGATGCAGCTGTGTGAATTGAGTTGTGCTTTGAATTGTGGGACAACAGCAGACTCTTTTTTTTTTTTAGGAGAGCATACTAACATTTTTCAGTATAGTTAATTTTGTCATTACTGCTACTAATACTCTACTTATCCTCTGATCTGCAGTTTCATCATTGTGTCCACATTGGGACAAGTAAAGGCATATCTTATCTTATCTTATTTTATAAGTGTGTTTATATTCCTCATTAGATTTAGTACTGCATGTCTATGGGCCTCACAAAAGACACATTAAAAATGTTGGTCAGAATCAAAGTACTAGAGGGGGAGACTGACTTTTACTCCAAGATCCAAAAACAACGAATCTGACATTTCCCATAATGCAGCCAATCTCTTCATTAGAGAATCCCTGTGTGGTAAAATACCGCATCTTCGAAACTCCACACCCCCACTATTGTAATTGCAATGTATGCTTTCTGTTATAAAACATCCAAACCAAACAGAAGACATGCAACTGTTTTCATGATGAGTCGTTCTCCACATGACAACTAAACTGACCTTTATGTGTAAAAACAGTGCCATTAAAGGTTTTGAGAGAAGTATTAATTGGCCCTATCAGCCCCATTGATTCTCAGCCCAACTTATTATACTATTAAAACCATTATATCTTATCAGAAAAGTGTGATGCATATTGTGGTAAAGCAAGCTACACAGTCACACACAAACATACTATTAACGTGTTTTTTGCTCGCATTTCCTCAAATTAGACAAGAACTGGCACGAGCACACGCAGACACACAAACACACACCTCTAATTGTACTGTAGCTGCATCGTTTCCCCTCAGTAATAGTAGCAATTAGACAGGCTTTATAATTACACTGTCCTCGTTATATAGTTAATTTCTGTAATTACAAATCGCACCAATAGTTCCCTCCCTCTTTGTGTATCATCTATCTCCCTCTCTGTCTCGCACGTACAAACATACACTCGTGCACACAACACATAAATCCAGCTCAAATGAGCGTAGGGAAAGCCTTTGTATGATTCCTGTATATGTACATGTATGTTTACAGGCTTGTGAGGGAACACGTGCTTGTGTCACACATACACAAGTATTCATTGTGGCTAATAGAGGGCTGGATAATTGTCCTAGTCCGGGCTGAATTTTTGTGGTGTGGGGTGTCTCTGTGGGCGGGAGCGAGTGGGCAGATCAGACTGCTGAGGATTGTTTTTGATCGAAAGAGACACGCGAGTTGAAACATGGATTTTTAGCGGTTTGTGTGCATTGGCAACACACATCAGCATATTTATCTCCGCTGTATAATTTTCTTATAGGCTGAACAGCGTGAGTCCTGGGCCGAGAAACGATCCGTCACAACCACGTTTCATTTTAACGCTGCATACTTGTCAGAGTTTCTATTTGTGAGCAATTTAAACAACACAAATCCACGAGAAGAGTAAATGATCAACAAACTCTAAAAATATTTCCTCGCAAGGTTGTAGACACGATATTAAAAATACAGAGGTGAGGAGTCCAAATCCCACCACCAGACCATTTTTATTATTATTTAGATTTTTTTTTTTTACACTAATTACACAATAATGCTGTTTCCAATCCGATCTGGTCTGCCAGGAAAGAGAATATGATGTGAAAACTGGAGTATGAAAGTTTTCTTGGGCTAAAATTAATCAACTTTAAGTGTTTTGACTCTAAAATACACTGGAATCAACCCATAAAATGATATTTTTCACATGCAGAATATTTCTCAATGTTGCTAAAATCTTAACATGGCATGACCTTTGTGTCCTCATTAATATCTACCACCCTGTTTCCTCACAAATTTACTTACGCTTGTGGGTGTTCAGACAGAACGCAAATCAATTTTAGTGATGTGACTGCATGGAAAGATGCGATTATACAAATTCTTTTCAACTTGAGAAAAAGAATTGTGAGTATCCAGAACCTTTAAGTGTCTGCTTCATAAAGAGACAAGAGGAAAAAGGAGAGCATGAAAGAAGAAGTTTCTGTTTTCTGAAATTAGTCAGACATGTCTGGTGCATCCTCTGCTAGTGACCTTACAGCTAATATACACTGCTCGTTTAGGACAAATAAACACAACCAGTCCAATGGTCACGTTTGTGCGAAATGAGAATTTTCTTCTCTTCTTTCCTTTAGAATAACTTCTGGATATGCAGTTTCACAAATGCAATCAAAATGCAGTGTGCTTGGCAGCATTTCTCTACAGTGAGCTTTCCTAATTTAGGAATTCCCTTTAGCTCACCTTTGCTGCAGTTGCTGTCTCCCTCCATCAGAGGGCTCCAGGGCGGGTCTCCCTGGCTAGCAAAGGTGCGCATGTGCAGGTAGCTGATGGTCAGCCGGATGACCGAGGCCTTGTCCAGCTGGCTGGTGATGGCCCCGGGCAGAGGCAGCATCTTGGCCAGCTCGAAGAACTCGAAATTCTCCTTCCCCCGCCGCGAACGAGCCGCATTGCGAGACTTCTCTTTACGCAGGTTCTGGAGACTGAGAGGTCAGACAAGGGGGGGAAATTAGTGTGGGAGGGGGACAGATAGACGTAAAATGGAAGAAATAGATACAAGCAGAGAGGGGAGGAAAAAAGGGGGCAGAGAAAACAGTCTGAATCAGCAGTGTGTAGGATGAGAGAAACTGGTAATGACCATTCGCTGGCCACCTGTTGATTGATTCACGCTCTGTATAGGCTACCTGAGCATCAATCCAGAAAACGCATTTCATAAATACATATGCTGGTAATGGCCCCTGCAATTCAAGTGAAACAATCTCCATTCTGACCCATTGCAGATTGGCCGGGTAATTACAGACAAACTCTCTTCTTCTATCTGCCACAGCACAGTCCTAATAATGCCATTTGCTCCAAAATCCATATGTGAACACACATACACAATCTGTGGTTGCCTATCTCTCGCTTTCCCCTCCCTCCAACTCCCTCGCTCTCACCCTCTCTCCCTCTCCCTCTCTCTCTCTCATCTGGTCCCGGGCTAGTGAGCTGAAGCCGTGATTGAGGGATCAATAGGAGAGGGAGGGGCAGAGTGACAGAGGGGGGCCGGGGCTCAGGTAGCCTGTCTCTCTGATTGGGTATTGACTCTCCTCAATGGGGCCTGAGTGGTGGAATTATGTTGTCACAGCCACTTCACAATTTGTGTCGGTGCTGCGCTGGAATAAAGTGTGTGTGTGTGTGTGTGTGTGTGCATGTGTGTGTGTGTGTGTGTGTGTGTGAGAGAGAGAGAGACAGAGAGAGAGAGAGAGAGAGAGAAGAGAAAGAAGAACCAGCCGTTCTCCCTTGTGTCTGTGTTGTTGATTCTCATCTTAAGAAAGACCACCAGTGCTATGTGTGTGTGTGTATGTGTGTGCGTGAGTGAACGAAAGAAAAGAACAAAGGAAAGGGCTGTACACAGTGTGCATACATATGTTTATGTCTTAATCAGCTGACACAGCTGTTGTATTTCTCCTTGCTATTCTCTAATAAGTGAAAACAGTGTGTGTTTTTCTGTGTGTGTGTGTTGTGGACTCATGCTGCCAGCCTCTGTAACATCTCATTATTATACTGCCTCGACCCCAGCCACCGAGAACAATCAATACGCACACATTGATTCTGCTTAGTTTTTATATCCGCCTGTAAATGACTGCCCATTAATAATTCCAGCCAAATTTACTTAATCTCCCACTAAGGGGAGGGGATTCACGGCTCTGACAGGATTGGCAGGTGGGCAACAATGCAGGTTATATGTAGCACTGAGGAGATCAGACTTATGTCTTCTGGATTGTGTTTCATTGATAGGAAATTCTTCTTCAGGCTGTCAGTGTGCGCAAGGGTGTTAATGCATGGATTTCACCTTGCAGAGATTAATTCATGGGCATGCACTCAGGCTTATACAGTATCAGTGTGTGTGTGTGTGTGTGTGTGTGTGTGTGTGTGTGTGTGTGTGTGTGTGTGTGTGTGTGTGTGTGTTGCATGTCTCACCAGGGCAGGGTGGGAGGCTTGGCCAGTAGTCCTTGTAGGAAATCCCACTCCACGCTCACACACTTCCCCTCGCTGACAAACGGCATGGTTGCCATCCTTCTCCCAATCACGTGCCGACGCCGCTGTTAACGAAGGCTCTGATTGGCTGAGGGTGTGACAGACTCAGACCTGCAGACCCACGACAGACAGCAGAGGAGGAACAAAAAGAAAATAGGAAAAAGAATCAGTGAATCAAGTACGCTTGGTTTATTCACCAAAAAGAAACAGCACATGTGGCATTTTTGGAAACGTCAAATTCAACACATTTAAGAGAGATTTTTTTTAATTAGAACACGTTTTCAACAAAATACTTTTTAAGTTTGGAGTGAGCATGAAGCCTTTTTTTTCAATAAAGAAAAATGATGATATATCTCCATTTGCAGTTTCCATTCAGCCCTTTTAATTCGATAGAATATAATTTGCATTCAAATGCTTGGATGAAAACCCATTTTATGATTTCTGAAAAATTGCATTTCTGAAAATGCTTGTCGAGGCTGGCGGTCTGACTCTACGCAAAGAAAGAAAAAAAGAAAGAAAGAAAGAGGTGAGGTTGACAGAGAGCAATTAGTTACTGTATGTACTTCCCCACATAAAGGTCAGAGACTGTTCCCAAGGTAATAGACATGAGACAAAACACTAAGCCTCCTTTAAAGTCACAATTAAGCTGAAAATCACAGATCTCCAAATGTCTCCCCTTGTCCCTGAGAGAATATTCAAACTTGTCTGCGAGCGGACTTTAAAGCAAACAATTCCAAAGCCGAAGCACATGCTGTCCGCTGCCTACTCCTCCACATCTATTGCCGCCTCCTGCCGCTCTCCAACACATCCTACTTGTAGTGGAAGATGCCAATATTCTTCCCTGTCCTCAAAGCGAGCCCCACTCCTCACCCGTTCGTCTCCCCTCCCTCCTCTCTGTGCTGTGTTGACATTTAAAGGGCTGGTGTGGCCCCGAGCACCGCGGTGTCATGCCCTTGGGCCTGAGATGCCCTCTCTCTCTCTCTCACTTCCTCTCGCTCTCTGACTCTCTTTTTCTTTGGCCCGGCTGGGTCAGCACAATCAACTCCGCAGATCTTTGCCGGGGCAGTGGAAAATGGATTATGTCTCGAGTTTGAGCATGGCTATGCTGACCTTGGCTAAGAGGGGTCAGCAGAAGCCGGGCAGGTTTGGCAGATATCATTTCACAAATCTAGGCTAAAACAGCCAACATTAAATGTATGCATGAAAACTTCTTGGACCAATTTCAGAGGCAGCGGAGTCGATGAGGGATTCAACACAGAGAGCAGAAGAGTTGTTGAAAGGGGAGATCGGGTCATCCATTTACCTTTGGTAGTTTTAGGCAGCGATAGTAAAGCACAGATTTATGCTTTCCACTGCTAACATGGTCCCAGGTCGGTGATAAAAAGATTGGCATCAATGCATACTGACAGAGTGGCTATAGTATGAATATTTACCTCCCAATATCTGCTTCACACAGCACGCAGTGTTTGATCAGAGCATATACATTAATGGAGCTTTCAAAGTGGACTCTCAATTATAATGCAAACATGCTGATGTTTAGCCTGACAGTACACCATCATTTGCCAATTAACAGTAAACACACATGAGAAAGTCATCAGTTTTACATTTGATCACAAACCAAAGTGGTGGACAAAAATTGGGGATCACCAAGTCAGTAGGCTTCACGATATCTGTCCGGCATTTCATGGTCGATGGATTAGAAACTGCAGTCTGGAGCAAAGGTGGTGGACTGACTGACCAATAAATATACGAACTTGTTTATATCTTGTACTACTCTAGAAGGCAACTACGTCTGGGTGATAAAGAAAAATCTCTATCACAATTTGGAAAATACATCAGCGCATGATTAATTACAGAACGACAAATTAAAGTTTCTGGACGTCTTGACTTTTGGCTGTTCGGATGGTTTGATTTCAACAGTTGTTGCAACTCTTTAAAGTTTTATTATACAAGATTCAGAGAATTCATCTGTGAAGTTGCTCACTCTGGTTGATTTTCCAGTCCTAGATTTAACCTCTTCCCATGGCACACATTACATTGACAGAATATTTTGTCCTCGGCTTATGTTTAAAGCTTCAATCAACTATATGAAACCTATATCTGTTCCTCCCGAGCTTCCAGCCTGCAACATTGACGGTGCTTTTTTTCCGAGCGCCTGGTGCAGAGAAGACAGGGTCGAGCAGAGGGCAGCGCCCCTCTGTCTAACAACTTCACCTTTGTCACCTTCTCTATCTCACCTGGATAAATGCACTACATGCCAAATTAGACTGCGTACAGTAGGACGGAGAGATCAAAAAGGAGACACGGACAGGAAACAATTTATTCTCAAATTTTCACTGCCTCACAAACACACACACGCACCCACACACATACAGCCTTTTTTCCCTCCCATACCTGTATGTTTATCTCTTAATTGACCCTATCTGTGCTTATCTAATCTCTCCCTCCATCTTTCTGTCTCCAGCTATCTCTCCATCTCTCTCTGCGTCTCCCTCTATCTGGGCAGACACAGGGGCGTAATGGACAGGGGCCTCCACAGTAATTATTCAATCAGCCTCATAACCTTGTCGCAGGTTGGGCGGCCCATTAATGCACTCACCCAAATGGACCCCGCCACTTTGACTGCTAATGCTCCGGCTAGCTAGCAGCACAACAGGCTGAATGTCAGAAGTGTCATCTAGACAGAGAGTGCGAAACAATCCGCTCAATAGAGCTGAGTCGACGTGTTCTGTAATGGCACAGTGGGAAATATATGGAAAAGGGAAAAGTGTGACTTCTGAGAGCGCTGAGTGTAAAAATATACCATGCCCACAGCTGTAGAGATCAACCGGTATCAAGTGTGACCGCAGGTGCTCGCAATGTGTTGCTGCAGTGCTACATATTCATAAGTGCGGTGCATGTGCATATGCAAGTGTGTGTTTGAGACCCCAACCCTATAGAGTCGTGCTCTCTTGGCACGGACTCAACGGCAACAGTGAGGAGGGCACTGCGGCGAGCGTTTCGCAGCCGCTGTTTGCCGTGCGTTCCTCTCTGGCTGCTCGCTTTGGCTCCCGCTCTGTTTATTTTCAGCGGGGACGTTTAATTAGGGCCTCCAGCTGTCAGAGGTTCGTTAGCGTGCCCCTCCTCTCCCCGAACCGCCCCCTCCCCGTAGGGAGTCAGGGGCATCAGGCAAATGAACACATTTAAGTCAAACAGCACGCAGACAGACAATAGCCCCACTGCCATGCCACCAGCTCCCCTAGGTAGAGACATGGTTGTTTTATGCCTCATCTCCTCAACCCCTGGGGCCCAATACAGAGGCTGGCCAAGACTGTGAATGTGGAGGCAGAGGAGCTCTCACAGCCCACCGGAGACCACATGCACGCCGCGATCGCACAGAGGTGAAGAGCGGGACCGAGCCTATGCAACGGACAGGAAGAGGAGAACAACTTCTGACAAATTCTTGGATCCAAGAACTCGATTAGGAAAAGCAATCATATCACTCATTTACTTTCAGTTAATAAAGTGGCAATATACAGTAGGTAATTGTTGACCTTTTAGGGAGTGTCCTGAAGGTTGAGTGGTTAGCCTGCTACCATATACTATGATGCTTATGTCCCTGGAGCCTGTTTCACCAAATGTGCAACACTGCAAGATTTGATCATTTCCTCTCTCGTTAATTTGACACGATTCACTTATCAGAACAAACTCCATCAAAGAGCCTTGTTGGACTCGTCATATCTGCAATTTTGCAAGTGACAGCCCTTTGTGGAACTGCTGCCATTTGTGATGTATTTTCTGTCACTTAGGCAAAAAAGAAAAGAAAATACATTAAACGCTGGCATTAGTTCTAACCCAACACCAAAACTGTGTATAGGCATCATTCTGGTCATTTTTCAGTGTTTACTCATATAAAATCTAACAGTTTTTCCACAGCCCTCTCCTCTTTTTTCCCACCCATCTTTAATTATCTCCACCCAAAGGTAGAAGTGGAGTCCACATACAACAGCGATGTACGATATTCCTGTGAATAATATTTTATCAAATAGAGCACGCTCAATATCGTGGAAGATGTAGAAAACATGGTTAGAAATAACATGAACAGAATATTTGATGTAGCTAGTTTTCTATCTTGCCTTTCATGTTGTTGAGTAGTTGTAAATGAGTGTCTGGAGCATCCGGGGAGATGAAGTTTGGTATTCTGGTTGGAGGGCTGAAAACTACTTATCATGCATTACGGCCCTGGTTGGACCTCAGGATTTGGAAGTCAAAAGACTTTTTAATGTACAATTTTTCAGCCGCTGATCAATCGACAGCTGCTGGACATGAAGATCACCCCCTCCCTCCTCTCTATCAGTATTCCATATTCTCACTCGCTCGGCATTCTGCTTCCATATCGGAGCGCCGGCTGTGGTTGACCTTGACGACTCTGGATCATTCCCAACGCAAGGTTCTCTCCAACTCTCAAGGGCCTTGGCGTCCCCCCTCCTCCTCCTCCTCCACCCCCCTTCACCTCTCCCATCATCCTCACCCCCCACATCTCTCCTAACCCCCTCTTTGCTCCTCCCTGGCCCCTGCCTGGGTCATTAATTATCTAATGGAATCAATACGGTGTTAGATTGGACCAGAGTGACCCCGCCCGCCCCCAGGTATCTCTGCGGTGATGAGGAGGAAGAGGAGGGTTCGGGAAAGGCGTGAAGGAGTGATGATAACAGCCTGTGCGAGTGAACCAGCACCGTACGGTCGCAAGCATGGACCGTCCCTAAACTGGAAGAATATAGAATAAAGAGATCAGCAATAAATAAATGATTAGAGGGGTGGATGGAGAGCGGATGGGGGATGGAGGGAGCCTAAGTTGAGGCGAGGGAGGCAAATCAGTACAGTTAGGGAGAGGGAGAAGTGATGGACAGATGAAGATATACATGAAAAAAAAGGAGGGGAGAGAAAGAGATTTGCTAATGCTCACCCTTGGTAATCAATATCTTTCTCCTCCTCCTCTTTTATTACAGAGGGCTTTGGTGAGCGTGCTTTGATGTCCACTCCTCACGGGCGTGGAGATACACAGAATCCAATCCATGCCTGTCATAATTACCATCTACAGTACCTCGGCCTGAGTGTACACAAAAGAAATGCTCCACTTCAACTGCGCTACATTAAATATGAAGTTGAAACTATCAGCGCACAGAATCGTATACTGGATATTTACAGTTTCAACCAGAAAAAAGAAAGATCTATTATCTATCTAAATATTGCACGTCTCGAAAGCAAAAACTTGTCTCTTCGCTTTATCCCGTAAACTGACATTTTCTGCAACTCGCTCTTAAATATCGGCCAGCAAAATAATCCAAATAAAACAGACAAGTGTGTTGAAATAATATACAATTTTGCAAAATATCCAATCTTAAATAATTTAACCCTCTATCAGACATAGTACAGTGCATTCTGGAGTTTGTTTGCACCATTAGTATAAAGGCATAAGAGTGATACATTAAACATTAAAAACGGCTCAGCAGAGCAACTCAAACGCATAAATACAAAATAAAGTTCAAACCATCTGAAAGTAGATAACTTTGAGAAACAAAAGAGCGATGAAAACAAATGTGTTCAGTAAAAATGTTCAGTCAGTCATGAAGTTAACCATCCATGACCCTCATGATATCTATGCTTGAAAGAGAAAATCTTGAGTCAATAAAGTAGCACAAGTCAAAATAATAGCTGCGATCTATTCTGGGGTTAAATACCCCGACCTCGATGTAAGGCAAGGCTAAAGGTGAAGGAAAGTCAATGATAAAAGCTTCTTATTTTGAATTGCAATGTGGTCACATGTAAAGAGAATACTGGTAATATTCATATACAGCCATGCTTCAAATTTCACCCCCCAAAATCTGTAAAAGTTGTGAACAAAAAGAAAAGGTAGAAAGAAGACAGAAACTTCTCCCTCTGACTGTGGAAGAGTCAGCTAAGTGGATGCAGGTCTCTATAAGGCAGAAGATGGTAAATCCACTCCCGCAGGCAGAGACCACATCAGCACTGACCTCCAAATAACCACAGGCCAAAGCACAGCACACAGGGTCACTCACTCTCTCCAACACATACACGTACACACCAGTGTGTATGCATGGACTTGAAAGCACACCCTCATTCTGCACACCAGCACAGAGATGTCCACATGCTAATACAGACACATCAATTAGCATGGTGCAAATGTCAGAGTTCAGAGCAGTGTCAAACTCTTGATAAGAGTTGCACAAGTTGTGTAGGTGTCTTGCAGCACACTGGGGAAACCAGGATACCCGCTGGCCTCATACTATATTCCCACACACTGCTCAGAGCTTGGCGCTTTGTTTGAATATTTCCAGATTTAGTCTTAATTTATGGAGCTTCTGCTTTATGTCATGGCATAAATTAGAGAAGAAGAAAGAAGGTGAAAAGAAGACGAAAGAGTGATTGTGGGGAAGATTTGCAGACCGCACCTAATCTGACGTTCGATTTAGAGGGAAAGTGACTGGATGCCTATACATCGTGTGCACGTTACTAACTGCATATGTGTGTGTATGAGTGTGTGTGTGAGCAGCCTGGTGGATCCCTTCAGGCCGGTGTGTGAATGACAGCGGGGGTTATGTAAGGAGCCACAGCGGGGCCGGAGTGGACAGTCCGACCGGAGATCAGGTCAGCAGAGTGTGACACTAAACACATCTCCCTGACACCGCGCTGACACCCTCTGTCACAGACCCACACACTGTCTGTCAACGCTCTTCACACACACACACACACACACATGCACGCACAGCGAGAGCAAGGCGTGTGTGAGCGGCTGTCTGTCAACACAGCAGACATTGACCACCTCAGTGTGTGGGTGTAAGAGAGCAACAGAGAGAGGCAAAAATATCAAGAGAGGAATGAAAAGAGGGGGGGGGGCTGAGGTGTCTGTCTACCTGAGAACTTGTCCATGACTCACAAAAAGTGAGTCTGCTCCTCTCCACCAACCAGGACACATTTATAAATGACTGCTTTTAACTTTCTCTATCCCGTGGTCATTATTCATGTAAAATTAATACAGAAACTGGCAAAGAAAGCCACATGTTAACCTCACACCACCATCACAAACACACACAAGCGCTGACCTTTGCCAGAAAAATAAAAGCAGGGCGCTCATCAGCCCGCTCTCAGAAAAACAGCTCCGAATACCTTTTATTAAATTCATTTCAAATTTCACCTGCCCGCCTTCAAACAGCACTCTCTGTTGCCGACATTTTCACTTTCACAAAGTAATCCAAGTCAGGGTCTGTCACACCGGCGCCTGCTGGCATGAACAGCAGCTCCTTAAATGCAGAAGCCAAAGAAGAAACCTGCATCTGGGACTAATAAAAAAAATTTCTTTAAAAATGGCCTAATGGTGGGTCATGTCCAAAGTGTCCTGCACATGCGAGAAGTGAAACGGATGGAGGGGCTTAGGGGCTCAGTGGGCCGGGGTATAAACTGTACCACGGACATGTGATGACACAGTCTGACCCTGATTCATGTCGCCGCTGCTGCTGTATCCACTCTTTATTGACGGTAAAGTGGAAACATTCGTGACATTAAATTTTAAAAAGCTGTTAAAAAAAAAAAAAGCCCAATGGCTGTAAGTTACTAAAATGGATTACATATGAGTGTGGACAGTAAGTCTCCCACTAATAGCAAGATTTTGACGCCTCATCCTGACACCTGAAAGAGTGGGTCTGTTCTGCAGGTAGTTATTTGGTTTTGAATTTATCTGAAACACCTGCTATCTCAGCAGGTGTGTGTGCAAATGATGCTGTTGGCGGTGTGCGAAACACAAGCAGAATGTACAGCGAACACACAACACAGGTTTTGCAGACACATTTGCACACACTCATGCATACACACACATTTTTTTCCTCCTTTGTGAAATGACTGTTCCACCACTCTGAGAGTCTGACTTTTACTTTAAGTGACAAGCCTCCCACCACAATAACGGCAAATTATTTAAAAAAAGAGAAAGGAGTAAAAACAAAAAAAAACCTCACTGGAAACCTGAAATCGCTCTGTGATGGTTTGATGTTATTTACTTTACAGCAGCAGCGAACACTGTGCGTTTGTCACAGTCATTCTGCCAATTTGGACCACCTGCTGCAAACACCCTGAAGGCACCGAATGTTACTAAGCCAGTAAACTGTGACCAATTCTGCCTCTGCAGGTGGAGACGGACACGCAGCCGCTCACTCTCCTATATCTCAAACTCCAGCACACAAACACACACATTTATCAGAAAGTGTCGGGCCATTATTGTTGCGGCCATTCAGCAACAGAACATAAACATGCATAATTATTTGGCTTATCTGAAAAGCAAAGATTGGAATATTTGCAGTGATTTTTTTTTTTTAATCTGTTATACTAAATTGAAGAAAAGCACAAAGACACTTTGTGGAAAAGCAATAATGGTGCTTTCAAGGAAGAGGAAACTCTAATTAAAGTCTAATTATCTGATGAAATGAAACATCAATATTCATTTATAGTAAATTATAAAAGCAGGTTTTATGCTAAAATATGCACATTCATCTATGTATTTTCTGTAATCAAGTGTATGTTCAAACCTGCTGCCACACAGTAAAATGAAACCACAGGAAGTAGAGGAAAGGTCAATGTTAAAATAAAACTCTTAATTATTTTGTTCTTGTTAATTTATTACTTAAATCATTTTCACTTTCCACTAATTACTCATGTGTTAATTTAGTCAAAAAATGCAATAAATGTTCAATATTTCTGTTCTGTTTTTAATTACACTCAGCAAAAGTTACCACCACTGCACACATGCTGATATTTCACCTCAGAGAAAGAAAGAAAAAAAACTAACTCAGGTGTAAATTTAACAAGTTAAATTAAAACTTCACATGATTGAATCTTTATCAAAATCTGACAATAGCCTGAGATTGAGACATCAAAATGTATTAAACAGCAAAAACCTGATAAAAGGTGACAACTTTATAACGTGTGTGTGTGTCCAGTGTGTGTGTGACAAAATCAAGCCAGAGAGTGAGAAAGTGTGTGTGCATTCATGCAAGTGTGTGTGCACGCGCGTGTGTGTATGTGTGTGTGTGCTGACCATAAGTTGTTAGATCCATTATCTACTCACCTGACGGGCATTTCCAGCGTTCAGTCTGCTGCTGTTGATCTGATCCACTTTGTCTCTCTCTTCCTCCTCTTCCTCTTCTTCTCCTTCTTCTTCTTCTCCTCCTCCTCTCCGGAGCCCCTTGCTCTGCCCTGGCGGTGCCCTCCCACCACCAGCACCGGCACCAGCACCACCTCCACCGGCACCTCGAGCTTAAACACAGCAAACAAACACTGTGTGTGTGTGTGTGAGCCGAGGGGGCTGGGACAGGGGGCAGCGTCAATCCCCTCACTTTCACAAAAGCCGTGACCGTGCAGCCGGACACATCGTGGACTCCCGTTGTAAAAAGAGTGTGTGTGTGAAGGAGAGAGAGTGTGTGTTTGTGTGTGTGTGTGTGTGTGTGTGTGTGTGTGTGTGTGTGGAGCTAGCTGGTGTAGCTCTCCTTGGCTCTCAGACTCACTTCACCAACACTCTGCTCCGCTGCTTCTTGGAGATGGACTCGGATTAGGACACAGCCAGTGTGAGAATCTCTTCCTTGCTCTCTCTCTCTCTCTCTCTCTCTCTCCAGCCGGCATGCTCCCTCCCACCCTTCCTCTCTCCCCGCTCACTCATTCACTCTCCTCGCTGAGCTTCTTTCTTTTCATTTCCTCTTGGGAAAGCCGTGCACACCAGTTGTCTCTGCCTTCAGCTGCTCCCTCTCTCGCTCCCTCTCTCTCTCTCAGTCACTAGTAAATATAAAAGGCATGCTTGTACAGCCCCTCGCCTCAGTCTCTCTCTGGCTCTCCCTCCCTCACTCGCTGTGTCTCATGCTTTCGTTTACCCCCACCTCCCTGTGCCACCCCCCCCCTCACTTTCTTTCTCAGTGTCAAAGCTGCCTTTCAAATGCTGATTAGCAGCCGGAGTAAAAGAGAGAGAGAGAGAGAGAGAGACGGAGTGAGAAGGGATGACTGAAACAAGTGGGAGATTCCATCACATCCACACGTATTGTAAACTGTGACTCCTGTCCTGTGCAAACACACACACACACACTTGTTTTTGTCACTTAGGAGGACATCACATTGACTTATAATGTATTAATGATTTACCTTGTGTGTATCATATTTTCATCCAACAATTCATCCAAACTAAATGAATAAAACCCAGAATGCGTCATTGTCTTCTAAAAAGACACCTCAGCTTTACAACACGGTAAAATAATTCATCTGCTTGTTTTCTGATCTGTTCAAGGGTTTTTAATTCATTTGGATAATTACACTTCTCCCATCCAAATCAACCAACACAGCCACCACAATCGGTAAGGTTTGGTTAGAATTAGACACAACAGGTAGAAGGTTAAAAAAGGTTAAAGAAATATTGAAGTTATGGTAAATAAAAATAAAAATAAAACTGCCGTCATGTCATAGTCATACAATATATTGACCCATCCATCCATAATCTATAACAATGTCACATGACTTCCCTCCTGAGGCAGAAAACATCTAATACACAAGGCCAAGCAAGGTCTTTGTCAGGTAAACATAAAAGTCCCTTCAGGCATTTTAATGAATGGTAAAAGCTGTCATTTTCTCAAGAAGTCTTTTTTTGTTGTCTTCAAATGGAAGATGGGTGATGGTGTGAACAGATTTGTGTCCTCACAGTTTGAGTCAAACAAGTACAGTCTTCACATAATGAATACAAGTGAACAGCTGGACAACAACCGGGCTGAAACACACACACACTCAGACACACAGCACAATTTAAAAGTATTTGATCGATTGGTGAGTGACACTGAATGCACAAATGACTGTTGTTTGCTTACAAGGAAAGTCCTAAAATAATCTTAGTCATAATGCTGTATTCGAACAACTGCTGACTGCTGGGTCAGATTAGGTGATTACAAAGTCAAACATTTTTTGCTGTGAGTTGTCCAAGAGATAAGAGAGATTGCACATCATCGCTTCACAACATGCGTGATGTCATCAGGAGGTATAGGCACTAGGGGCCGACTCCATTTGGGCCACGGGGTGTCGTTTTTTTACAGAAGGCAAAACAAAATTTGAACATGCTGGCCTTTCTGTCTGAAAGTTGTGAGGTGTCCCAAATGTCGGTTGTCGTTCACTGTGACATACTATGTGGGATAAAACCATCAGTTTTCCTTCCTGGCCCCCTCAGGCTGTTATTGGGCTGATATTGTGCTGTCTGAACTCTGTGTCTACCAGCTGAGGTTTTAAGACGCATCCTGATCTTATTTATGTTTTATACAGTGTCTCACGTTTTTGTTGGTTTGTGCGTGAAACATTTAGGATTAGTCTGATATTAACGCATGAGCTGAGGTCTTTTTTAATCATATGATGCAAAATTTTGGAGAAAAATTTTGGGAGGTAAACATCTGATAGCGAGCTGTGTTTGTCTTTTAAAATGATCGAGTGAAGTGCCTCAAAAAATTGTATCCGAGTAAATGCACTTAGTTACATTCCTCCACTGTCTGTATGTGTGCACAATCTATAGGCAACATGTGCCCACAAGCACATACACAAACGCACATATGATCACTGATGCACACACACTTACAAACACATACACACACATGCCAGCGTATACGTGAACAAATAATCACTCAGAGACTCACTCAAGTACTCTCTCTCCCACCAATCTCCCTCCCTCCCCCCTCTCCTCTGTTCGTTCCCCTTGCCCTCAAACACTACTCAGAATATTGATACATCACCCCCTCCTCCTTTCTCTCTCTCTCTCTCTCTCTCTCTCTCTGTCTCTCTCTCTCTCTCTCTCTCTCCCTCCATCACTCACTTTCTCTACTGAATACTGATAGGCTGTCTACTCCGTGGTCTGAGTTTCAAATCTCTCCCTCCCTCTCGCTCCCTCCGTTGCTGCACCCACTACAAAAAAAAAAAGAAAAAACAACCCAGCAACATAAAGGAGGAAATAGCAGAAGTTAATGCACTGAGGTAGACATAAATTCACTTAAGTACCATTTCAGATTATGTCAAGCTAAAAATGGGCTTAACATTGTGGAAAAGGAGGGGAAAGGGGGTGACAGGAGGGGGGAGGAAAAGTGGCTGCTTTGGTTGGCTGTCTTGCCAGCGGAAACTGGCCGAGTGGCTCGCAGGACTGTAGTGAACGGGCGGCCGGCAACAAAAGGAAAAAGACGTGTGAAAAGTTCAGGCAAATGAAGACGCATTCAGTGTTTTTTGTCCCACTCCCACCCTCCCGCCTCATTGTTGGGCATGTCGGCTATGGCGCGGCCGAGGGGGAGAAGAAGGGAGTGAATGAGGTCGTCAAAGAGTCCCAGTGAGCCCCCTCCACTTCACACATACACACACACACACACACACACACACACACTCGCTCAACAGCTTGAAACAGCTGAGAACAGGAAAGAGCGACAATAAGAGAAACAACGCAGACAGAAAATGTCCTGCTTTTCTCACATGGATGGGAAGGTGGAAGGGCCTTTCAGGGTATTTGTGTGTTTAAGTGTGTGTAAGTGTAAGTGTGTGTCTGCGCGGGAGTGAGAGAGAGAGAGAGAGAGTTTGTGTGTGCCTAGTCTCTTTGGAGGAGGCTTTCTGTCTGCATTAGAAGTGCAGCGCGTCTGAGACACTGGGAGAGGGAGTGTGTGATTTTGTCCTCCAAGTCTTCCCCAGGCGTCCTTGAAGGAGACTGGCAGGGAATATCTGACTCTGTGTGTGTGTGTGTGTGTGTCAGTGTGTGTTTGAGCCCTCACAGGCTTAGTTTAGTACCGGAGGCTTGCCTCGCGGAGCAGTATTACAGGTGTTCCCTTCACAAATCAGGGTGCTTCTGGAAGTAACAAAAACTACAACCTCGGGCTGGAGAATTAACCCGGCCTGATGAATGAGAAATGTAATCGAAGCGTGTGGGTAAATAAGAGGAAAAAAATCCTTCGTCAGTGTGTGTGTGTGTTTCTGTGTGTGTCTGCACATGCATGTGGAATAGCGTGTGACGACTGTTGCAGTCGGTGAGACAGTCCCACCCATGTCTGGCCTTGTTTCTCCGCCTGTCTACACATGCTATCGGCTGTGGTCAGTTCGATGTAGTGACAGCAAAACTGCCTTTTTCAGAAAGGCGGTTCAAACAGGTCAGTGATAGAAGACACATCCAGATGCTTTACTTCAACACCACATGGAAAAATCCCAATTACAATAAGAGTCCTCCATTTATAAGCTCATTAAAAGCGCACAAGTAGCACCAGCAAAATGTACTTAACAGTAAAAGCACTCATTCTGCAGAAGAGCAATTTTCATATTGTTATCAATTAACTGTAGCTGGATGAGGTACAGCTAATTTCAACAACTTTGGGTGGCTAAATCTATATAGTGCATGCATCATTATTGATAAGATCATAACTTGTTTTGTGTGTAAAAGCTTCATCTGCAAAGTAACCAGAGGAGTGACAACTACAATATTTCTATTTGTACTATTCACTTCTGAAATACTGTGAAATAAAGTAGCATAAAATTGATGTACTGCAGTTTAATACAAGTACTCTAACTCCAAATTTTACTATTATGTACTTACTTTCAGTGCCTCTGAAGGTAGAAAAAGAATGAAACTGAGCTTCAAAGAAAGAAACAATAAAGTTTGTAAGAAACAGTAGTTCAACAAAAAAAACAATCTGAACTCTAAGTCCACTTCCTGACTAACTCCTGAGTAACACTGCTTCACATAGAGATACAGAGCAGACATTAATCTTAGCTTGTAATTAACATACTAAAGCTAATAATAAAGCTTTTCTTCCATCAGTCAGTGTTCACAGGTGACTAGTATTTACTCCAACAGAAAAAAAGACTGAGAACGTGAGGCTACACTTTGAGCTGAGGTCAGTAATTAAAGATTGATGAGATGTAGTATGTCTCCTCTGAACTACAACAGACTACTTTCTGCCTGCATAGCAAGTAAACACAATGAAAACTGAGACTCTTTACAGCTAAAATACAGCGTTTGTGCACTGAATGAAAATGAAGTTGCACTGCGGAAATACTTCCCAAAATAAACCAGACTAAATCAGACACAAACATATTCAAATTTGATGTTAGCATACAGCAACTGAATGTACAGACCACGCAAAGGAAAACATTTAACAAATAAATGATCATCCTCTTTTGGATAATAATGTTTCTTTGGACAACATTCAACACAGTCCATCTACCACATGCGACCAAAGTTGAGCTTTTTCTCCAATATTATTCTAACTCTTGAAAAATTAAGAGATGATTTGTCACTGATAGTCAGCTTGTAATTTGAGTATTTTCACAGAAGCACTTAAAGAGATTCACTAATTTTAGACATCATAATCAGATTAGTGGTCCTAGAAAGTACTTGTTAGATCAAACAGAATCTAACAAATTGTATTATGTGAAGTGGAGGATGAGTATTAGGATGTAAAAGTTAAATATAAAGTGCTGAAATGTGCTTAAATCTGAAGAAAAAGTAACCTTGATGCAAATCTGTTAAAACACAGTTTGTTTTAATAAACAGTTGATGGCGCTGACATGATGCATCGTCTCTGCAACACTGACATTAATTTGTTTTCATCCTTTTATATCAAGAAAATGAAACACAAAAAAATCCTGCAGCTGTCAGTTTTAAGACTATAAAAAAAATTTGAAGAGCAGAACACAACATTTTCTTCACCTTCCCTTCAGCAGTTCACATGGATGATAAGTATAAAAAGGGGTGTTTAAAGATAACTGCAATAGAGTAGATAATATTCTAAATCTATCAGACAATAATTCTTTGAGGGCATGTGGCCATTAAGGAGCCATTTCGCCTTTTGTTGAGTATGCTCCTCCATATTTCATTGAGATGCATATCTGCCTTTCACACTGTCTGCCTGCTCTGCTATTCTCTATTCAACAGTGACCCATTGCTCCCTGCCATACAATCCTTCACCTTTCTGGGCTTAAAAGTAATTACCACTTTAATTTGCTGTCCGCTTTTGTGCATGTCTGAGTGTATCTGTAGCTGACTGAAGTGCTTGGCGTGTGTGTGTCTGTGTGTGTGGGTACACGTATGCATACAGGAAGCAATGAAGTGCTTGTATGTACATAAATGTGAAATCTGAAACAATGAGTTGATGATTTATTAGATAGAAAATGAACTGATGATTCATTTTCATTTAATTTTCACATCTCAGATGTGAGGATTTCCTGCTTGTATTACTTAAGTGTTACTATAAATTAAATATCTTTTGGTTTTGGACTGCTGGCTGGACAAAATAACCAATGTGAGGTCTTGGGGTCTGGAAAAGGCATTTCTCATTTATTTTATCTCATTCTTTAGTTTGATAAGTTGGGCAAGAAATTGACAAAATTATCAGGAAAATGAAAATAAGCATTAGTTGCAGCACCAAAGATGAGTGTGTGAAGGATGTGTGTGTTTGACATTAGTGATCGTGTATGCGTACATTCATGTTAGCATCTGTGTAGAAATAAAAGGTGTGTATTTGTGCTCATTTGGTCACTCACCTACCAACATGAAAATGTACATTTATGTATGTGACAGTTTGTAATATAAACATGTTTTGTACATGCTTCTGAAATATTTGTGTGACTGTGCACGTATAAATGTGTACATGTGTGTACTTCAAAGTGCATGTGAGTTTTTTTAGTATGCATGTTTAGTGTGTGCGTTTATAGCCTCCCATTGGCCCAATTACTCCAGAACCAAACCCCCTCTGCTTCCCTGCTTCTCCCTAAAATCCCTCACCCCTCTCACCTCCCAGTCCCAGCGGTGGACCCCCCAAACACCCCAACCTTCCACCCCCCGGCCCGCAGCCCTGCACGGCCAGATTGTCCATCACAATACACCCGACCCCTCGCAGGACCTCCACCACCTCCACTGTACCTCCTGTTCCCCCTCGTCTCCAGAAGTCCCACTAAATCACTCCTAATTTTGCCCCCCTCCTCCACATCCCCCCCCTCCTCTCACCCCACAACCTCGCTCCTCCATTCTTCCCCCTCTGCCCTCCCCAGTCCCAGGTGAGCTGACGACACAAGGAGAGCAGAAACACTCTGCGAATATTAATGGTTTGATCTGAATATTAATAAACCATGCATCTTAATGATCTTTAAAAAAAAACAAAGAGCCACAGTTAAGCGCTATACTGCCAGGATACACACACACACACATACACACACGCACACACACGGAAAGGCCTATGCAAACACACACACACACACACTGAGCTGAACTATCTGTCCTGTGCTGTGCAGATTAGTTAAAACAGGGCCTTATCCTCCAACCTGCTGTTTAAATGCTGAGCATCACGTCCAAGACAAATGTGTTGTCTTTTTTTCCCTCTCAGTAAATGAAGACACCTCTCCTTTCCCACGTCCTTCTCCTCTATCTCCTCCTGTTGCTCTCTTCATTTTCTTTTTATCTCCTTCTACTCTTTTAGTTCAGGCAGACCCCCCACCCCCACCCC
>JBBMOC010000025.1:1690591-1746423 GCA_037975185.1 Centropyge bicolor | reverse complement strand
TGTGTGTGTGTGTGTGTGTGTGTGTGTGTGTGTGTGTGTGTGTGTGTGTGTGGTGGATGGCAGAGAGTTTCTGTTTCTTTGCGCCCATGTGCACGCCGGTTTGTGTGTTTGTGATCGCGCCTGTGTTTGTTTGTTGCGTGGTGTGTGTGTTTAGCGTGCGCAGGGAGAGAACTTCACCACTATCTAAATGGATCACACTTCAGAGTGTGCCGCCATTTCTCAGAAGCTGCCATCTCCGCGCAGACAGACAGACACACACACAGACAGGCAGGCAGGCAGGCAGGCAGACCGGTGGGTGGGGTGGGTGGGAGACGGGCTCAGCCGACTTGCTCCACTCAAGGTTATGTCCTGCCTGAAGTTGAGAACTGATGACTGTCGCCACAGCAGGAAAATGTGCCGGAGTCCAGGAGGAAAAATAACCGTCGTCTTTACTTGCAGGCGTTTCTCCGTGTGATGTGATGCGAATGTCTTAAATGATGGAAGTTAACAACCTGCCTGGGCGATAAAGCCAGGAGACATATATCGTCCCCCGAACAACTGCTTTGTGTCTCTCTTTTGGGCTGGGGGTCAGAGGTCGGCCGACTGCGACACAGACAGAGAAAGGTCGCCTGACTGACCCACGATTGGCCCCCTGACATGGCGACCCCCCACTGACACCGCAGTAGCCATGGCTACTGAGCTGCAGACAAACATGATGTCAGTGTAAGACTTGATGGGGGGAGGCGGGGGTGAGGCGGAGGAGAGAGGTCAAATAATAACTCATCTAAGATTCCCCCCGACACACACACATTCACACACAACTAATCTCCCATTAAAAATCATTATTTCCCGATGAGACGACGCCCGAATTTTTTTTTGCAGAACCAACACGCGTGGAGTGCAAATGATATAAAAGCGCCGGGGTCTCCATTATCAAAGTCTATGCTCGTGTCTATAGTCTCTAAACTTTCTGCACAGAGGAGAGTTAAAGAAGAAGAAAGGTAAAGAAGGGAGGGAAGACAAGAGAGGAGCAGCTTGTTGCATTAGCATTCCACCAGCAGAGAGGCTGTCTGTTTGCCTCTGGCAGCAGCCGAGAGAGGGGGACACTCTCTGCATCCTCACACAGCTCGTCTATCTCTCCCTCTGTCACTGTCTATCTCTCGCTCTGTCTGTCTCTGCCTGTCTCTCTCTCCCCGAGTCTGTCTGTTACATTTCTCCCTCCACTCTGCCACTGCCTGTCACTGTTTTTCTCCACTCTGGACAATTTTCCCTGCAGTCTTCCAGCATCTTCCTATCACTCAATCTCACACTGTCATCTTTTTGTTTATCTTCCTCTCCGCTAATTTCTATTTTGCCCCCTTTCTCTTCACCTTATTTTCATTCGAGACCTCATGTGCCCCCCGCCTCCCCACACACAGTCTCCCCTAGAAATCATCCTGTTCGCTACTGAGAATACCGAACCGCTCGAGCCGCGAGGGCTAGAAGTGAGTCGTGAAGCGACGCACTGTATCATGATGTTGGCAGGTATGTGTGTGCTCTTGGCATAACAGATTTATCTATCAATAATGGAAGACACACTGCAAATAAATACATATTGACATGCACAAACAAGCATTTTGTGCAAAAAAAAACACACTCCTGAGACATGTTTGCACAGACACTGTATCACAGTTCATTTGTGTTATAATCACCTCATTAGATCGTTCCATTAAAATGGTCAATATAATGCAGACAAATTGTGAGAGTTAATCTGAATTTGAATTTAAAAATATGATTCTGTGACAATGTCGCCGAGTCACACAGGTCGGTATAGCAGGATGCCCGTGCAAAGCAAACTCCCTCTTTGTTGCCATGATGATTTTAATAAACACAAGCCTTGACCACCGGGCGCATGCAGATACATAAAAAGCAATCCATTAAATAGTATCATGTTCATTTTCAATTATTCATTGAATGTATTAAAGGTCGCATTTTTGCATGAATTATTAAATGTAATTCCTTCAGTAAATGAATACAAGAAGGAAAAAGGAGGAGCGCAGCCGAAACCAGAACGTGAAATTTCATCTTCTTCTCTCAGACCGTAAAAAAAAAAAAAAGATGTTCATTTGCTGCCTTATCTTTATGAGACGATGACAGCAAATGGACAAATGCATTGTGGAGTTCATAATTAGCGGGACAGTGATTACTCTGTTTGGTTTCTGTGCTCGGAATTGGATTTGAAATGAGGTTTGAGGGCTGAACTTCCGCTTTTAGCTAAGGGTGTTTGAGAGTGTCCATATTAGGTAAACAGTCTAATAATTTTCATAAATAGGACAATACAGCAAGAGGGTGATTATAAGTATACAGACAAGACAACCGAGGAGTTCTTGGGCCTGAATTTAATCCGATGCATTATGTCACTGCTGTGGGTCTTAGTTATTCCTATTCATCTTGTACCATGTGTCAAGTGTTCCAGTCTGTTTCCTAGTGTTTAGTTCTGGTGTTTATCCTCCTTGTGTTTTTTAGATTTTTGCTTAGTTTTTGGACTTCTGATTCTTGCCTGCTCCCAGTTGGATTTGTTTGCCTTGCCTGCCTGACCTTCCCATAAGCTTTTGTACCTTTTTTTGTGAGAAATAAGTCATTGAACTGTACTAGTTCTGCCTTTGGCATCTGCATTTGGGTCCTATTCCCGGTGTTCCTGCTACCTTGCTTGCACCACTGCAACACATTATGTGTTTTACTTGCTGAAGATGAGACAAAAAGCCCTGAAACAAACACAAAGTGTAGCTGGTTATGGTACAGATGTAGCAGAGCATCACCAGGGATGATACCAGAAGAAGTGTCTGCTGAGGTCTGCAGGCTGTTATTGACTGCAATAGCTACATCAACTATTAATATGATCTTATCTCTATACTCATATTCAGCAACTATCATTCATCTGATATGAACGTAAACACTCAAATTAAAGTCGAAAGCAGCTTTAATCAGACAGTAATTGTTTCATTCAAAAAACAATTTGCTGAATTAAGTGAGTTTAACACAGCACCTTTGTTTAACAGATGTCAGAAGATGCTTTACATTATTAGGTAAAAATGACAGACACAGAGCTCAGACACCACATCAGAATGAAAATAAGAAAAAAATGAACCATCATACAGCAAACAACAAAAACGCATCACTGTCCCACTACACACAGACTGCACTGTTTGTGCAGGTGTGTGCACCCATTTGACTTGAATTTGAAGAGAGGAAAAGTGCTTTTTCGACTTGTCGAGATCCAGTCTGTCTTCTCTGCCATGAAAAGAAGTCAAACATTTAGAGAATTCAACTTTTGTCAGCATTTTTTCCACCTGCATGCGCGAAAGGTGGCTCCTTCCTGCACCGTTTACTATCTTTCTCTTCCTGAAAACAGTGAACATTGGCTTTGCTATCAACCACATACGGCAACAAAGTGAATGCAGCTTAAAACATATTCTGACATGAATGCAAAAAAAAAAAAAAATCCCCTTAATGAAAACATTCAATCACGACAGAACAAAATTACCATATCAGTACGATGAGTACTCGCCATAATACTCTGATGATTACTCTGCTTTATCAAATTTAATTAGATTATAAAGGCTTAGCTTCCAAATAGCTGTGGGTAAGTAAATCATGTGCCGTTCAGGATGCTGAGCTAAAGCCGAGCCAACTCTGTTCTGTAGCCACAGAGCCAAAATGCATTCAAACAAATTAATAGTCCATTAAATAAAAGCAAAACTCTGCCGGCTAATAGTGCCTTAAAAGCATATTAGCATTAGAACAGGATAGACACTCATTTGTCTGGTAGGAGTGTTTTAGCAGAGAGAAACTCAGGGATGAGTTAGCAGCCTCGTGGTTCTTTCTTTACATACATGTGACATCTGGTGGAGGTCTTTATCCCCATGGTGCTTTGAGTGATGCTTCGACCTAACCCTGACATGATCAATTCTAGCCTCCCCTTTTTTTTTCCTTTTTCTACATTGTCACCTAAACTCATCCTTCTCATTTAAAAGCTACTGTATCTCCCATGTCTCAATTAATCTCACTCTCTCCCTCTGTTTGCCCTTCCGCTTTTCCACTCCCCCGCATCCCCGCATCCATCTTGTTGCCCCCCCCCCCCCCCCCCCCTCCCCCCCCCCCCCCCCCCCCCCCCCCCCCCCCCCCCCNTCTTGTTGCCCCCCCCCCCCCTCTCCTTTCCCCCAGGCCCAGCCACCACTCTGGTATTCCCAAAGTCATCTGCAATCAGACATCTTCAATGGATTAATTACACTGTCCTCACACGGCTTGATTGAGCATCTAACATCCACACCCCACCTCCTCAGACCCCGATGCTCCCTCCTCACCTCCACCCACTTACAGGCCTCCGACGCTTTCTTCTCACCCACTTTTCATCTCTCTTTCATGTTTCCTCTCCTCCCTCCTTTCCTTCTGTTTCCTCTCATCTCCTCTAAACCTCTGCCTTCATCCCCAGAACCCTGGCCCGACCTCCTGTTCTCTCTAGAATGACCACGGCGGCCCGTCCCCCTGCTCCCTGGGCCGGGGAGCCTCGCTAATTGGACATCGATTGGCAGGATCCTCTCCATGATCTCTCCTGAATATTGGGATCACGCTAATTGAAGAATTAACTTAGGTGAGACTTGAACCCAGAAAAGGGGAAGACAGAGATGGGCAAAGACAGACAAAATGCTTCAGCTTAAAGGAATACAATAACACACACACAGGGGTGCATCCATGCGCTCGGGTACAAAATGGGGAGATGAAGTGCAAGGACTCAGAGCTCACTCAAAGATAAATAAGTATAGACATTTTGCCACATGGCAGGATTCACAAAATGTTGCACTGACCGTTATTATCTGATTTAGAGTAGCTTTAATCAGTGGAGCTCCCATTAATGTCCTTAGCAAAACATGAGAAACAAGCAGAGAGAAAATTAAACAAACTTCTCCAGAGGAAGAGTTTAACTACCAGCCTATCTTCACTTATGTTCAGTACATAAACACACACGGCCTCTTTCTCCCTCCTCCCTCAGACACACACATGCACATCAATCATGAATCCCAGACCATAACCCCAAAAGCAGAGAGCTGCTTTGAGTCATTCTAAAATCATGATGGATGACAACTTCCCAAAGCAATCCCTCTGCGTGCCAGCATCATTTAACTAAAGGCATCAGGCTGCTCCAGCCAATACCACTCCTCTGTTTTCCCCCGGCCTGAGAGCGCCGGACCCGCCGCTCAAACCCCTGACATGTTTCTGAAAAAAAAAATCCTCCTCAGCAGATATATGAAGGCTGCCACAGAAAGACTGAGCTTCACCCAAGTTTCTGATCATGAATCTGTATTGTTCCCCCTCCTCCCCGCCTTTCACGAGCGGTATAGATGACAAGAGACGAGATTGTGAGGAGGTTAAGCTGACCTCAGGCTCACGCTTTGGAGCTGGCTTACCCTGGAGTGTGAGATGACAAAACATTTAGCCCGATCTCACTTGCAGCTCACTGACAGGCTGAAACAAAAGAACAGCCTCGGAGGAATTTAAAATCATTGAATGAATGTCAATTAATTTCACAGGACGGAGTTGAATTGATTAGAATATAAAACAATCTTTCTTGAAAGCAAAAGGGAATTGATGTCCGAGGCCTTCAAACAACGAGAGTGGGAAGACAGAAAAACGACAAAATGAAAGAAAGACGGCTGATTGTGTGTGTGTGTGTGCTCAGGTGCATGTGTGAAAGTGTGTTTGTGTATGTGTGTGTGTGTGTGTATGTGAAAGGGTGTCTGTGCGAGTGAGCTCAGCAGTTGTGTTGCACGCTTGGCTGGCGGGGTGTGTGTAAAGTAATTAACATGATAGCCTCCCTCTCAGCCTGATAGCCTGTTCCCTGCAGCGAGGTCGTTCAACAGACACCAACAGACACCTGAGCTGCGTCTCAGACACAACCCTGGAACGCATCTCTAATGCAAACACACACACACACACACACACACACACGAGCATGTTCAACCCACATATGCCTGGTACCAACAAATACTGGGAACACACAGCTATCAGCAGAAATGACATGGTACATGTACACCTGTCAGCAGCATATTGCATGATAGCTGACAAACTGTTTATTCAACAACAAACTCACATTCATTAATTCACCTTGACATTCATGCAGACAAAATGCAAAATGTATATTTAAGAGGCAACGGTGAAACAAGACGTAGAGTTAACTGGAAAATCAGGGAGCTCATACCTCCACCAAGACTGCACAAAATGCTCTAAATATTTTATTTTCATAACAGAAAAGGTGAAGATATTTTAATGCACATCTAGATCTGAAGTAAATAAGATTCTGATTTATGTCTTTTTTTCAAAGCAACTATAATGTATTTTCTTATAATAAGAATGTAATAAAAGAAATATTTCACTGAGAAGTTGGTAGTGACCAAAAACAGAAGTAAAAGAGAGTGAATATTGGACTTGCTGTCAAGTTTGCAATGTCAACTTAAAAAATGATGATATGTCAATGTTGACAACTACTTTCGCCTGCTCTCAAGTGGCCAAAAAAAAATGTTATTGCAGGTTTAAATCATATTAATTTTTCGAGATTAAGTTAAAAAAACAAATGAATAACTTCTTTAAGCATCATCCAAATATATTATGTACCAAAACCTTCTACCAATGCCACTGAAACTAAATAACAAACAAAAATGAGGGGGCAACAGCAGGAGGTAATGAGACATCCCATATCAACACTGGTGGCTAACACAATGCTAACAATATCCTCCCCTTTTCTTCCAGTACAAGCTATTGTTTCCCTCGTCTTCATCCCTCGTAACCCCGGGACCTTGGCTCTGGTCCTCTAATCCTAAAACCGTGGCTGGGTGCAGACCCCCAAACACACCCTTCAGCCTCACACAGCCCTCATTTGCTAAAGGATTAGAGCGAGGGCACCAGGGTCAAAGTGAGGCCACCACCAGAGAGCCTAAAAAAGAAGAAATGCACACACACCAGGGAGCACAGAGCCACAAATACGCAGCTTTAAAGCACACACACACACAGTCTGAGGAGCATAACAGCATTATGTATTCACATACTGTAGGTGTTGTAGGCAGGACCCTCATCCCCAGACACGTACTGAAACAGAGACACAAATTTGCATGAGCATGTGCAGAACTAAATAAACTGACCTTAACTCTCGAAGTCAAAAAAACACTAATACATATTTGTGCGACTTTAAAAAACCAGGGTCAAATAACAACTTCAGAGGGAGGAAGGCCGTTGATAAATCATAGCAGCTTTAAGGGGGCATGAGGCACACCTCCGAAAGAAGTCTAAGCGAGAGAGAAAGACAAGGAGGGAGAGTCAGCAAGAGAAGAAAAGTGATTGTCAGGGAGAGAAGAAACATCACTCTGAAAACTTCTAAAGAAGGCCCTGCTCTGGGTTTTAAATGCTCTCCTCCCTCTATCACTCCCTCTCTCTTCCCACTTTCCTCTCATCCCTTTCATGAATTAAAAGCACGGCCGGTCTGTGGGGAGAAGCATAGTTAATTCCGATCAGATCTCCTCCTCCCCCCCTCTCCGCCTCCCCCCACCCTCCTCCTCTCCTCCCTGGGCGATGGTTGCCGTGCAGTCTGACAGACGGAGATGGGATCTGACAGTAAACAGGCGTGTGGATGCCCGGCGCGTGATTGACACGTAGGCAGGTCGGCGGGGGCCCGCCCCCCTCCTAATCCTGCCCTGTCAGCTCTAATTGGGGAGGTGGGGCTCTATGTCACCAAGGTGACTGATTGACAGGACCCCAGCTTTGCATAGATATGAGGGAAAGGTGGGGAGGTTCACGCATGGCATAACACTGTTAACACTGCTATACTGCTAATAGAGATGTGTGTGTGTGCGTGCATGCATCCGTGTGTGTGTGTGTGTGTGTTTGTGCATGTGTATCTGTGTGTGCTTGTGCACATTCACAGATGCCCAGATGCAAGTGAGCACACTCAAGAACATGACTGAGCAGACAAATAAACCCACAACAATAACCATGAACAAAATCGACATGCATACAGAATGTCTGAACGCAGAGCGCATCTACAAACACACACACACATACACACACACAGTCTCTTGACATGCTGTGATGAAGAGCAGAGGTTGTAAATGCTACAAGTGCTGAGGTACAGAACGCAGGGAGGAGCAATTCAGAGGTCTTCACCGTGTCGAGGCCAATGAACGACATGGCAAGGGTTAGACTCTTTGCTTTAACACTTCAGCCTGTGGACACGCCCACGTCTGTGCTAATGTGCTAAATGAAACAGTGTCTGTATATTTGTATGTATACGTGCTGGGGTGATGCCATTTGGACGATGTTGTATGTATCAGTGGTTCCATCCTGGGGGTCAGGACCCTCTAAAGGGTCACAATATGCTTAATAAGACTGAGGAGACAATTCATGCTGAGCAGCTATAACAGGCTGATTGTAGCAGGTTCACCACCTTACCTCAAGCATGCTAACATTTGCCATATAGCACCAAACACAGTACAACTGAGGCTGATGACAGACATTCATGGTGCCCAGAGGATGAATATTAAAGACTTTGGTGATCCCCTGACTTTTCCTCCAGCAACACCAAGAGGCTGACATGTTGTGGGAATGTAAGTTTTGCAGGTAAATAAACCGAATTACTGGATGGTGCTGGATGCCATATACCTACACTTCATCCTGAGGGGAACATGAATGTCTAAACCACATATAGCAGCAATTTAGCTGATAGATATTCATTTATTAGCTAAAACAAATCAAGTCTTATACAACAGCTCTGCAAAAAATCCTACTTTCATGATTTCATATTAATGTTTTAGAAAGGCATTGATGCGACCTTATGATCATTTCGGAGGCTGTAGTTTGCGTTGTTGTTGAAATTAATAGGCTTATACCGAGAGGAGATTTGAATATATTGTTCACCCCATGTGTTTTACAACTCATCATCTCACTGTCTATCATAGTTATGTCAAAGAGTTGAGGCAATAGTGTATTGAGTGTATTTCCACTACTCAAAATTTTGTTAATTTTTTTAAATTTTTTCTCTAATCTTTGCTTTTTTCCTGTGATATTCTGGACAGTTTTACGTCCTCGGGCCTTCAACAAATTATTAAAATGCAAAAATGTGAGGCGGAAAAGTCACTTTGTTTAAGCTGCTCACAGTCTCACAGACATGCACAAACTATGATGAAGGCTTGCGTGTTACCGCCGCCTGCTTCATTAGAAGAAACCAAAAAAGGTTTGTGAGCCGCTGCTACAAGAGGCCGATGTGCTCCAGAGCATCTGAATCCGTAGGACTAATTAAAAATTGTTAATTGTGATACAACATAGCTCATATCTTTGCGTGTGAATTTGTTTTAGTATTGCAGTAATGTATGTGAGTCGATGCGTGTGTGTGCATGTGCGTGCGTGTGTTTTGAGTGACAGCTGCCACTGACCTGTGCCAGTCAGAGTGCCATGCTGCGGGGCGGTGGGGTCGAACGCTACGGAGACGACCTTCGCCCTCATCTGCATCCTGCCTTCATTAGCAGAGCCAGGCAAGGAGAATAACAACCCAATAAATTAATAAAGAGAAAGAGGGAGAGAAGGAGGGGAGGGAGGGAGGGGGGAGCGGACAAGAGGAGAGCAGGCAGAGCAAGGGTAAAATAGGAGGAGAGAGGGAGGGAAGGAAAGAAACAGGCATGAGGAAAGGGCAGGGAAGGAGAGGTATGAGAGGAAAGAGCGACGCACTGAAGTATAGAGAGCTGGGGGTGAGGAGATGGAGGGGAAAGCTGCAAAAATAGAGTGTGTGTGTGAGGGCTGAGGGTGTGCGTTCAGCTCAGGTAGAAAAAAAAAGCTAATGAATGAGGATTACAGAGAGGCTGAAGAAGATGGGCAGAGAGAGTAAAAGCTACATAAGTACTGAATGCATCCACGGCAAGAAAATCCAAATGCAGATAAAATATGCATCCGCTGTATATGGTGATGATGCAGCAGCCGCAAGTCAACCGAATTTGTAAATTTACTCAAGAAGGACTGGAAACAGATTTTGCCAAAAATATCTCTGGGGCTGATTTAGAAATGTGGCTCTGAGCCCTGTTTAAACAGAGTATTGATACATTACCATCTGTACTGGCTCTTAAATGCCAGTATAGACAGAGATGCTCTAACTGGTCCACAGAGCAGCATTTTGACAGGGCCAAATGTTCCAGATCCCCCCTCAATTCATGATTGGGCTGAACTTTGCATGCCAACCACCCGGCAAATGTGTTAATAAAGCATGAGGTTTAATCATCTACTATTGTACTGGATACATAGCCTTGCTGGTCTTGTTCACAAGCAGACAGAGATCGAGGAAAATACCTCTCGAATACGTCCACACTTGCAGTAAAACACACAGCAGAGTCCAGGGGAAGCTTGCCGCGTAAATAAATTATGAACAAGTATGTTACGCAGGATAGACTGTTGGTTGGGAGCTTTCCCAGGAGGACTCCAGTAATGATGCTTTCTCATCTTCCAGCAGAGTTGTATAGCATGCACCACCTTCCATTACTCCATCTTCATCAGTGCTCACAATCCTCACACCAGGAGATCTCTGTTTTGGATTTCTCGGAGGGAAGCTGTTCTCAACAATGAACTGTATATTCCAAACTTATCGTCCACATAGCAGAACATGTGGTTCCTGAACATTTTTGCAATCCCACAGCCCTATCAGATGAGCTGATTTTAAAATGGATGTTTTAAAATGGAGCTAACCCTAGAATTTGCATTATTGTGACCTGGGTGTCGGTGGTGACATTCTTGGAAAAAGTGCTGTTGGAGGTTACTAATATTGCAAAACAAACATTTCCTACTGCTGCAGCTTCACGTTATATTATATATGAGCTTAGCATTTACCACTTGGTTTGTTAAAAATGGGTCGACAAAACAAGACAATGGTGATTTTTGGCATTTTTTCGACCAGTTTGAAACCATCCAGAGGGTGATGGAAGAAGAAGGAGCTGATAGATGAAGAGCTGCAACCTAAAGGCTGAACACCTCCAACTTCTCAGTGAGGTAACCAAGTCGACAAGTTTGTTTTGCACCACCAGAATTCTGGGACCCTTAACATTCAGTGATCGTAACTCCAAATTAAGAAGATTACAACTTTAATACTACTGGATAACTGAACTGTCAATGTTTAGGCCACTTTGGTCAAGTTGGCAAACCATCTGGAGGCCAGATGTTTCAACCACTTATCCAATACTTTTAGCTGACTTTTCAAACTAATAGGCTATATCTATTACTTTTTATTCTATTTAATCATTTATCCATTACTTTTAGCTCCATCACCTTTAGGTAGTGCTGGATGAATGGGTCAAATACAGTACTTTGACCCAGGAGACCAGCGTTTGTGTCCTGTGTGATACGAACTATGGACTTTTATTACTTTCATTATATATATTGTATCATTATTATTATTATTATTATTATTAACAATAATTTTAGACTTACCAGAAGCTGACTTATCATTTTCATTTTTTTCAGTATTATTTTCAGTTTTCAGTTACAGTTTGCTGAGGTTTAGGCACCAAAACTGCTTGGTTGGATTTAGGAAAAGGTGGTTTGTGTTAAAACAGAGCCTTTTACGTTTGTGCAGATGTAACCAGTATTAGCCAAAGCACCTTTAAACCATTTACCCATTACATTTAGCTGACAGTTCAGACCTCTCTGCTTGCTTGCTAACTAGTTTCCACATAGTCTTAATTGCAACACAGCAATTAATTGAGTTACTACCTTTCCAAGTAGACCCTGGCAGGAAGCCCCTCCTTGGGTACAAATACCCCTGGTCTGTAGAGGAAAACAATGGCAAAGAGATCTAGGCCAGTTTTCTGACTGCATCTTGTGTTAGAAAAAGACTGAACTGATAGCTCGGTTTGAAAGATTGAGAGATGTTCATCGAGCCGATCGCAGCCAACTGAATTTGGAGAGGCAACAACGCCAGCACAGTCGGGAACAACGTGCAGCCTGCTATAACAACCTAATAACGCACACATCACACCAGCAAAACCCATCTGTTGAAAAGACACAGGTAATGTAATGTGCCTGACCCTATTTTCTCTCTCTCTCTAACTGAGAAGTGCCGGCTGGTTCAGGGTCGAGGAGTGTGAGTGCCGGGGAGCGAGGCCTGCTGTGCTGGGGAGGAAATTCTCAGGGCGATCGATGCGGAGGATTAGGGCCGGCTTTGGGGCTCAGAGGCCTGGATCTGAGCAGTATTCTCAGTGGGGCCCCTGGGAGAGCTGGAGAGGAAAGCTGGAGGAGAGAGAAGAGGAGGGCCAGGGGAGAGAGGAGAGAAGGCTAACCTGGAACTGTCAGGAGGCTGAAAGAGGGCTGGCCAGGCTGGGAATAGAAGAGCAGTCATGGTCCCACTTGACATTATGAACGGAGCTGAAACTCTGCCACCCACTCAGATAAACACACACTGGCCAGTCTTGATTGGATAAGCTGCAGAGCAAAGAGGAGGGAAGAGGAGATTTAATGTAACAAGACGGCGAAAACAGATAAACACAGATGAAGTCGGTTATTTTGTCTCCTTACACTCCATCTTTTAATTTTCTTCAGGCCAATTCGGTAGTTGTCTTCTAACTTGATGAGTGCAGCACACAACAAAAGGCTCCCTCCGTCTGTGTGTCTGCCTCTGATGCTCATGATTGGTCAGCCCATTCGCCAGCTCGCCGCTCTCCCCCGGGTACAGACGGTTGGATCCATGATTCATTTTGCAATGAGGAGGAAAAAAAAAAGGAGAGAGCGCATGTGAGAGAAGAAACAGCCAAGACCACTGGGAAATTATACGGTGGAGCGGCGTGGTGGATCTGGAATTAAACGGCATAATTAATCAAGCAAAAAAACAAGCACGTTCCTCATACATTTATTATTTGCATGTTTTCCACTTCAGGAGATGTAATCAGCAGATATACGTTGGGGCCCCTGATCCGTGTCACAGGGACCTGGAGGCCGAGAGCCCATTTCGACCACTGACCCTAAAAGCGTAAAGTGGGATCAGTTCTGCTCAACGCTTTATTTTTTTTTTCTCACTGACTATCATCTCCACACAATGCCCTCTGCCTCCAAAGTAATCTCCACAACAAGCAGAACAAGTCCCACAGAATCATGATGTTGTCTCCCTGTTCTTTAAATTAGGGTGTCTGCAAAAATTGGGTTCACAACTGCGGGCTCTCTGCGGAGTTGTTCTGCATTATGCAGTGTGTGCACTTGACCCCGCTGAGGAAAAAGTAGCCACTTTTAGAAAAGATAGCATGGAAATATCACAGCAGTGTGATCACATAATAGTGAGGGGGTCGACAAAACCATACAGACGCCTCACAAACAAAACTATGAAGGGAGGAAATCGCCATTGAAAGCACAGAGGTCACATTAGGCCGCATGCCAATTAGCAGCACTTGCTCGACCCTGCACACGACTATATGTCCATCATAGTTTATCCTTATCGCAGCTGTCCCTCTTTTTTCTGATCCTGTATTATATTTTAATGATTGTGAGATTGGTTCACTCTGAATACGTTTGCAAATTCTTTTAATAATGCACCTGCAAGTTGGGCTCACATGATTTGAAGTTAGCTGTTTCAGGTTGCTTTTAAAGCTCATTTATCAAAGTACTGGTTGCCAGGTCTGTTTTGTTTCTTGTTCTATAGCTGACAAATGCTGCTGATTGATATGCAGCCTATTATGACTGTTTTTAATGATGACTTACTCACCTAAAAGTCCTTTTTCTCATATGGCGTTTGCTTGATTTTGCCCTTGTGGAAATCTTTGCTGTGACATTTTGGCTTGTGACCCCACCAGCAGCCTTGAATTTGGTTCCTCTCTGATTGATTCCTTTTAGTCATGTTTGAACTCCTGAAGATGATGAACGAAAAAAGCAAAGATTTGAGAAAAGTCAGCAAAAATAATACACATTTTCTTTTCCTACCTCGTCAATCATCTTGTGATGCCTCCAATTTATCTTGTGACACCTCAGGGTGACCTTAAGGAGCATTTTTATATGCATGCATTTAAAGCAAACCCTGCATACAGTACAGCATATTACCTATACTTTAATTTATAATAGGCTATTTTTACATGTTTCTTCTACTCATCTCAATGATGATAATCAATGATGGTCTCGTTTTATTTCATTTCATAATCATCATCTTAATCTTAGTAATAAAATAGACAATAAGAGTATAACAGGTTGTTATTGTAGGAACACTGATGTGATTTTTCCCCCCTCATGACACAAAGCCCTACCTCCATCTTTTCTCCTCCACCACATGTATCCCGCCCTCTCATTGTGCCCATTACGCACAGATACATCGCTAAAACACTTTGAAACCTATCACTCTGCAGCTGGTCAATACTGCTTGTTCCTGGAGCGCCGTCATCAATCCGAGGTATCAATATGGAAATACCACTGTGACCCAGACATTAATCAATGGGGAGGGAAGGAGGGGGGAGGGGTTGCAGGGGCACCTAAAATCATCAATGAGACGGATCGGCTCGGACAGTGTGTATTGATAAGAGCATTTCCACCTGTAGCGGCCGGAGCGCGCAGACAGGCCGCATCTGAATTCAATACAGCTGCGCGCTCCGAGCCCACAAAGACACGGCTGAGCGGAGATACGTGCCTCGACTCATCATAAGAGCAGACTCCTTCTCTCCATATATGTCCTCCCTCCCTCCCTCCTCCTCTGTCTACCTCTCAACTTTTTTTTAGTCTAATACGGAGCAAAAATTAATTTCTTTGTCATTCCTCCTCCTCTTCATCCCCTCCTCCTCCTCCTCCTCCTTTTCATCCTCTCCTCCTTCTTTCCTTCACCTTCATCCTCCTCCTCCTCTTCTTCATTCCTCCTCTTCTTCATCTCTCCTCCTCCTCCTCTGTCTACCTCTCAACTTTTTTTTAGATCTAACACAGAGCAACAATGACTTCAAATTAACTTCTTTGTCATTCCTCCTCCTCCTCCTCCTCCTCTTCCTCCCTCCTCACCATCTCTGGAGTTTAGTCGGACCCATTTTTTTTCCTCCCCCAACTTCAAACTGTGAGAGGAGGGAAAGTGGAGCATGAACATCAATGAGAAGGAGTCCTCTGATGCTGATCTCATGCATTCATCTCACTGTGAGCGCAGGATTAAAACGTCGTCTCGCACTTGACATCCAAACCTTGACCCGATCAGTTGGGTCCATGCTTGCGTTTGCCTCCTTTTACCCGGATACAGCAGCGAGCCGTGCGTCATGGGTAGTGTGGGACAAGTCGGCCTCCTAGTGGCAGCTTCCTGCATGTGCAAGCAAAAGCTGCAAAGTACCCAATTGTTATTTATGGAGCTTTATTAACTTGTTTCACTGTGCAGATTGTGCAGATTCCCCTCATGTTTGTCACTGGCTGCTTCATCCCTACACTCGCCCATCAAGCCATGTTGACGCTCTCCATATTTGACTTCCAATCAGATCGCGCACCGCTCTCTCCCTCATGACACCTCTTAAAGGTTAGAGTTCAAGGGTCGTACGTCCTGTGTGCACACAGGCCTGCCCTTTTCATTCCCAATCAGCCGCTCGCTCTCTCGTTGTTGTTTTTTTCTTCCTGTGCCAGAGTGGAGAGATGCACCACAAAGGTCATGGACATGGATTTCCTTTTGGTTTGACTCAATGAAAAGGTCAGATGAGGGCACCACGAAATGGCAGTGAGGCCTTCACATCGCCCTCACAGGGACCAGAGTCCTCACATCACCCTGAAATGGCACAGGATGAGCCCTTCTGGGACGGCGCACACCAGATCCAGGAGGGTCCCTCGGGGGCCTCGTGACCTCATGTGGGGCCCCCGTGGCTTTAGTGTCCCTTCAACAGTGTGCAGAGAACAGAGCGACAGTCTGGGATGCAACAATGATCACGTTGTGTGGGACAAAACTTTTTAGTCAGGAAGAATTTAATGTGCACGTGTCATCCTATGACTGTAAATATTTCATGCAAAAGGATTATGAGAATTGGTCTTTACCCACATGTCTTGTACAGTATGTGTTAAAGATTAAGTGTGAGTAAAAATAGATCAGGGTTGCTGAGCATTTTGCTCTTCCACCTAGAAACTGTGTCTAGGGCAGCTGTATCTTGGCTGGTGGAGCAGATTGGCCATTAATCGTCAGGTTTGTAAGGATCCCACTTCTTCCCATCCACATGTCAAAGTGTCCTTGAGCAAGACATAAAGCCCCAGACTTTAGAAAATCATCTGCAAAATTTATGTATCTTACTACGTGACTCAGCCGGGAGTTCAGGTGAATATGCAACGAAAAAACTTTGCAGCTAATTGGTGTGCAAACTCAAAATCCACCCAAGAAAAATTTCTGTGATATTTCAACTTTATATAAACACTAATATCTTTACTGCTTTTCAGTCATTTTCAATATTAAATCTCTTACCTTTTAAGTTTGTTGTGTAGACCAGTGACTCCAAAACCTGTGGGTTGAGATTACTTAAAATGATTAACAGGAAAAGAATGAAAAAACATGTTCAAGCTATTCAACTTTTTTATTTCATCTGAATGTCCTCTAATCTTATTTTTCTTTCTATTTCTGCACATTTTTCAGATTTTAAAATTTGCATTGCAACAGAGATCAGCTTTTATAAGGGGCTGATAAACAGAAATTTAAAATAACAAACAAAAAATTTAACTCTCGGTTCACTTACAAGCTTTTTACAGAGCTTTGTTGTGGTCAATTTAAAGTTAGAAGTTGATTGAGAATTCATTTCACAAACTGCAAACTGTGTCTTCAAACTTTATCAGGATTCCCTCCCGTGTGTCACTATTACTTATGTGTAACAAAGAGACAAGAAGCAGACATTTTACAAGATTTGATTTATTAACTATGATACAGATCACATAAGGCCTTGCTGTATACACCATTCCCATTGAGACAAATTACCATACTCAGCAAATAATGACAGTTTTTTTTGTTTGATGTTATCTTTTCACTTTACAGTACTTCATTTTTTTTATTATTTTCTTTCCCCCCCATTATTTCTTAATATTTTTTTTTTATCATCTCTTAAATAGTGAGAGTGGTGGAGCCCTCTTCCTTGGTTGGGAAGAATCATGCACTATACTGGGCTGCTCTCTCAATCGTTCACAAAGAAATTGTTAAAAAACGCTTTGTATTTTTTAATTATTAAAATAAAACATAAAAAGAAACTTTTTTTCTATCACCACTGACTAAAGGGCAAAAGTGTTAGACCCCCCTAACATACCAATAAACAACCATTTGAATATAGTTTTGCTTGTTTCTCATTTTAACTTAACAGACATCTGTCACCATTGTTGCAAAAAAAAAGGAAAAAAAAAAAGAAAAGCAATGCAGCCACATATTATCGCTGAACCAAAGTCACATTTTTAATTCAATTGTTCTTCTACAACTGTCACTTTGCTTCCCATCTCTCCCTCGACCCTTTTTTCCACAGTCTTTGGCTGCCTCACAGTCAGTTCAGTATTAACACATTGATATACACAGGGAACGCCACTGGCTGGCGTTCACACACAAGTACCAGTGGTCACCCCTCCTTCCTCCCTCCGTCTCCCAAATAATGATCCCATTCACCCATTCGCTGTCTGTCTTCACCCCCTCTCCCTCTCCCCGATCTCTCTCACACTTTCTCTGAGGATCAGTGTGTGTAATCTGGACGAGCTAACAGGGTTACACAGCGGGGTAATGACCGCAAGGAGAACTGCATTCCTCTCCTTCACGTTTGTTTGGATCAAGCTGGTGTCTGGCCATCTACCAAGCACAGCTTGCTAGCATGTTAGCTCAAACCCATCCACCCAAACACACACACACATACACCCACACACAAGGTAAATAGGTAGTGTAGATTGATAAAAGCTCCTTTAAGATTTCAGTGATTGGTTAAAAGTTTTTTTTTTCCCACCTTTTGGACAGAGGACAGAGTAGGGAGATGCGCAGAGCTATTCAGTGTCAAACAGAATAAGTGACCTTGGTGAGCATCTGCTTAACATTAACACGCATAAGTTTACATGCGCACACTCTTTCTCGAGCTCACGCAAACACAGAGACACATATGCGTGCACAGACTCACACACACACTTCAAAAAGCGGCTTAGATCGGGGCTCAGCGATTCTCCTCGAGCCCCATCTCGGTGGTTTCTTCGGTAACAGCAGGCTGGGCCGAGGAATTCTGTGATGCTCCTCTCCAGTCATGCAGACGGATGAATGGGCTGTCTGTTCTGTCTGCTGTCTCTCCCAGACCCAACTGTTCCTCTTGGACAGGGAATGACTAGGGGATGTGGTGGCATAACAGCGGCAGCGGGGGGAGTCTGGTGTAGTGGTTACACTCTTGCAAATCATATTTTGAGTCCACCCAGAGCAGGTTTGATTCTCCTTTGCAGAGGCATGACGCCGTGTCCTCAGAGGACAGTGTGCCGAGGCCCGGAGCAGTGGTTAACAATTATTTCCGATGCTAAAAAGCCTCCCACCTGTCAAAGCCTGAGCCTCGCTTCCAGCTCTAATTTTCTGGCCTGTAATGCTACATTGTGCCTCAATCTCCTAAATCTCCATATCCATCCACTCAAATATGATGTCTAGGAAGTGGCATAGGCTCCTTTTACAAAAGGGCTGAGTGCTTTGGTGAAGTGGAAACTAACAACAAAAGACAGAGAAGCAATTTCATTCACTGCATGTCTACTCAACTGCGATGTGGCCACATGCTTTGTGGCCACAGAGTCTGGATCTATATAATCTCAATTGATTTGTACCAGATTTAAAACTGCTGTTGTTCTTTTATCTATGCTCCTACACTTCTTGAGCTCTAAACTTTTTTTTACCTGACACACAATGTTGTAAAATCTCAACAATTGCACCTATAAGAGAATCTGACGCTACAAAAACCACAGTAGGAAAATGGTGCTACGCCCATGCAGTAGTGGTGAGGTTATGGCTGCAATACCCATTTCTCCCCCTAGATGTCAGTGGTGTGCTCCCAGAAAGTGAGAGTAGGGTGGACTGACAATAAAGTGAAAGGTGGCTGTCATGTCATGGCAGCTCCAATTTAAAAATGTGCCTTCAAAGTGCTCAGAAAAGTGCTTTTTGAACAAGGTCCTTACTGTGAAAACTGCAGCACCGACTCGCTCGTAAAACCACCGCAGCATGAAAGAAGCAACATGACAGGTGAAGGTCCAACCCTGGAATTATTCCCACTACTTGCCTAATACAGGGAAATTCAGGTAACACAAAAAGGCATGGATACATGTGCACACAGACAGTCACACAGACGCTTACACACAAGGCCACTCAAGGAGTGATCGGCCCAGGTTTCTCTGTGGTTTCCAGGATTTTGTCATATGAAAAAAACAGAAAGAAAAACACATCAGGACAGTGTGAAGGTGAATGTAGAATCGAGATTCAGTCCAATTAAAATATCGACTTTTTACGCTGTTTTCTTCATGTGTTTACAAAGACGGGGCATGAGGTTGAAGTTCAAACAGAGAGAGAGAGAGAGAGAGAGAGAGAGAGTAAACCATAGGAGTAAACAAACAGGAGACTGGGAGGAGCCTTCCCAGAATGCCATGGGTGTGAGAGTCCCCATAATCCTTTGCTCCAATTTGCTGCCTAGCAGATCCGGTCAGTTGAGATTTTTTTTTCCCTGTGCTTGGCATACTGCCTCGACTGAAAGTGAATTTGTCTGCGTTGGTGTGTGTGCGAGGGGTTGATAGATAGGAATGTGTGAGTCGCGGAGGACAGAACATCCTGTTGGGTGAGTGGTAGCACGTGTTTCTCGTCTGTACAGGGGTGAAATAAACAAACGTGTGTTCAGGACTTGCTGTCTGCTCCAGTTATGGCCTCCAGGTAGGTACAGCAGGTGGGTCGCTTTGCAAAAAACATGTGCGCTGGCCACCAAAATTCCCAGCACAGTAAGAGGCTAAGGGATTGAGGAGGATGGTTGTCAGAGGCACACTGGCCACTGGGCGTTTGTGTTAAGTGTGTGTCTGTGTGTGTGTGGTGAATCAAAGCCAAGTTCAAGCCGAGTTCACATACCCCCCTGCACTTTACTTCTGAGTCCCTCCCTGAGTCCCTTTAACAGTTACTGGTAACGTCTTGCTCTTCATTAGTGTGTCTGTGTGTTTGTTTCTCTATAAGGCAAGGAGGGCACGTCTAGATGAAGTGAGACTGAGAGGCAAAAGGATAAAGTGGCGAGGAGGGAGAAAGATCATACTGCCAGTTCAGAGGCTCTTCAGCGTTCCCCTTTTCTGCCTTGTGTGTGTGTCCATTTTTCTACAAGCAACAGAGGCTCAAATGCCCCTTTCTTCACCCAAACATGTTTCTCCATGTACATACTGCATCTCACTCAATCTCTCCCAACTTCTCTTCCTACCTCCTGTTCTCAATTTATCTTCTTCAATTCCTTCCCAAACTTCAAAATCTCTTATTCTGAACCCTTAAATCTCTCTGAATCTTGTTATCCGTCTTCTTGGTTTTTTTTCATCCTCTTTCCCTTGATCCCTGGTTCACAGCGTGTGTTGTTCCGTAGGGGGGTGGTGGGGGTGCAGGGAGGGTGGCAGCAGGGCTGGGATCGGGGACTGGGGAGTGGGAGGCGGGGAGTGGGGTGGAGACTGATGTTGATGGAGGTGGTGGTGGTGGTGGTGATGGTGGTGATGGTGGATAGGAGGGCCGTAGTGTGGGATGACGGGAGGGGTTGCGGGGAGGACATAGGGAGTCGGGGACGGAGTCGGCGAGGACGAGTAGCCTCCGGCCATGCAGGAGTAGGCCGAGGTTCCTCCCCCTGAGGAGAGCGTGGAGGTGGGGGAGCCGGAGAGGCCGTCGTCCAGTAGCTGATTGTAGAAGAAGTAGGAGCACTGGTGGATGAAGCCCTCGATGATTGTCTGGTAGGTGCGGGTCGCAGTCAGGGCGTCCATGGTGGTGAAGTCTGGTCTCATCAGTGTGGGCCAGAAACAGATGGACAGGTTCTCACTGGTCATCAGGTTCAGCTTGCTGTTCTGGCTCACCCTGGGTACAAAGAAACAAACAGCGCTTCAAATCATCTGCTGCTGATCAAAAAACTATGGGGTCTTTTAAATCTCTTGATCACATAATCTGGTGCTTTAATATAAAGCTTTTGCTCCTAATATAGAATAAAATAAGCATTCAAGACAGCAGGGTTCTTTTTTCTAAAATGGTCAGATTTAGGAATTGACTCAAGCATAAACCATTTACTGTAGAACTGCAACTAATGATTATTTTCATTATTGATTAATGTGCCGATAAATTTCCCAGAGCCGCAGGTGGTGTCATCAAATGTGTTGTTTTTGTCCTCTGCACTTCTTTACATGAAGCAACATGTATTTGTGAGCCATCATGAAAGGTTATGGCTGTAGTGCGGACGTGAGTTGTGGACAGTTCAGAGAGTGAGTTATCTTTCTTAGACCGTTTCATCTGAAGGAGGTACAAATATCTTTTATGTGACTGAAAAAAGTAAGCATAGAAATAAGCATAATGTTGTGTGACAGTTCACTTATTCCTTTAATCTTCTTGTGGCCCCTTCAGATTTATCTTGGGACCTACTAATCTATACTACAATCTGAATAGAGATGTCAAAGTCAAAGGCATTTTTGGAGCACAGTGATCAATTAGTCATACCTAAACTGGCAGAATACATAAATAAATTGCAGTATTCATTACTTTCCACATACAAATGGAGATTAAAGAACCACTGTGCAAACACAGGCCATGACTCAACCTAAGTAAAACCTCTATTCTGTCAGTCTGCTGGTTTCAGTGATGTCACCACTAGGTCACTTGACTGGGTGACCGGCGGTGTAGTCAGCACTGCTGTCAGAGGCCGTCTCCGACCCAGTCACTCACTCACTTGTTCAAGTGGCTGATGACATATTTGAAGACCTCGTAATTCTCCTTGGGGAAGCGGCGCAGAATGTCCTTCATCGTCTGGAAGCGCTGCTCTCTATCGTTGATCTCTGAATGGTGGCAGAGAGAGAGAGAGAGACGGGGGGTTAGAGGAGGGAGGGATGAGGCTGAAAGAAAAGATTAGGGGAATCTGAGGAAAAGATGTCAGGGGAGTGAGAGTACAGAAAGATGAGGAGGGATGGGGTTACAATGGAGAAGGGGAGAAGCTTGAAGAGCATAGTGAAAGCAATTGGATTCAGCTCTCAAAAAATCCGAGCAGGACTCAGTGATTTCATCCTACAAGCGAACAAGTTTCACACATCACAGGGACGAAAAGACACACACACATACATATGATAGGGCTTTGGGGGGAAAAAAAGACCACACACATTCCAGAGGACAAACATACTGCACATACACCCGTTACAGCAACATTACAGCAACTCACACACAAGCACACGCGCACACACACACATACACACATGCACTGGGTGTGTTGAGCCTGATGGCAGCGAGGAATGAGTCAGAAAAGCTGACGTCACCAGCTAACACAGTCCATCCTGTGTGAATGCGAGCGAGGCGAGAGAGCAGCAGATGTTCTCCTCCACATCACAAACGCGATTTACAATCAGAGAATTTGAGTTCGTATCAATGAGGTCAGTGCGGATCGAAAACAGATTCGAGGCGTACTGACTTCACACGTCCCCACTTCCTCCTGCTGCGCATCCATCATCAGCAATCAAACTTAACTAACTTCCCTCAGCTTGTTTACAGCAACATCACCAATCGCAATATCCACTAACATCCACCCACCTGGCTTTCTCTACACCCTTCTTTTTCTACGTCTCTCAAATACTGAGCACAACTTGCTATTTTCAACCATCTCTAACTCCAACTCACTTTTCTTTTTCACCCTCTCCTCTTTTTCCTCTATTGTGGCACAGACTGCAGGAGCTTTATCGGGTCTCTGTCACGGCTGAAGGGTCTCGCCGGGGCCGTTAAAAACACACACACACACACTCACACATGCAGAGGCCGGTGAGTGACAGCAGCCTTGCGACCCGGGGGTAAATCTCTCTGGCGCGATGCAAGACTAAGCTACGCCTTAAATCTCCATTCTGACAGATTACAGGACACAAAGAGAAAAAGAGGCGTCGGAGAGCATAGGAGCACCCTCGTTTATCTAACATATGACTGTTTTCTCATGACTTCATCCAGACCCTGTTATCCATAGCGCTCCCGCATCCCTCCATCATGTGCAATCATCCCCACATCCTCCCTCCCGAAGCCTTAAATATTCTCTCCTCCATCCCTTTTCCTCCGCTCCCCGGCCCCTCGCCGCGTGGCAAATCCAATTCTCCCCATGGATGGATTTGGATTGCATGAGTTTTGCTTGTTAGGTTAAAGAAAAGTTACAATGAAGGGAAGTGGATTTAAGGCAAAATCCAATACACCTCGGATCTTTGCGAAGAACCCTCCCCTCATCCGCTTGCACCATGTCCCCTCACACCAGAGCCCCAGGACTTACTGAAGGCCTCCACCAACTCTCCCTGCATGCTGTAGGGCACCAGAGGCTCAGGCAGCTCAGAGAAGAAGGCCTTCATGGCTCCAGCTACTGTGTTGATGGTGAAGTCTTTCTCCACCAGGTCCAGGTTGTGGTCTGGGGAAAAAAGATTGGAAAGGACAGAAGATGTTTTAGATATTTTAAAAAAAAATGCATCACATACTGTATATGCATTACATTTTACATGCATACTGCAAATCAGAGATGTGGGCAAAATAAACACCTCTGAAAGCAAAGCCCTGTAAAATAATTAAATGGAGGTTCTTTGATAATGTTGGCTCTGCCGGATGGGTCTATAAAATCATTTTTAAATTGAGACAATATAGATTTGTCAACCATCCAAAATTTTGCTCTACAGTTATTTCCAGGGTTACTAAAGGTTTGACCATATACCACACATAGCTGATTTATTGTTATTATTATTAACAGCCTGTCATACAACTGAACAAAAACCACACATATTCCACAAGACAGCATGATGTCTTGACAAATCAATGAACAGGAGTGTTTTAGGGAATAACTTTTTTCAGTTTTCCATCAATGTGACAAAGTGTTTTGATTTGAAAGGTATTAAATTTTCATTGTTAAAACCAGACATTCCCTTCAGGTTATCGATTTTCGAGAAAATGTATTAAATCACATAGAGATATTAGAATGTACTGTAGAATGTATAAACTACTGTTTATTGTTTATTACAGGGTTTTATCCATATCGCCCACATATAACCCAAGCAGGTCTGTCCTAGACTTCTAAGTTCATCACTTAATCAATGCAAATACATAGCTAATAAAAATATTTGGTGATGTACTGTAGGATCATTTTGCTTAATAAACGTACTTAAATAAAAGCAGGATGAACCAATTATAAACTAGATTTGAGCAGAGAGGCACCGCTCAGACAGCAAAAACCACTAGAGTGGTGCTCTAGAGAGAGCATGCGTGTGTGAGTAGGAGACTTAATTAAAAAAAAAGCAATTTTCTGATAACTTTTTATTTTACAAAGGTAGTAGGTGTAGAAGGAAGAGAAGCAAGAAAAAGTAATACAGATAGGGAGTGGGGCTTGTTGAACAGTCTGAGGAGAGCTCCCATTTTGAGAGTTTGCAACGCATGCTGCCTCTGATGCTGCTTTCTCCTGTAATGAGTTATCTGAATCTTCGGGGAGCTGATGAAGTGCCATCTTCAGTGTGGTTATGAGACACCTTCGCTGTAGTTTCGCCTGTAATTGTCTTGTCCCACCGGCCTGAGGCTCAGAATGATTCAACGCTGGGCTTCAACTCTGATTACCTGAGTTGGATTTTAACCCCAACCAGGCGTGGACGCCCGCGCACACACATGCGTACACGTGGCATCTTGCTCTGCTATCTATCTCGGCAGCGACATGCTTCATTAACCAAACCAATCTGGAGGTAATTAACTGCCCACACCAGATAGACACACGCATGGAGACACACATTGAGAGTGCTTGTACTGTACACGCACACGTACGCAGGAGCAGGTAGAAGATTGAGGAGGCAGCGCTACAGTCTAAAAGGAAGCCAAGGCCAATTCTCGTGGTAGAATTAATGCTCCCTGGTTAATTAAGGGGATCCAGGCTTGTTATAGATAGAGGCAGACATGCACACACACACATCTTCATGGCCTTTTCTTCACACTAAATAGGTATACAGTTGAAGCAAGAATGAGCAAGTGTACTTGTGCGCGTTTGAGTACTGCAAGCAGAGAAAGGAACACACCTTGGTCAAACTGCCGCTGCATGCTCTCCATCTCCGCCTTGTTCCCGCTGACCCTGTAGATGCCCTCTGTGCTTATACCTAGAGGAGGGAAAGAGGAACGTTATTAGCTCAGTGTTCTTTTCATGTTTCATTTGCAACACGTGTTTACAGTAGCTGGTCAATCACCTCCAAGCACCCTTTGACATATCACCACGCAGGGTACATTCTGAAGGGCTGAAAAAGTGGAGCTATCGCAGGCGGCTCTAATGGCCTCTCCCCATGTCCCGTTCCTTCTAAACACACTATTAGCACTATTTATTAAAGCCATAAAGCACTCCTGCAGGCCTGCTAAGAGCCCACTGGTGCACTGTGACAGGCTGAGGCTGCCTTAGTGCCACACACTTCAAAACGACTTGAGGAACCGCAGATGCCACATGCTTTTCCTCTCACACCCGACGTCATACTTAAGAGCATATTTACTGAGGATTTGCAGCCTTTCTTTAGATGCTTAACAGTCAGTCTGTGTCTGAAACTTCACACCTGGAAAAAGTCAGGTGAAAAATCTGTGGCACAGACGCACACAGACATAGACTACTGCCACTTTGAGACAATTATACTCTTATCCATCTAATAATGTAGATGACATAAACACTTCAGTGACAGCAATAAAGAACACTGCAGGTAAATGCATAAGGTGACTTAACAAGAGCTCTCCATTCATTAACACAAAAGAACAGGAATGAAACACACATCTGCTATGTTTCATGCAATTATACCTTTCTTTTCTCCTGTCGTCTGCTTGAATATGTATTTTCCCAGACTTTTAATTTCTCACAGCAGGTGCAGTCTACTGCGATATGATTGAAGAAGCCAATTAAATACTTATTAAGGAGGCCTGTGTGGATTTTATTGTAGGGCTACGCAATAATCTATTCTATTAGAATCTAATAATCTAATATAGCTGACAGTTTCAATGTTTCAACAAATACCAAAAGTCTCCCTCGCTGATTTTTCATAACTCTGAGAGGTCTTTTTAATTCAATCGGTGATCTTTTTTGTCGAGCTGACAACTACTGACTTTAACTAAGCAAATGTTGTATAACTTTCATCCTGTGGGAGGAAAAGCACAATAGCAGTTTCAAAACTGTCAGCGCTTCAAAATATTTAGTTCAGCAGCAGAGAGTTTTTAAGTTTTTTCATTTTTAGCTCCATTACTTTACAGAAGTGCACAAAAATGTGTCTAACAGCCCAGCAGCACTTCTTGATTAAAATATCGTATCAATTATATATGTATGTGTATACATCTTAGTAAATAGCCCCTAAATTGAACGAACTGTATTGTGGTGATGCAGGATTTTGCACAGGCAATTTGTAGTAATGTGCACTACATTCATGTAGAAACTGAAAACACAACCAAGTCACAACAGGACAGTAAGAGGAAAAAAAGGCACATTGACAGCCGGCTCACTTCATTTTCGCTCATAAATATTTTTTCCAATTGATATCAAATAAGGTTCCGCCTCCCACCCTTGAAATTCTCTCTTCGTACACACTTTGGTTGCAATACAGGGAGACAAAGAGCAATCCAGAGGGAGCGAGGGAGATAGGGAGTGGCAGAAAAAGAAGGCGAGATAGAGAGAGGCAGGGAGGAAATGAGAGAGCTCTCAGTCAAGGCATACAGCATCGATCTCCTCCTTCTACCAATCAATTATCCACAAACGCTTTTCTGGCCAGACACTAGGAAAACAGGGATGGGAGGAGAGATAGGGAGAGGCGAGTAGAACAGCAGCGGTGGAGAGAGAGAGAGAGTGAGAGATAGGGGCAAAATAGGACAAGCACCCAAGTATGAGAAAGATAGTGGGAGAGTGTGAGGACGCATAGGACTGAGGGTCAGACTGATGAAAGAGAGAATGAAGAAAAAATAAAGGGATTAAGATAAGGAGGGATATAAAGAGGAAACAAGTAAACACATAAAAGACGGAAGCTACAGGAGAATGGAAAGAATGGAAGAGAAGCTGTAAAGCAGCAGGAGGGGAATAAAAGTTAGTGGATAAAGAAGATTAATAAAGGAGTTTTACAATGATAGCTTGGAAAGGTGAACTCTCCAAAACAGACAACAGCATCCTCTTCCTCTGAGGTCGAACTGAGCACAAGCACTTCCTGAGGTCAACGTAAATACAAGCACTTCCTGCAGCAAACAGCATCCTGTAACAACGCACTCTTTTAGAAAATCTGAATTCTTCTTTTAAGCTATTGTCAGTCCATCCTCCAGTGCATATTAGGACACATGAATTATTACTTCATATCCAAAAGCAACACACATAACATGGCCCAAAACAAGCCTGTGAACCTCCAATCGCACGAGCAAATCGAGAGAGCAATAAATGCTCCTGCAGTTTGCGAGACTGTGCTCCCGCGGCATGTTGCTGTCTGACAACGCTCCAGCTGATCCCACAGCAGCCCAGACCAGCCCAGAGGCTGATTTCATAGTTCACCATGAAAACAGGCTGTTGCTGGGTGCTGCCCTTTACGTCTCTATGGAGGCTCCTACGGCCAGCAGATATGCCCGCACACGCTAACACACATTCATCACCCCGGCGCCCGTGAGCACAACACACGGCGGGTAACACGCTGAGAGAAAGCCAGGGCTGAGGAGAGATAGCAGCAGTCACTATGGATTGATTTTATATAGCTGCTTTTCTACAAGAATGCATGAAAAATAACACAAATCACCACATCCATCCCTATTATTCTGGAGGACAAAGGGAGGGAGGTATGAAACACAATTAAGAGAAAAAGAAATAAATGAGACAGAAAAATAATGAGTTTTTCTACAGTGCATCATGTGCATTTCCAAAAATGTGCTTCTTATGAAGGAAGTGAATTTTTTCTTCTTGTATCCATAAATTTTCAAACTAGTAAATCAATTTGGCTTCGTCTAAGGCTTTAAAAATCTATTTTTTTTATCACATAGATTAAGGTCAAACATTCACAGATACAGTTTATGAACACAGTTTAAGATGATTATCAATGACATTTAAACCGAGAAGGATAAAAGCAGAAACACTGGGTTTGGGTTTAACTTGGCTGTGAGTATTTTTGTTTGAGAAAGAGGGAAAAGGGAAGGATGTAGGTCAAAGCTGCAGGTCCAGGGTCAGCCTCACGACGTCACTCATTATCAGCACACGCTACAGTGACAAACACAGTGTCAGCGCTGTACAGTAATTTCCTGTGAGTGCCATTATAGCCGCAGATTGTGGACACTGATGTGGGATAAGCGAAGTCGGACTTACAGTGAGTACAATTAAAATGAAATAGCACAACGAATCTCATTTCCCCTTGCAGTCGCAGTAATTGTCCGTGTGGGTGTGCCATTCTGTGCCGCATGTGTTAGTATGTAAACAAAATATTCTTATTGGTTGTGACCGTGAGGTGTGTAAGGTTACACTTCTCACCCATGCATACAGAGGCAAATAACACAGGAGCTAAGCTAAACACACACAGAAAAGAGCTGAGCCCAAACATTCTTCCAATTTCCTACCTCGTGATATTGATCGGACAGAGGGAGCGATGGGGCAGAACATTACCTGGCAACCCCCTGGCTAAAACACACCAGCAAGCACACACACAAGGCATGCTGACAAGAGGAAGGAGAGAAAGCAATGAAGAGGGGGAAAAGATGGGGGGAGAACAGAAGAAAAAGAAGCAGTGAATTGAGAGAGGTGACGATAGGACAGGGGGAGAAATAGAAATATGGGTTAGCGAGAAGATGAAAGAAATCAAATGTGACAAGTGAAGGTACAGAGGGAGAAAGATGACTGCATAAGGAGAAAGAAGTAAAGAAACAAGGGCACAGGAGGAGGGGAGGAAACAGAGGATTAGGCAAAATACTAAAGGAGTGAGTGACGGTAAGAGGTGGAAAACACCTCTAGAGAAGCTCTGCATTCATCCTCACGTACACCAGCGCGTATGTATATAAACGCATATTCAATTTTTCTCCTTCATCCAGAAGTGGTTGCCGTGACTGCTCCAGTTAACATCTGAACAGGGTGAGGTGAAATCTAACGTGATGCCTTGTTATCTAGAGCTTTGCCCCTGTACTCCTACACAGAGGAAGGCGGTGGAGGTTTTGTGAGGCCACAGTAATCCACAAATACAGAGAGTCTTTAATCAGGACAGAGATTACACTGGAATGATTTGGTTTGTCAGGAAGCAACAGACAAACTCACTGGCACAAATGCAACTCGTTTCGTGGAAGGTTGTACAAAGACAAATGCGTGTGAGCATTTTATTAAACACTAATGTATGACAATGTTTTCTAAACTAGATAACTTTGCTTTAAGGCAAATATTTAAACCCAAGTATTGGCATCATGTCCTATATATTTTTTCCGGAAATGTGGGGAGGAGTTTGCATTTTACAGTTAAAAATTTTAGATCAATTATTTTGTAACCAGTTTAAATAAATACATTAATAAAGAATGAATGAAATAACTCCATGTATTGGATTTTTTTTTTATGCCACGCACAGAACAACACACTGGACTTTTAAATAAAAGCTGAGAAAATAAACTATAATATTAATCAGTCACTTAATCACTTGGTGGAGGTTTGGTGGAGACTTCAGTGTCCTGATTATGGCCCAGCCAAGAACAGAAGAACATGTGCCAGGATCTATACATACGCATCAACCCTGCACTAAGTCGTCTCTGGTTTAGTTTAACAGCTGGTGGCAGACTGAGAGGCAAGCTAGCAGTCTGAGGGCAGTGGGGCACCAGAACAGCATGGCAGGGGGTCTAGCATCTGGACAACAAGGTAGCAAGGTTAGAAGAGGCTATCCAACCACATCTGTGTACACGAAGGAGAGGAGAGGAGAGGAGAGGAGAGGAGAGGAGAGGAGAGGTATGGGGGGGGTGGTGGATGAAAACCTGAAAACCTATTTACTAAACATAACCACAACTGTGCACAGGACTCAAAGTTCAAGGTTAACCTGGGCAGGTGAGAGCATTTCAGGTAAAATACATTGTCTTGACTACCCATACCATCTTATTGATCTGAATGAGGTTCTAATGACTCGTTGTAAAGTTGTGACTAACTACTGCAAACAGAGGCCAGCATGACTGAATCCCACACAAAGCCAACAACATTCATGAAATATGTCATATACAAATAAGGAGCCTGCTTCACACAAAGTTCTTATCACGCTTCATTTTACTTCATTTGTAAGATAAATAACTATCTAGGTCATCAAAAAGTAAGTTACCGCCCCAACTTGGCTCAGGTCCCCGGAGGTGCCCACATATAAAGCCTACAGCTCAGCCAAACACCACCATTTATCAAACAAAGAATAGGGGAGACACAAAAGAAAGCACAGTTGCACGTGCACACAGACAACAAAGGCTGCGTGTGATTCAAGGAGGACGACAGAATCACACTGTCGGCGGTTGAAGACCACAGTGCATAACAATCCCACCAGGGAGGAGGATTAAGATAAGGGGAAAAATGCAGGAGAAGAGAGAGAGAGATCAAAGGAGGCAGGTATGGCATACGCAGAGGCAGGATGGATCCTTTGAAATCATTTTAAAACAGTTAATACTTAAATGACTGGAAACAACAGACCGCGCTGCCGTCAAGCATTTGGACTCCTTATTACGTAACGTGAAACAGATTCTCACCTGTTGTCTCAATGAAGCGGATGCACTTCTCAATGAAGACTGGGATTGGCCTCTCAAGAGAGACCACGGTGGCCAGCGGCATACCAAAGTAATTGCTTTCGATGGGTTTGGAGATGGAATGCCTGGGTTTGGGTCGTGGTTTCTGGAGAAAAAAATGAGAAGAAAGACCAGGTTGGAAGGAGCATACAAGAGAAAATTCAACATTCTTTGAGCCTGATCGACACGGACGCTGCTGACACAGGTAAACATTTTCAAAACGACGCTGACCCTCGAGGTATTGTTCTTGAAATGACTTGATTTAGATGGAAATGGATGGTGAAATTAGATGGATGGTGACTTTACTTTAAAGCCACTGTGTTTTCTGTTTCAGTATCTAGCTAAAAACATGCACACACGCTCATCCTGCACATTCCTTCAAACTCCAAACTGATAAGCTATCACACATTCCTGTCTTGGACCCTGTGCTGTGGAAAGTGAGATATGCATCAGTTGCTTCATCGCTCTGCTCTAGTCATCCTCCTTCCTTTGCCATTCTGTGTTTCTCCATCTCTCTCTACTGCACTGCAGCTCTCCGATAATCAAACTCTCTTATTCATTGTTTAATTACTTTCTAACTTCAGTTATTCTCTTGTTAAGAGACCTCTAATACACTCCTGCAGCATCCTCCGCCTGTCTCCGTATGGATGAGGCATCAGCAGTAATTGTACTGCGCTTTAATGGTGTTCAGTGGGAATGTTTTGAAGGCCCCTGAGGCCTGGATCTCTAGTAAGTCTGTCAGCCCCCCGAGGCTCTGCCCTGGCAGGCAGGGTGGTGAGGCAGGGATGCATGGTTGGCTGGACACATACAGACTGTGGGAGCAGTGCAGGCCTGACAGACAGACACAGGGAAGGAGCAGAGGAGTGCTCATTAGAGAGAAGGAGCCCGGCGTGCCCTCTGCTCCAGATACTGGCCTCGCTGCACTCCACCAAACATTTTTGATACCACACATATACACACTCGCACACAGTGGCGGGCTGAAACACTAATTAAGACTGAGCTGATCAACAAAGGCTCACCTGGACTTTTTCTGCACTGCCTGTTGTTTGAATGCTTAAAGAATTTATTATGTTGTTAATCTAAGTTATCTTTGGCTCAACAGAGCCAAGTGATCATCTTTCATTAGGCTTCCATCTAAAAGAGCTGATCAATACATCTGCAAGCCAAAATGTGGTTGTTACAGATTAATCACTACCAGTGAGAATGTTGGAAGATTCCTAAAAACAGATGGACAAGTAAACTACAGCATCTGTATGAATATTTCATCTTCATATTTAATTTATTACAGTTCTTCTTTATAGTTAAAATTCAAAACAACATATTTTAATGATCAAAATGTACTTTTTTCATATTAAATCCTATTGTTCAACTGCAAAATACCTTTAGTCAGACACACACACACACAAAATACTGATCAGTATATATTGCTCTCAAGTATTGATATCAGTATTGGATTCAAAGATCTGTATCGTTCAAGCTATTCTATAATATACCGTAGAAAAAAGGTACTGTCGCTACTTCATCCATCAACTGGGTTCTCAAGTGTCAGGAGAACAAAATGTCAAAGATAACTGGGTAACACTGACTGGCTTACTGGAAGAGTCTGCACTTCATTCAGCGGGGCTCCCCCTGAGATGCTGATGGAGGCTCTGTGCTGAAACACATCTAGGTTAAATAACTGCAGACTTTTCCCGGCGAGTCAGTAACTCTTGCTCAGTTATCTTTCTATTATAAGCCCCACATGAGCCGATTCTTAAGTGGAATTCCTTCACTTATCACTCCCAGCTACCTCCCGCGCTGCCCTGGCCGATTCCTCTGTGACACTCAACGTACAGACACCCAGATACTTGTGTCTGTGCTGCATATACACAAGAAGTACGTATGTTCACATGTGCACAAACATCCACATGAGGCTTTAATTGAATTAAAAGGGTAGGTAATAATAGATGTGACGCTACAAGACAACAGCCTCTGTGGTAGCAGAGAGCTACACTGTCATAACTCACTGCCAGCTCGGATTTTGTAGCTCCAAGTAGCAGCTCATAATTTATTTGTGTCCTATCACACTGACTGTGTTGTATATCTGTGCCCTATCTCAGTTTAGCAGACTGTGTCTATGCCCCCCACCCCCCCCACCCTCCTTTCTCCTCCACACACTTTTCTCTCTCACTGTCTTCTCCCCCTGCAGTTTTGCCTTCTGGCCACTTCTTTTAGTTGCTGACTGAGACAGGATATGTTGCCAGCACAGAGAAGACAAAACAGACCTCTACCACAAAAGACAAACAAAACACATCCTTAATAATAACATACAGACACCATGGTGAGCGTTTACATACACAGCACGCTGAAACACAAAGCCACACTACAAAAAAAAAGTCTTTTCAGTTCTATCATGACTCTTATTTTTCCCTGGCTCCATTCCATTTTCTTTCTGCGGTTGTGTTTTCTCCTGTTCTTTGATTGTCCTCCCTCTCTCTTTTTTCTTGTGTGAGGACACTAGACTAGAACTAGGTGATTGAGGAATTTGAAGCATTCCTCTTGCTGGCTGAGGAGGTTTGAAAAAGCTGCAGGAAAGAGAGAGAGAGAGGGAGAGAGAGAGAGAGGAAACGTTTCCGGCCTCTCGCTGAGGGAAGGAGGGCGGGACGGAGACACAGTTGGTCATTGCCTGAGGTGAAGGGGGTTTTAAAATGGGCTAATAGTCTAGTTTCAATTATTTGTTCCTACCCGTCATGACTCAGAGCGGTAGACAGCACCCTAAGGCTCCGACCAGGGAAGTGTTTACACTACATAAACCCAAACCTTCAACCAAGTGAAAATCTGACTTTCTGTTAACCCTGACAATCCACTAACGGGAACGGTTGTTTTCTGTACCAACCCGAGGTCACTGCTTCACAGTGCATCTCCCTGACACGACCAAATAACTCAATAACATGTCAGTTATCTGCAGGGGATTTCAGGCTGCGGCAGATTGAAAATGGACTTTAGCTCTTTGAGACAGCTGCTTAGAAAACAGCTGATGGAACTTGATCACTTTGTTACAACCACAATTAAGCCATAATGGCCTGTAATGCGGACCTCCAGATCCCAGACCTGCTGTAGGGCACAGATCAGAGGCACTAATTAGAGTAATGATGATGACACTGATATAAATTCTGCTGGCTTCAACTTTCTTGGGGATATGTTTTGAAGCATGTAGGTTTTTAATGTGTCATGTGATACTTTATTGATCCCACTCTGTCCCCCACTCTGAGGGCAGGGTCAGAGCACGGGGGTTGGGCAAAAGTCACAGCTACTGGAGCTTGTTTACTTGCTAACGCAGGGCTTGAACTGGGCTGTCCTTTCACACTTACTCAGAAGGACAAAAAGCATCGAGTATACTGTGAGCTAAGAGCGTAGTTGTGTCAGTCAGGAGCTATGCGAGAAGACAGTCTTCACACAGGTACTTGGACATCACAGCTGAGTGTGTGAAAACATTAATCATCCCCCTCCTGTTCCGCCCGACTGACAGCCATGGTTATTATCACAGACGCACAAGCACAACATAAGCAGCTGTAACTTCTATTCAGCTGGCACTTGTGAAGCGCACCATGTGTGTGAATGAACAGCATATCAGTCTGATAAGCTTAACGGTGTAAGGTCAAAAGTGTCATCACATGTGACAGACAGAGACAGAAATGAAAAGGAGAGGACACAGGGAGGAAAAGATTCCTGCATGCGCAAAGCAAAAAAAAAAATTCTCCAGCAAGAAATATTGAAAGGAAAGAGGGATTTGAGGAAAACATAATGGGGAGTGAGAGAGAAAGAGTGTGACAGGAATGTGAGAAGCAGAAAGTATGAATCAGCAAGAAGGGAAGACAAATAATGTGAATGTGAGAGAATGAAAGGAGGCAAAGGAAGCTAAGCTGACAGGGAAGAATTGGAGTCTTCGGAACAAGTTGACTAGCCTTGGCACATACTTCACTGCAGTGCACAGTAAACAACACTGCCTTAACTAGATGATGCTGATGTCGATCACCAGGTCAGTAAAGGTACAAGCAGTGCACCCCTTTGCAACTAGGCTATAAACAATGCATAGCCATAGTAAATGTGAGGCTGAAAGCAAGTTGATTGCACAGTCAGCTTTTGTAAAATTCTAATTAAAAAGTGAAGGTTTTATTTTTGAATCCAGTGCTGAGATTCTCTCACTTTTTTTCTTGTTGTTGTTGTTGCTTGTTAGTACTATCATTCCATGAACAGCAGGGATGTTCACAGCTAATTTGGTGAGATACAACATTGGTTTTAATTCCCTTTCATGTACTGTTATAGTGTAAGAAAGATGCTTTCAAAATCCTGCTGAAATGAATCTCAAACATCATTATACCAGTTCTCATATGACGGGAAACCAAGCAAACATACACATGTGCACAGACAGATAAAACAGCACAGTGTATACCATGGCTCTGTCCCTATTCATTAGGAGTCTCTGCCTTCTGGTATAGAAGTTCAGTGACTTCAGTTTGTCTCTTTTTCCCTCTGATGATACGGCTAGTTTAGTGAGCTCTCACAGAGCGGTCAGGGAAAAACATTGCAGACATACCTTCAGAGGAACTCCTACAGTATGTCATGCTTTCACAGAGCTAAGCAGCAGAAAGCAGAGAGATTTTACTCTATTGTTGCAGTATACAGATACTGCTGTACTCATCATTAGTTATTCCTCAACTTTAATGATACACAGATCCACCAAAGCAAACAGAAGTTGAAACTCAGCCAAGAACTAATTATACTGGGGATTACAGACATTTTATCCATTCTGCCCACGAACAAATACATGCGTATATGTTCTGCAGACAAAGTGGTATAAGTGCACAACATCCTGTATTGCTGAGTTAGTCATTAGATACAATTTACAGTAAGTGTTTGGCTCTCCCATGAAACCACTGTCCCTGAGCGCTTCATAATGACTGCTTTCTGTATGAAGCATTGGCAACTACATGTGGAGGCTGCCCCAGAGGATTACTGGTACCTGTGAATTAGGTTTGTGATATGGAGTCACTTTATTTCTACAATTAGATGTCTTTCGTCACTAATGAACTTTAGATTTTAGATGTTTGACATTTATTTGGCCAAGATAGAAATTTTAAATAATTAATATATCCACACCTTTATTCAGATTCACAAAATTGAATGCGTTCTTCCTTGGCCCATGCTACACCCCTCCACTAAGTTTCCTGCAAACTGGGCCGGTAGTTTTTTCTGTAGCCATGCTTGCAAACAGACAAACAAGCCAACCAACAAACATACAAACTGAAGACAACTTCAGCAATGGACGTGCTCCAAAATAAATATGCAAAATCTTGGAATAACAGTTGTTAAATGCTGTGGGAATCCATAAACCAACTAAAGCAATTTAAATGTTCTCATACATTTTAGCTTATCAACATTGCTTATTAGTGTAAACAGATGGTTGCACAAACACTAACCTTTGTAATTCTGCGCAGGCTCTTCACAATATTTCTCTTCTTGGGGTCCTCACTTTCCTCAGAGTTGTCCTTTTGGGCTCCTCCTTCGTCCTGGCTAGCCTTGGGTGGACCCCCCATCTCATCGTCACTGCCTATAGAGAAGCTCGTCCTGAAACTGCTGAACTTCCCAAGCCGTTTGGATCTGTCTCTGTAAAGCTTAGGCTTCACCCCAATGGCGGACAGCTTCCTCCTGCGCTCCAGCGAGCTGCTATCAGCCTCACTGTCTGACCCATTCCCTCCAGCACTCCCGTTGGAGTGACCTTTGTTGGCGTTGCGGATGGTGATAATCTTGCCCTGCGTGCTGTCATGAGGGACAGAGTAAATATTTTCCTCTTCTGTGGGTCGAGGTTTGCTCACAGCATCCATGGGCTCTGCATAGTCTGAGGGGTCATAGCCACCATCGCTACCTGGCGCCCAGGTGACAGCCTGGGGCAAAGAGCGGCGGTTTGTGCCACCCTGCTGGTCCATGTAGGGGCCAAGGTTAACCTTACGGACAGGCTTGGGCTTCACTTGTGGAGGAACCTTGTTGTTAAGCTTGCTCTCAAAGGTGCTAAGCTCAGAAATGACAGAGAAGGTATCACTTGAATCCATGTCTGGCAGCTTGAAGCTTCCCAGGTGTGAACTGAGACTGCCATCCTCCCTCAGGGTAGGGTAAGGTGGTGATGGATCAATATCGTCCTCTGAGTCCATAAGAATATTAACTGGACTGGGAGAGCCACAGCGAGGGCTGATGCTCTCATTGGTACATGCCTCAGCCACATTATCATACATGTGTGTGGCTTCAACAATAGTGCGCTTCTCTACAACCTCTTTGAGGAAGGGTTGGAAAAGGTCTATCTTATGAAGCCCCCCCACTACCCCACCATGTCCACATATTACCGTGTTAAACCTGGCGTCTATTTCATGGGCTAGTTCCTCTCCCTGACTGACCTGTTCCTTGGCTGACTCAGAGTCTGACAGCTCCATCTGACTCTCCCCTACTGCTAGCAACTGGACGGGGATGATGTCTTGGACCTCACACAGGAAAGCACATAATGTCTCCATAGAGGCCTTGCGGCGAGCAGAGTAAACTGCAATGTAGCCGTGGACCAGCCTGGTCTTGCGGAGGGAGAATGAAGAATGAAAAGAGAGCACTGATAGCTCAATATTCTGCCTCTGGCCTCCTATACTGATATCCAACAAAACAGAGGTGCCACTGCTGAGGCTGGAGGCAGGACGACAAAGCTGGGGCAACAGGAAGGGGGCAAGGAGCTGGTCTAGGTCATATGTGTCTCCACACATCAGACACATGACTATCCTCAGGTCTGCCTCTAGCACTGGCTGGGACTGAGAGTCTCTGAAGGCTGAGGATGGAGGTGGTAAGGGAGGGGAACTGCTCCCTATGCTTCTCCGTGATTCTAAGAGGCCCTTCAACATCTGGTTGATCTGCTTCTCATTGACGTTGCGGCCATAGCCCATGCCTGGAGAGGCAGGGTCTAGGTAAGAACATAGCAGTTTTCCAGCCACCTGCTGTCCCTGTTGGATAAGAGTCTGAGCTGTCTCCCCCCCAATATCCCCTATGGACCCCACCCCTCTCTTGGTGACCAGAAGGAGGGACAGCGGGAGTTGAGCTAAGCTGTTTTCCCTTTCCCTTCTGCTTATGGTTGACTCTCTAAGCTTCTCTATACTCTCAACCACATAGGAGAGGGATTCCTTTGAGTTGTACAAACACAGGCAACCATGGGGTGTAAAGGTTGGTGTGTGGAATGAATTGACTGGCAGACGTACATTGCCCTCTATGGGACGAAGGGCTAACTCATACATCTTGCCATCTAACACGTACCGGTCGTCACTGGTGCACAAGGCCCTTATCTCATTTGCCATCTCTCTGGCAAGCCCATCTTTTCCAAGGATGACAAGATTTATCCTTTCAGCTCTGCCTCCATCCAGTCTTGAACTGTCTGAAGAAGGGTAGCGGGTGGGGAATCTAGAGGCCAGTATCTGCTCTATCTTACTGTCCACACAGTGGGGGCTGTTGGGACAGGTGTCCTTTGTGGGGTGGTAGACAAAGTGGATATGTTTCAATACCAAAGCATCCCTTTCGGCCTGCAGCTTCTGCAGGGCTTTAAACCTTTGCTCCTCACCTAATACCTCCTGAATGGCTCCCATTTTCTCTTTGCTTGGCTTTGCATCCACTTCCAGCTCATAGAAGAGCTCAGAGTATTCAAGAAGCAGTTCCTGAAAGTCCTCTTTGGCTCGGTCAATGATTTCCTTCTGGTGTTTGTTGTAGATATCCAGATATTCAGCCTCATCGAGCCACTGGTAGAAGTCTTCATTCATGATGAAGCTTCGGGCCTCCTCCCAGGGTTTCCCTGGTGTGATGAAAGGGGAGACACTTAGCTTCTCCTTGAATTCCCATCTCATCTCAGCCCGTTTGCGCTCATTCCTTAGCTGCTCCAGGTGGGTCTCATAGATAGCTTCAGCTGCGGGGGTCTCTAGGAGGTCCTGGGGGATTCGATCGTCCTCCATGTTATCAATGTGTGGTGTGGTCTCCCAAGGGCTGTCATCTAGCACTACAAACCATTGGGAGAAATCTCTCTTTGTCTCCAGGACCTTCTGAACTCCAGACCAGCTAAGGTGATCTATCTCATCCAACTCTGGTAACAGTACAGACAAGGCCTGTGGTAGCGTACTTAGATAGGCCTTCCTACGTTTCTCTATGTGCTCTTGTTTGAGTCTGTGCACATGTTGCTGGAAGAGCTTCTTGGCTTTAGCTGTCCCCTCAAGGAAAACATAGTCCTTGTACTCCGGGGCAGACTGCATACGGCGACTGACAGCGGGCCATGTCTCATTGTGGTTCTTCACAATTCGGTTGACCAGCCACTCATAGCGGTCTTTGGCTGAGGCAATCTGTTGACTCTGTTGTTTCAGTGCCTCGAAGTAAGGGATAATTTTGGGCTTTCCCCTACTCTTGTCTATTAGCTGAACCAGTGTAAGAAAGGCTAAGTCAACATTGACATTTGAGCGTGCTGATGTTTCGACCACCTGTAGGTTCTTCTTGGCTAGGGCAAAGGTGTGTGAGTCTTTAATATAGCGCTCAACTCCTTCATCACATTTGGTGAGAACCAGTACCACAGGTTTCTTCGTTTTGGCTAGCTGGTTGTACAGGTTGGTAACAAACTTCATCTGGTCCTCAAAGCTACGGTTCATACCCCTGCTAACATCCACACAGAGTAAGAAGCCATCCACCATAATCTTGCCTTCAGGCATCTGTTTCTGCTCAAAGTCCTGCTCCAACCCCAGCTGATCTGTGCAAAAGTACATCAGCTTCTCAGCCGAAGCCAACTTGGTGGAAGCCGCCCTCTTGATGTAGGGCTGGAGCGCCGTGCTTCGATGCGGCTGGAATGTCTGATCATCGATGAACTCCGTCTGCTCCACCACATTCATACGGCATTCTGGCCCCTCCTCCACTGTCCTCCCAGCCTCTCCCCAGAACAGGAAGTGGTCATTGTTCACCACACGGCCTCCAAAGTCACTGGTACTAAGAACAGAGGTGTGGTCTAGGTAGAAGTCATCCGCACTTGGCCGGACGAAGCGGTTACACAGGCAGGACTTGCCAACGCCACACTGGCCTTTGTCCTTCTCCGTGCCGGACAGCCCAACCACGACCAGGTTGTAGGTGGGTGCCCGGACATCTTGCTTTTTGGCCATCATCATCGCTGGCAGAGGCTCATCCTGCCATGCTGGCTGATAGCTCTAGGGAGAGGAGAAGGCTGCCAAGGAAGGAGGGTTTCCATGCAAGAGGAGCTCACTGGTCTGGGGTCTGGCCCTGCATGATAGAGAGACAGAAAGAAAGGGAAGATATATTTAATCTAGAGAAATGCAAAAAAGAAAAAAAAACATTCCAATGACAGGCTTTATTATTAGAGAGCTATTGTGTCTCATCTAAATTCCTATTGTGTGCCTATGTGCTGTTAATAACGTTTAATCTGTGATCCTATTTCTCCGCTGAATGTTTCCTGAAAAGATTGAGGTCAGTGGCAAAGCTGCTGGAATGCTGCACATTACTTAACCCAGCTGTAGCTCAGTAAAAGGCAATTTTTCCGATTTAACACATTTAATTTCTATACTGCCAGGACTGCACTGCGAACAGCGGAGCCTTCCACATTTCATTCTTATGTTCTCCCAGACTCCATATGTGTTTTGGCTTATTATCTGACATCTAACAGTATGGTTGGTCGTCTCACTGCCAGCAGCAGTAGAATAAAGTTGTGTGGGGTTTACTATCGCAGAAAGCAGACACATGAAAGTGCACACAAACACATGCACTACCACACACTTGTGAAACCAGGCCCACTAAGCTCCCTGCACCCCAAACGAAAGATACACACAAGAAGATGAAAGCAGATAAGTGTTCCAGAGCTAAAGTTACTAATTGGCCAACTAGGGAAAGCCATCTGCATTTTAAAAGGCTGCACTGCCTGTTGGCTGACTTGTCTCCATCAAAAACATGTTTTCCTATGTTTCTCACCAAACAGCACTCCGCAAACAGATCAGAGTTGGCTGATGCACCATCACTAATGTCTCAACATATTTACCTACAGTGGAAGCAACAAATTGGTGTGGTGCTGTCTAGAAATAGCACACACACCTAGGAACATACATAGAGGCTCGGTCGACTGGCCAGTCTCAGTATGATTTATTCCATCAGTAGATCAGACATAAAAATAATGAGACAGAGGACAAGGGATCAGGGATGCTCTTTATGGAATAGCCCTCTTTGACAGCGCAATTTGTAAGGAACAAAAATCCTCCAAGACAGCCAGCACACAGAGATGCAGTATGAGACCACCCCCTCCATGTCATAACTGAGGCGTTAATGTAGTAAAACAGACATTAAAACCACTATTAATCATGAATAGCTCTTTTGACGGAGAGCACAAAAGCAGACAAAGCCTTCATTGCTGCTGAATTGAGTTTGTCAGACAACAGAGAACTGGGGATGTGCGAAGATGAACTTCAAAGTCCAACACTGCTACACCAGAGGGGTAGACAATGAAAAGGAAGTGGTAGGAGGAGAAAGAAAACCAAGACAGAGGAACACACTGTAGATAAAGAGCAACCTCACACCTTCCATACTGTAGACTACGGCATATATACTGTATATTTCTGAGTTTTGTTTAAAAAGCCGACCGCCACTAATCGAAGTTCAAAGCCGACAGTTATGGTAAAGCCTTGAAACCCGGAGTCTTACTAAAGCAAATTCCAATCAGGCTGTGAATTAACATTACAGAGGCAAGACTTCCCCAGTGCTTCACCAGGTGTATAAGCGAGTGCCAGCAGAAAAAGGAATCAATATCAAAAAGAATGTCTTGTGTTTTGATATTTGTAGAGGAAACATGCATGAAAAATGTATCAAGGCACCCAGAGACAGGCTCAGTCCATGTAATAATAAGGTGTGGTGGGTGTTGTGCTCAGCCAGACTTGCTGGTCGATACCCTCGTATAGGTGTATCACCTTGGGAATAATCGTTAATTCATGGTCTTCTCTTTCCAAAACTCTCTTGAAAGTATGTTTACTGCATTCGTGCATCCTTGTCTGTATGTGTGTGCGTTTGTGTGTAGACCAGTAAATATAAGATTTCCACTGTGTGCACCCACATTAGTGTTAAGTTTGAGATTACTGGACACATCCAGTTGGAGAACAGTGCAGTATGTACAGCCTTGACTAGATGAGAAGAATTGCAGGTGCGGTATCTATAGAGCTGGAGCCAGCAGGTTAAAAGTGCATGCTGGTCCTGACCTAATCATGTTCCCATCACAGAGCAGACAGCCTCAACTACAATCAGCCACAAAAAACATGACCTGCTGCCCCTGGATATGGTCCACTGGCCTAACAGAACATGTATCCAGTCTTCTAATCATCAGTTTTTATATACTGCGTCTACATGATCCCCTCCTGTGCTCCCCACTGAGCAGGTTCACAGACATAAAGAGGTATGGTGACATGTGAAATCAATTCAAGAAATATATATAGAGAGGAGCTAGTTTACCCACAGCTCCTTATTAATTGCTAACATTTTAATTGACTTCTATTACAATTACATTGGGCAGATGTCGTTTAGTGTTTTCTAAATTGCATGTATTTCCTTTTGGAGGTCAGCCAAAAGGAGTCTCAGGTAAATTTACGAGCTCTGCTAATGCAAAGGTTGCTGTGAGCTGCATCTCTGTGCAAAGCAAACTGTTGTGACATGCTTGAAGTAGCTGCCGACTGAACTGAGAGAGGGTGTTAGATGCAGATAAGTGTGGAAGCCCTGGTGTAGACCCATGTTAACACAAATGACTTATATGAGCTTACACATAAAAATGTGCATGCACACACAGAGACTCCTTTTTTTCCATTCTATGTAACATCCCTGTGGTCAATGTGTCATGTGTGAAATAGGTCATGTTTGTGACCAGTTGTTTGAGTGTCTGGATTAAATAAAGTAAAGCTCTCCTAATGTCCCTATGGACCTGGAGGCTGGCCAGGCTCAACAGTCTCACAGATGCATTCGCTAGCATCTGCTTCACTGACCCCACCTATTTTTTCTAAGAATGCTGTGTGCACGACATATGTGAATCTGCAAGTTCATACATATTTTGTAACAGTCAAAAAACATAAACATTGCAGTAAAGTGTAAGTTAGCTGTCTGCATGTGAGAAAGAGCTGTGGCCTTGGAAGGAATGGCAACAAAGGAGACCTAAAGCCATTTTCTTTTCTTTTTTTTTCATGGTCTGTCAGACTGACATGTCAATGCAAGAAGCAAACAGACCACTCAGATTTCAGTCTTAAGTGATGTGACGATGCAATGGTTTCGAACACAGCAGCTTATAATGGAAGAAAATAAATGCCTCATGAGACTGACTGCCGTGCCCAAGCCGAACTGACAGAAACACAGAATATATATGACATTACAACTGCACAATCCAGCTTGTTTCAACAGCCTGTCTACTGGCAGTCTAAGTGTAGCATTTCACAGACAATAGATCCAGTCATTTAGGGAATACATTCCCCCTTTCCGCAGACCTATAAAGACACCACTGCCCGAGCTCAACTAGTGCAGGAGTCCAGTTGTCAAGCAGTCAGGCAGCCAGTCTCCCAGTTCACCCTGAGGCCTGGTGTCTGCTGCGCATGTCCAGTCACATACCACTGTCTTGAGCCGAGGGCTGTTCAGGGTTGAGGCAGAGATAGGTTAGGGCCTGCGTTGCATCTGCCTCTGACCCTGAAACATGAGGGTGAGCAGAAAAGGAGAGAGAGTAGGAGGAGGTGGAAGAGTTGCAGGAAGGAGTGGAGGGGGAGACAGAGGGTGAGAAGTTTGTGCACACAGAGAGGATGGGGGTATAGAGAAGAATGGGTCTGAAGGGAAGGGGAGAGAGGTCAGTGACCTGGGTCATGTGAGCTGCACATTGGAATCCCCTCAGGGAAGAGGGGCCGGGGCGTGGTGAGGCCTGGATGAGTTGAGGGTCGGGGTCTGACCCGTCACATCACTCTCCCCCTGACTAATCATAAACAGCATTACAAGCAGTCATAGCCAAATCCCACATCTCAATTTCCCTGTTGCTTTTTCTCTTTTCTTTCACTCAGCAATCTATCTACTCAAACAGTCAAAACACCCATAAGACAGGAATCTCGCCTCGACTGAACCAGCACCTTTCTAGGTCACTGACTGTCTCAAGGACAAGAGAAGCCAAGGAAGATAGGATGCATCTGTAGTGTATTGGAGTGCAGCCTGAAGCTAATGCTAGAGCGGCAGGGCGTGAAGTTCATCATAACACGTGCTACAAAGGGCAGTGGGGAAGAGGCTGTGTTCACTGCCCATGAGGAAAGACCATGCAGCCTTCACAGGGTGGCTGCATTCCTTTCCATTTCCATTACAGAGCAAAGAAGAGGAGTCAGCCAGGGAGTATCGCCCTCAGTCAGGTCTGTTTTCATATGGACTGAATGAGATAACCATGCGTGTAAGCCGGATCTGAGGAAAATCCAATAGGGCTTTTCCACTGGCACTTTTGGATGCACAGAGTCGAACCATGGCGCATTAATTTGCCTTTCTATTACCAGTTTAAATGCTCTGAGTTGTGCCTGAAATGGTGCATTTCTGGAGTTGGGTCAAAGCATGCCAGTCGGGTGTAGTGGAGTCAGATGGGGTCTGTCATCATTCAGGACCGATTCAGCATTAACAAAACTTTATTAAATATGAATAGAAAAATTGACCAATAAATGGAATAAAATTATCATAATCATATTTCAAAACAAGAATAAACAAGGAGACGCACTTGCAGTTTCCCACTAAGCCCTCTGGTTGTAGAGTATAATACACTCAGGAAGGCTGGGAGTTGACAGAAACAAAGGTCATGAAATAGTCATGAAGCAGTGTGATGGTGGTGATGATGATGACAGAGAGGCAGGAGGGAAAAACTCTCGGTTATCCTCTAAGATACAAGGCTGGCTGGCCCTTTTGCTTCAATCCAAAAAAATGTTTTCCCTCCTCTTTTCACTCCTTCTGCATGATAAGTCTGCAACCACTCGTACCTCCGCTCTCCTCTCTCTTATTAGTTTTCTGTCTCTCGTGCTCTCACCCACAGCATTATCATCATCATATAGATTCCCCATCTCCATCTGTCAAGATTATTTTCATTCTAACTCTTCTCTGTCTCCACCGCTCTCTCCTGCACTTTTCCACCCCCCTTGATCTCCTCCGTCTCTGGAGACTTGTACATTAGTAAAAAACTATAGTTGTGTGCAGGGGCTTGGGCTGTGAGTGGGTGGGGGCCGTCCTCACAATGACACTCTCTCTCTCTCTAGACAATGGTATAAACACACAGATGAATGTGCAGAATGAAGAGGGGAGGTGATAAATATGACATGAATGCTGATAACGACAGGTCCAAAACAACATAATGCAAATATATAGCACATGATCACTGGTGCAGACACAGGCATGACTGTTAAACAATTACTCAAAGAACATATATAAATATATAATAATCTGCCTTCACACACCACATTTAACACACTCTACACGAAGTGCTCTGTGGTGCAGTGTATTCAGTGTCTCCACTAAAACAGAAGTCATTTGTCTCTCTCCACTAATGTGACACATCCATCTATCACTCACCAAACAGGAAATACAGTGCATGGAAAGAGTGAGGAAATTTGTATGTGTGCACGCACCAAACAGCAAACACAAACACTCGCTAATGCTTTTAACATGTGGCGCACAAAACACACCAACCAAACCACACAAGCAAATCCAAGTGTTATAAATTATTCCTATAAGAAGAAAACACTTGAGACTAACCACAAAAGCTCAGAACAGCCTGATTCACTCAGCCTATGTATCTGTGCACATGAAAATATTAATGCAGCATCCACCAACAGCCCATCATATATCCAGGTCCTGATCCACAAGAGCTGGTCAGTTGTGACTGGGATTATGGACACTGTGGATTAGCTACGTCTATTTGCATCTTTCCATTTGCAGGATCACAAGTGATGCTGTGTGTGCATTAGCATGATCTGATGGCACGGTGATATAACCACATGGAAAAAAGATGCAAATAACAAATCCCTCCACTGCCACTCTATCACACTTTACATTACACACAGATGCACCAACATAGAAACACACATATGTGCATGTAGTAAATGATACAGCGTATGTTGTTTATTCCACACCCGCCTGTTACGTCCTGGGTTATCTGTGTATTACAGTCTTTAGGAGCCTAAAGTGCAACCGCCGTGTAGCCTGGCTCTCAGCTATAAGTTCACTTCCACTTCCTCCCTCTGCCTGGCACCTCAGAGATAAAGGGCCAGTTACTGACAGACCCCCTGAGGAGAGAGGTGGACAGACAGACAGAGGGAGGAAGGATGCAGGATAAGAGCTGAAAAAGAAGGATAAGAGGGACAAAGACCGTAAACAAACACTCAACCATTGAGAAATGCAGGAATAAGACAGAAGGAAGAGGGCAGAGAAGACCGTATTTACAGCCTAATCTGAAATTCAAGACTATAACCGAACAGTTCAAGGAGCGCAGACAGAGGAAAGAGCAAGGTTTAAGTCAGATAAAGAAAGGATCTTGAAGGAGTGGACAGCCTATTTAGAGAGTGGAAGGAGAGAGCGAGAAGGGCAGAGAAGGAGTGTGACGCTGTGGTTTAACCTCTTCAACTGCGCCAGAAGGCCCCTCTGATAGCGCAGCTAAATATAATGTGCTGGAAACATGGACAATGACGGCTATGAATTTAAACTACCTCCACAAAAAAAAAAGCCCTTACAAACCCACACATATACAGTACATGCACAAGTACTCACAGTGTGGTATATACGGAAGAAATCTGTCTCACCAGATTTCGAAACTTAAAAACCTTTCAGTTTCTTGCACTGAAATTATGTACCTGAATTTTTTTGCCTTCAAAATCACATCCTCACTTTTATTTTTCATTTTTCACAAAATCATAATTAAACATTCAAGTTTAAAAAAAATCAAGTAAAATAGAATTAAAGTAATTTAAAAAATTCAAGTTTTAAAAAAATCAAGTAATACATATTCAAGTTGTTCAGATGAAAGGACAAATTCACATTCCAAAATTCAAGTTGAATAATTCAGAATAAACATCCAAGATACAGATGAGGATAAGCATTCTGTCTAAAATCGAACCAACATCCACTGAATCAAGTTCTGCTCCACTGGTCATATGATGCTGACACTTTTTAACAAAGCTGAAAAGGCTGGAATTGAGTCAATAACTGTTTTGTTGATCGATACAAAATTCGCAACAGAAAATTAAGTCAAATTTGTTTGTTTAATTCATTTACCAAGAAACAGCACTGAATGTTTCTGCTTCTCAAAAGTGAGTATTTGCTCTTTTTAGTCTTCAATTCTATAATTGCAAGTTGAATATCTTTAGGTTCTGGACTGTTGGTCACACACAAAAAAAAAACATTTTGAAGATGTCATCTTGAGCAGAACTTTTTTTTTTAACAATTTACTTTTGCTTGTTTTCTTTGTGCACTTAGCCATTAAAAAATAAGAGACAGAACACTCAATAATGGAAATAATCATCAGTTGCAGACAGAGAAAAATGCTGCAAAATGAAACGGAACTGCCTGGGATTTGGGGAACCGAACACTGAAAGCTGTGCACTTTTGCCATGCACTTTAGTACATGGATATTTGTTCCAGCAATTCTCTGTCAAACAGGCTACACAACATAAACAACAACAACAACAACAACTGTTGCTTTACATGCACGGTCGGAAAGACAGACAAGGCTGTGTTTTCCTTTGGCACAAAACCTCATCTGTGGGCCTCTCCTCTCCCGCCCTCTTAATTCCCTCTGCCAGGCATGAACTGCCTCACTCCTCATTTCTTTCAATGCCCCCTGGCCCTTGTCTAATTCTCCTCATATATCCTGTCCGTATATTCCTCCGTCTTGGCAAGTCTCTGCTGGGCTCCATCTCTCAGCTCCGTCTTCTCCTGCAGTAGTAGCTAACCTTGCGGCCCAGCCTCTGTCAGACGAGCAGACTGTCTGCTGGTGATATTAGCATACATCTGATCCCTGCTCCCCTGCTAGGAGGCTTGTCAGCATCAGCACAACTGTATACACACATTCAGACATCCAATACAGCTGTCCTGTCCTCCCTGCCAAACTCCATGCAACAGCACAAACAAACATCTGCAACACAGACAGATATATACCGTAAACAAGTATGTCCGACACATTCAACAGGAGACTGGGGGGGACGGTTGTATACTTTACCCACAAACACACACCAGTTTTGTAGTTCAATATGAAAGCATTTTGCTCTCTTCCTACAGGAGGGCTGGTGGGTGGCGGGTCTTCGAACCCAGCTGCTAATCTTCCAGCCGAATGAGCCTCCAATTCTAACTGCTAGTGTAATTGGTTTGGCAGCAATGGTGTGTATGTGTGTGTTTGTCTCATTTGAGAACCGTGGACGTCCCTCGTCTTTCAATACCGAGGCCCGGGTATCATTTGAGGAACATTTTCATACCTGTGCCAGTCGTCTGCGTTAATATACACATTCACGTCTCGGTGCATTAGTGTAAACCGAAAATTGCTTCCAGCACATCCTCTCTGTTTACAAATAAAATCAGAGTGCGCATAATAAATTTCCTCAGTAAAAGAGCCCATAAAGCAGAAAAGGAGTTCTCATAGGTGCTGTAGGAATATTACAATGCTGAACAGGCTTTTCTCCTCTTTATTTCCTGAATTACCACAGGAGATGAATCTGCTCTCTGACCCCTGGGTGCAAAGGCTTCACGCAATAAGAGAATAGCCTAATAAAATAAATGATAGGACACAACAATTCTTAGATGTTTTTAGTAACTTGACTCAGTGACTCACACTTATTCAAAACCACAATTCCACTCCCGGGCAGAGAAAAGCCATCCACATAAAATACTATGATTTGTGAGCGGCAGATCAACTGCTGACATTACCTTCAATTTAATTGTCATTATTAACCCATTTTCAGTGGAGCGCTCATCCTTAGCTGGAGTGGGTGCCTAATAGATGTGCTGGGTGTGTTTTCCAGATGGTGACCGAGACGGGAAAGCTGTGCACACTCACAGAGCGATGCTGCTGCCACCAGGGCTTAAATTTTATCACTTTATCTACTGCTGCGAGCAATTAGTTAATTGCAGCCACACGGCTTCCATTGTCTTGTCTTGCTATGACAGAAAGTTTCCACTGTGCAGCATTCACCTGCGTCTTTTGCATCCCCTGTGTCCTGTTTTAGACAGTGGAAGGACGGGAGAGAACAACTAGTACATAATGGTTGCTGCTGGGAGATTTGACTTCAGAAACGATTGCCAAAATATATTCTGCCGTATTTAATTTGCATTCATTTAGATGTGGTGATACCCTAGTAGATAGAAATGTTCTTCTATTTGTTGTTTAGCCTCCACTTCCTCACTTAACTCCCGAAATAAAATCACATTGTTATATATCAAATAGAGCTCCATTAACAAACTGTAGCATCTACTGAAACTCATGAGCCCACATACATTACGCTAAATACACAAGATTCCGCTTTAAGCTACGTTTGAATATTTATCCCTCTGAAGTTAAAGCAACACAATCATTTGCCTTCTGATTAACTCTCAGAATATAAGGATAATTGCTAAAGTCTTCCCATCTGGACTTGTAACCTGCAGGCTTTGTATATAATCAGTTCTTATGATCTCTACAGGGAGATCTTACATCATCCAGAGATCACCCAAACTGTTACTAGGTGACAGATGGTCATCACACACACACACAAACAGCCACCCAACACCTACACCATATGCTCCAACGTGGATACGGCACGTTCTCCTCTCACACATACACATGCCCTCTAACTCGCCTGCTTCAATGGTAAATGTAAAAATAGTCAAATAAACCTTTTAAAAACAGCTTTTTTCCCACTTCTCAGCCAAGAGAAATGTTCAGGCATCACTGAATCTTGAGACCAATTAAATCTTAAATGACAGAAATGAAGAAACAAGGAAGGGCCAAGAGGGAAATGGAAGAAAATATAAAGCAATTTCTACAGGATGCTGCAAGCTCAAAAAAAAAAGTGTTAGTATACGCCAGCAGCTACAGCATTGCTGCGAGGCCGTGAACGCCATGCCGCATGCAGCCCGTTCTTGTCATGTTCTCATGTGTGGAGCCTAGGTGCTAATAGGCCGGCCTGAGCAGCAGTATCCTTATAGCATCATCACACCCTGCCAGCAGCACAAGACAAACTAGTCAATAGGTGCCACTTCCACTCACATCTCCAGTCAATCCCCTCAATCCTTCCCTGCTCTGTGGACGGCTAATAAAGCAGGCAGCAGTAATAAAAGGTAGGACCTGGACACTGCACTGCCAACTGGTTTTGACAGGCTCGAGGCGCAACCCAGACTCGAACAATAGTCGTACACAGAACATCCCAATACCGCCTTTGTTTGTGTAATTACTTTTTCATCGAGCTGGACACTTTTTGTCCCCACAAACTAACTAGACTGAGCTGGCGATGGTGGCGAGAAACTGCTTGTCATAATAAAAATGGATTTGAAAACTACAAATGGTTTTTTGAAAGGCTTGCTTTGTTTGTAGACAACGGAGCAAAATTGGGTTTTTCATTTCGAGTGTCTCAAAGAAAAAAGACATTATTTTGCATCGGTAAAGGCAACCTTTTCGAGAACCTGCCGCGTCCCACAGTATGAAAGAGAGAGATGAAATGAGCCAGAGAAAAGCTCGAAAGGTTGTTGGATGTGGATGCGCTTGCAAGGGGGAGGAGGGGGGGGAGTGTCTGAAATCATAAATGAGGCAATGAAAAATATTATGAGAGAACAAGCAGCGTTTCCAGCAAAGTGAGGTAAGAAGGGGAGAAAGAGAGAGTTAGCATTGGGGGAGGAGAGGAGGAGGTTAACACAAGCCGCTTCTGGTAAGTGCTTAGCACTTGCGGTCGGCTAATGGTACACAGACAGGGCTACTTTACGATCGCTCATCTGCACTTCTTGCTGCTGCCGCCCTGACAAGCCTCAACATGAAAGATATAAGCCCCTTTTAAGAGGGATAGACAACCACTTTCTCTACTTCTTTGCCCTCCACCTTCCCTACAGTCGTCTCCTCTGCCATTCAATTTTTATGCTCCCGTCATTTTCCTCCTTAAATTGTTCCCGCGTCACTTTTTTTTTTGCTCCATCTGTCATCGTGTCATCCATCAGTGCTCCTCGCCATCTAAAAGCACAGTGGCATCATGCTGCATGCCCAAGGAACAGGACAACCTTAGAGAAGGAGACAAGTGCTTGAGACACATACACACACACACACACACACACACTAAATCACCCAGTGAGGCAGCTAAAAGAAAGGTACACAGCACAGTGAAAGAAAGGATGACACAGGGGGGAAAAAAAAGAATTAAGAGCCCCAGAATGAAGTGGAGGATGGCTGCCAAAGATGGGTGAGTCACTGCAGAGAGAAAAAAGCTAATGATACAATTGAAAACACCTGAACCTGCCACAGTGTAAATTAAAGATAATGACTTTTTACTGGTTGCCACAGAAACCAACTGTTGGCACAAAGGCAAATGGCTACAGAGGCTTTTTTCCCCCCTCACGTTCCTCCCCTCCCTTCCCCTCTCTTCCTCTATCGCTTTCATTTTTTCCAAGAGCTCCACTCTCTCTTCTGCCCTCCCGCGAGCTCCGCCAAAGTGCAATTCATGCAGGGGCAATAGAAAGCAAAACAAATAAACCATTTACACGCTTTAATAGGAAGCTAAACTGACAAAAATAGCCTCTGCTTTGTCTCTTCTGAGATAAGAAACGAAGCACATTCAGGTGCAGGGATGAATGAATGAGATGGGAAGGGTGGTGAGGAGGCTTGAACACAGTATATCTCCTGCAGTCTTATAAGCTCTGACAGAATATGCATGTAAACTCATCACCTCTTAGCACTCTTAACGCCATGCATGTGGGAGTGTCACCTCCGAGCTTCGTCTGCAGTGCGAGTGGAGGAAGCTGACAGGCTCTGGGGCAGCTTGTCCAGAGGTTACAGAGGTTATGCTTGGTCATCCATTTTAAATCAGTCTCCAGACAGCAACTGGAGCGCCATTACAGCTCGAAAAACTTTGCTACTCTCCGCACTGATCCGCCTGCAGCTGCGGCAGCATTACAGCCCAAGGCCGAGCTCTGCCTGTCGAGGCTCACTTAGCGGCGTCCACCTCCTCCCAGTCGGTCCTGTCTACATCGCAGTCGGAGGAATGCAGCCTTTCAGGGCAAAAGTCAGCTTTCACCACAGTTAGATAAACACTTTGCAGGGTGCAGGATATTTTGTAACTGTGGCCTTGTGCATGTGTAACCACAAAATTGCTTCTTTAAATCTGTCTTTCTTAATATCCTCATGCATACACAGGAAGTACTGTGAATACTCTCATATTTCTCATAGCTTGTACTTTTAGTGATCTGGGAAACAAATGTGAAGACAACAATAAAAAACAGTGTTGTTTCTTTAAAATATGTATCTCATTAACTGGTTATTGGCGCAGAAATTAATTCATAATATTCATATTTTACTCTTGTGTTTTGATGCATGCAGTTAGCTTAGCTTAGCATAAAGACAGGAAGTGGGGGGGGGGGGGGGGCTGCCTCATTCCAAAAACCACAACTTGTCCATTTCACATTTCTGTTTGTGCACAGATTAAACAAACCAGATACAATATGTTAATAGCTAACTATAGAGGTGCCATATTTTTGAACTTTGGATGGAGTTGTGCAAGCTGCTGCCCCTTCCTGCCAGTCTTCATGCAAATCTGAACTAACCACCCCCAGGCTCCGGCTCCAAAATTAGCACATACATATGAGAGTGGTATCGATTCTGTCATCTAACTTTCAAGACAGCAAATAAGAGTATTTTGCAAAACGTCAATGAATAGTTTGATTCTGATTATCTGTGATTCTGAACAATACAACTGAACCATAAAAATTCTGTATAGGCCAAAGACTATCCAGCTGTTACATGGACTTGCTTTATGGTCAGTCCAGCCTTAAGTCAACAGTTATTTCTGCCTGGCCTGGAGAGGGTCTGTCCTCTCCTATAAAACTTAGTCTGTGTTGAGAGTGGCAGCTGGAGGCCACCAACGGTCACAACAGTCATCTGGACTGGATGTCTGGATGTGTTGAGACAGGCTGTGGAGCACATTAGAGCCCAAGAGGCTGCAGACTGGAAGAGAAGTCTGAAGCCATACTCTCCTATACTGCACAAGAGTTGAAATGTGATAAATACAGTGTAATGGCAGACCACAAACACAGATGCAGCCATATAGGAAAAAAAAAAGAAATCAATGCCGACCTCTGTTGACCTCATCCTCCTCATTTCTAAAAGTTAGATGTATACTGTATTATTTATTCTTCTTCAAACTAGTTTCTCTGTCCTGTTCCTTCTCCAGGCCCGGAGGAAAGAAATGTCTCAGGAAAAGGCAGGGGGTGAGAATTAGACTATTCTCTCTGCTGAAACAGGAAAGGAAGCAGGTTGGATTTTAGAGCAGTTCTCCTGGCTTTAATCCAAGCATTAACCCCCTACCTCCCATCCCACGAACACACACACACACACACACACACACACACACACACTATTAAATTCCTTCACTTAGCGATGATGCCAAGACTCCTTTCCACTAGTCCCTTCCTCTCTCCACCCACCCCTCCTTTCCCCTCTGATTGGCACTGTTGCTCCTCACTACCTCATATCCCAGGGTTCTCGTATGAGCCCGCTGGCCAATCAGGTCAGCTCCAAATTCCCTGTAACATCACAGGGCAGAGGAAGACAAAACAAGGACCCCCGCCTTCGGAGGAAAAAGTGTGCAATCCTTCATGCTGCTTTTTCGCTCTAATTTAAAAATATGCATACTAGATACATGCATTTAAATAAAGCTGAATTTTCTGGTGATATAAAAAGCACATAAACAATTACTGAATGGTTTATCAGACACTATAATTAATGGTCTTTATCTGGATTGCAGCGTTTTTAAATCAAGATTGGATAGATAGAGTAATTAGTGTAGGCAGTTTTAATATTCATTTGGAAGCTGATAATGGTGGCCTGACTACCGCGTTTATCTCATTGCTAGATACGTCTGTCTCCTGTCAGAGTGTATATAAACCCACACACTGTTTTAACCACACCTAACTCGACCATGGTCTTGCATATGGCATTGAAATTGAACATTTAATAGTCTTTTCATAGAATCCTCTTTTATCAGACAATTATTTAATAACGTCTGAATTCCCATTACTGGACTTCACGCCATTGCCCAAAATTCCTACATTAGATGTCTATCTGATAAGGCTGGAACTGAATTTAAGAGTTTATCATAGCACAGTAAAAAGCACTGGTGAAAGTTACAAATGACCTTCTAATTACACAAAGGACTTCTCTCTGTCCTTGTCTTCGTAGATCTTAGTGCCACATTCAACATCATTGGCTATCAAATCCTATTATAGACTGGAACATTTAATCAGCATTAAAGAAAGCGCACTAAGCGGGTTTGATTCCTGTTTATCAGATTGATCTCACTTGGTTAACAATGAATCCTCCATCCAAAGTTAGTTCCACAAGGTTCTGTGCTTGGGACAAATCTATTCACCTGCTTCCTTCCTAGGCAATAAAACAGGATTAGGGTTAGGGTTCATATCTTAAAGAGCTCATAGTACTATATTACCCCAGCAGAGCACTTCATTCCCAGAATGCACGGTTTCTTTTGGTTCCTAGAGTCTCCAAAAGTAGAACAGGAGCCAGAGCTTTCGGCAAACAAGCTCCTCTCCTGTGGGACCAGATCCCAGTTTGGGTTTGGGAAGCAGACACCCTCTCCACATTTTCAGTAGGCTTAAAACTTTTCTCTTTGATAAAGCTTATAGTAAGAGCTGGCCCAGGTGAGCCCTGCACCATCCCTTGGTTATGCTGCTATAGGCCTAGACTGCAGGGGGATTTCCCATGATGCATTGAGCTCATCTCTCCTCCTCTCCCTTCTGTATGCATTCTTATCCCATAATGCATGTTACCAACTTGATATCTACTCTCTCTACTACTTTTTACTATTTTTTAGGATATGTGAAGCAAGTGGCGAAAACAGATAATGAAGGACAACTTGACGCAATTATAAAAATATAAAATGTCTTCTGAGGATTTAACTAAGAGCTTGGCCAGAAATCTAGTAACCTTGGGAATATGAATTTTAATTTTGCATATTTGCACATTTACCATCTTCCCGGTGCCTGCAAATGATTTGTACATGTACATAAATAATAAAAAATCCTTTACCACACTATAAAGATTGATGCATGTGCATAATCAGCATTAAATATGATGAGTACAGCATAATAACTATATTATGCTGTGTTATCAATCATTCATTAACTGTTGACAGGCTAACAGTAAAGGATGCTTTAGAGAGGATATGACTGTTGATAAACGCATTCATAAACACTTAAAACTGTCCTTATATCTGCTGAAAAACTACATCATAATATGCTATAAACAATTTATTAGGCATTTGTACAATGCTCATAAATGCTAAACAGGGAAGTGATAATGTGACAAAAAAAGGGACAAAAACAGGTTATAAAAGTTGTGATGACCTACATGAGACAACCATGACTTGCAGAATCGTAACTGAAGAATAAGTTTCGGTTTCTCAAACATCCCATTCACAACAGCCAGCCAATATTCCTGCAGCCTCTGCACTCGAGACTTTCAAATGCAACACCAGTCTCTTTAAGTGCTGACGTCATCTTAGATAACGCCAACCTCACAAAGACACACAAATGCGCACACCCAGCTAGGCGTACCATCTTTAAGCCTCTCTAATCCTTGATCTCAGACAAAGGAGGAGGCCACTCTCGCAGACACACACCATCTCGCAGCCCCCCCCCCCCCCCC